>JAZBNJ010000011.1:3427500-3970000 GCA_037349165.1 Choristoneura rosaceana
TGAGTTATTTGGTTTGGCCAAACCAAGGGCGGAGGTCAGCTGCATAAGACATGGCGTGTATGTGTGTGCCCAGAAACCGCCGCTGTCTGTTATCGAGATATGTACTGAAATTTGTATAATCAAGAGTCTCCCGACTTCTTGTTCTCGGCAACCTCTCCAGTCCCCAAACATCGGAAAAAATAATATTACTGAAAATACTAGTCCCATTCTCAGAAGTCTATTTAGTGCATCATTAAAAGAAGGAAATTTATACTTATCGGGTGTCCTCTCGTACACACCGTGGAGTCAAACTCACGTTCATAACAGATATCGGCTACTGCCTGACTTCGTTGATATACTCAATTCTTAGATTCTCAAATAATATCAAGTATCGTTAAGTATTTTACCCTTAGGTTAGCCATCACTCAATAGTTATTGCACCGAGCACTTAGGTACTCAATTTTGCCTGGAAGAGGCCTATTCTCATATTAAGAAAATGTTAGCACTCTCCACAATATAACGGAAATAATGACTGAGTGTGTTTAGGGAAAAATTCAATAATGGACGTTGATTAGGCACGAAGTAATTACTACCTCGTCTCTCTACAAAGATTACTCTGTAAAATCACATTGCTAGAAATAAGTTATGAAGTTCTCCATTATTAATTTATTCCGAGAGGTAAAAGGAGCTTATATACGAATGCCAAATAAAATAAATTATAGTTCATATATCTTTATTCAAATCACTAATAAACCCAAAACACTTGGGAAGAAAAGAAAGACCAAAACGAAACTGATCGATTAATTAAACCTTCATTGGTCTTATGCGACGCAATGGCAGGCCAGACATTCAGTTCCTAAGCCAAACTAAAGTAGAAGGGAAAACGAATGTCTAAATGAAAAACCCTTCTGGCTGTCTCTATACTAGGGTACACACACATATATGCATAATAGATCTTAACCAAACCACACAACAAAATATACACAAGAAATGGATAGATAAATCATACTCTACAATTATAACAAAAATAGTACAGACCAGTGTCTTTATTGGCGGAGTCAAATCTAAATTGTTCATTAGTTTATACGTTAAAGTTGCGGTAGCTAGATAAGTCAACTAGGAAATATCATAAAACAATTACGTTAATATGCCTAAGGCTTTAACAAAACAACACAAAAGAATTCAGAATTTAACGATCAAATCAAAGGAGTTTCACAAGGGCCCAACATCACTTCACATACATACTTTTATAAATTACCATTTTACATATCTACCACAAACTCATACACGATAGGCCATACTCCTTATTTATTTTAATCTCTGGGATGACCTCATTTGAACTTATTTTCCAAATTGGTAATGACTTGAAAGGAAATATCGAGTCTTGGCCGATCGTGTTTGTTAAAGAAAATAATTATGTTATAAAATTTGGTACTTTACCGAACCTCCAGTTCACCTCGACTTAACCACTCCTAGCTATTTATAGACTTTTGAATTAATACTGAAATATGTGTATCCAATTAGGATTAGAACAAAACCCTAGCTGGCACGGTTGATTTTTAGGAAATTAAGAACAACACAATTAGGTATCACTACTTATACGATTTTTCCTTCAGCACTGTCTCTGGAGAGCTCCCGAGAACGAATCCCCGTTTTCTCTCTCCTGCGAGATTATCCCTGCTCCGGTGTCGGAACAAACCCCTCCAGTGCTGTAGGCGGCTTTCTGAAATTTTCAAATTTTACCGCGAGTAGGTAAATCTTATTTGCGGATGACACTCGGCGTCTCTGTCATTGGCTGTTAAGTATGCTTGGCTGTTATTGTAATTTTTTGCTATATTTTGGTGCGCAATAAAGAGTTATTGTATTGTATTGTATTGTATTGTATGCTTTGGTTGTAAACTACACCCTTAAATTCTCTGAAGTTTGATTTTTTTATGTCACTATGCCTTGCGGTCATTTATCACGTCTCGTTTGACAAGAGGAAGTCATTACTTGTTGTATTCTACGAAAGATTGCATAAGGACCTTTTGTTTACACTTTTTCCTTAAGAGTTGAATATGTCTATTGTACTTTATTGCTTGCCCTTTTGGAAAAGGTCGAATTTTTGTATCTGAATTGCCTTTTTGCCTTTTGTGTGAACTAAACTTTTGTCTTTACTAGGAATTCTTAGAGGCCACTGGTAACTTTCTAAAACATGTGGACTTGATCTTTTTAAAATTTTATTCTGAGATTTTTTTTTCTATTTATTTATAAGCGAATACGTGGGACGATCTACATGAACCACCTCAATACTATAATTAATAAATCATGATTATTAAATGAAAGTTTTTTATTACCTAAGCTTGCTTACCTAATCCAATCTACTTCTCTGGAAAGTAGTAACTAGTGGGTGGTAGTATTTTTATAAATGGGGACATGACTGTTTTTAAATAATTTATTGAATCAAGCGTTACTTTGCGGAGGTCCATATCAATGAACTAAAATAATTTCTTTGCTCACCCGCGACCTTAAGATAGCTAAGTCTATGCAAATTATGCGTGTTCATGCAGTTCCTCCACCTCCACACTGTAAGAACACACACAAATTACACAAACCCATCTATCACCACCACCACAACACACTGACGCGTTTCGAACTCAACCAGAGCTCATCTTCAGAGTGACACAACCGTACACCATGCTACCAGTTACATGTTGCCAGTAAGTCATTGACATGACTGTGACAAAGTCGACGAAGCCCCGCTCGCCCGCCGCCCGCCGCGGGGCTTCTATTTTTAATCTGAGGGACATAAGGTAACTAACGAACCTATCCAGGTTAAAAGGGGGGTAGATAATGTTTGTTTTTTCATGCGGAGGGCTCCGCCCCCCGAGCCCCCCTACGGAGGGCTTCGCCCCCCCGTTCCCCCTTTATGTCCGTGCCTTTTTTACTGGTTCATTCCGTTACAAATACAATTCTAACGTAACCTAATAACCTATTTTTCTAGTCATAAATAGTACATTTCGGACATAGATTTGAACAGGATTTCGGCCTATTAAAATTCGGCTAAATTACATATATGCTAAACTAGATTATGCGTAATGAAATTCGGCCATGTTAATATTATGCTAAAATAAATTCGGCTAAACCATGATTCGGCTTATACAGAATTATGCCAAACTAAGTTTCGGCAAGTCTAAGATTCGGCGTAAATAGATTATGCGAACCCTGTTATGCGTAAACAGTTTCGGACATTAAAAATTATGCGTAATAGAGGGCACCCATTTCAACCATTTCTTAAAATTTGAGGAAAATGATAAGAGACAAGGCTACTGACATAGTAGTAGTCCCCCTGTGGCTGACTCAACCGTGGTACCCATACCCGTTGCTTAAAACATCACTTACTTTGGATCCATTAACATCCGAATCAACGGACAACTTAATACTTCGTTATTTTTAATCTTTCACCACAGAGAAAGAATATACCTTCAGAGTCAATCAACATCATGCTAGCTGCTCTTTCAAAAAACTATAAAATAATTATGACACATAATATATTTAAAAAAGAGGTACTATTTTTGTGTTTCAGAAAAAAATAGTATGTTTGAAATTTGCGTGCCTCAAATATTAACATTCTTAACTAATCTCCTTGGGCAGGGTGCTCAGTACAGTACCGTTGTGGGGATCTCTTAACGTTTATAATAATAAAAACGAACTCTTCCCACGTAAACTGTATAATATAAAAATACAGAAAAAGTACAATACGCACCCCCAACCGAATAAAGCAGTAATATGAAATGCCTTAGTTTACAGGAAAAATAAAAAAAGGAAAATCGGTCGTATTGCTTAAGTTTTTGATGAAATATTTAGTGTTTTGATGAAAGGCTCCGCAGAAATAAATAATCTATTATATGGTTTTGACAGATTAAAATAACAATGCATAAAACTTTAAAAATAAAATAAAATATACATTACATTTATATTCACATGCGCATTTATGAGTCATTTTTTTTAAACTTATATGTACGTTATATATATGTTTAAACTTATACGTTATATATATGTTTTAAACGTTTATACGTCTTTATTCGGCTAAACATGCTGGTAAAACAATTTTGTAACAAACACACACATACATTCTTAAGCAGTATTTGTGCCATAATTATGCGTCGTATTATACGTTTACGTCTTTATTCGTGCACTTTTAACTAGTTATTATTTTAGTATTTTAATATTACTGCTTTATTAACTCAGTGACAATATCACGAAAATAAGTGTAAAAACTCTGTAAAAATGATTTCACAGGGGATCATCGGGATAAAACAAAGGATATAGTAATCAAACGTTGATTATATTAATGAAATAATAAGGAACAATCACTTTCATTATGAATATACCCAATAATAGAACGTAATCATGATAATTTCTTAAGTATTATCTGGACGTCAGTGAAAAACCAACAAAATCAGCAAAAACAGATAAATTAGTATTTATTGTACATGGAATGAGCTTAAATTAATCGAAATACGTATTTTGATTTCCAACAAATAAGTGTACAGATATTTTTTCAAGAACTGATCAAATTATTGGACATTTAATAAAACATAAATAAGAAACATTGGCAATAAAATTTCTCTGTAGAAAATATTAACATAATTATATTTTTACAAGTTATAACATTTTTTATTTGTACTAAAGTATATATTCGAACTTATTAACTGTATTCTCTCACTTCTAGAAAAATATTTCATGTATAATCAACACAGAATAACTATGATAATCTAGTTAGTTATTTAAAATTAGTTTTTAAGTTCAGATTGATCGTTACGTAACTTAAACTTTTAAATGTGCACATATTGTAGCTACATAATAATGCACTGATTAACACGTTATTTTTCTTTTAATCAACAAGGGATTTCTTAATATTATTAATCCTACTAAGAATTATAAATGAGAAAGTTTGTGAGTGACTGAGTGAGTATGTCTGTTACTCTTTCACGCTGAAACTGCTGGACGGATTTAAATAAAATTTGGTATGTAGCTATCTGGACATCTAGAATAAAACATAAGATACTTTTTATTCCGATAATCCCATGGGATAGGGATAAAATCTCGAAACAAAAGCGGCTGGGCTTAGAGTTATGAAATTTGACATGATTGTTTTTATTATTAATGTAAAGTCAATGAAAACCATGACTTGACTTTCGGAAATTCCCACGAGAATTTTTAAAATCCTTAAATTTGAATTCAGCTACTGTACCTAATGATTTATGTGTGAAGTCGCGGGTAAACACTAGTATCAGAAATATGAAAGTTTGTGAGTGAGTGAGTATGTCTGTTACTTCTTCACGCTGAAACGGCTAGACAGATTTGGATGAAATTTAGTGAAAAGTTACCCCCTTATTCATAAACGACAATCAAACCTATTTTAGTTAAATTGCCGCTAAAATTCGTTTGTCCTTATCTGTCACTTCGACATTTGTATTTGTTAGAAAGGGACAAAGCATTTGTTAGTTAACATAGGCTTGTTAAGTTTTATGAATAAGGGGGTTAGTCTATAACCTGGATTAACATAGAATACTTTTGTCTCAATATTCTTACGGGATAGGGATAAAATCTTGAAATAACAACCGCTAAGCTTAGAGTCATCAAATTTGGTATGTAGGTAGCTGGACTTCTGGAATAACTCATAGGCTATTTTTCATCCCGATACTCTTACGAGATAGGGATAAAATCTTGAAATTTTTACCGCTGGGTTTAGAGTCTTGAAATTATGGACATTTTTTTCTATATCAACTTCAATGAAAACCACGATATAGGTAAATTTTGAGATTTGCCAGTGGAATTTTGTAAAATCCTGAAACTTTAATTGCGACTACAGATCGAATAGTTTAGCAGTGGGACGTATATATGCTGGGATGATGATGATGATGAGTGAGTATGGATTATAATAAATGTAGGTGCCGCTGATGAATGAATGTTTACGGAGGTACCTACTTTTGGTATGGTAGTTTTGTCATTGTCAGTTGAAACTAAATCTTATGGACCAGTTTTAACCTACATAACTTGTTTTTCATTATTTCTAAGTTTTAATGATTACCACTCGCAATAACAGAAGTCATGTTCACTATTAGGTATGCTTTATGTTTTAGTCTGTAGTGCACTTTGAAAATTCAGATCAGCTACATAGCACTTGTAACTGTCAAAAGCTAAAAACTATACTGTAATGTAAAGAGTTTAAAATCCTAGGATATACTGTATCTATAAGTATATTAACACAGGTCAAGTTTAATAAAACCTAGTACCTACTTAATAAACTGCAACATTACGTTAGGTACTTACAAGCATTCTGATCGTCGATCATGTTCAACATTCGTCAGCATCGCGAATTCCGTAAGTTTTTGTTGCAAAGAAGACATGTTTTCAAAATATTATATTCACTTATTACACTCAACACTGTCATCTGCACTTTTCCCGATGACTGATAAAAACGGGATTCCCCGCTGGAGGGCGAACAGGCCTCACAAGCAAGCTTGCAAAACTAAATCGTTGGATATATAGTGCGAAGTACAATGACATAATTAACAAATAAGTCCATAATTATTTAATAAAGTTTTGCAAATATCATTACAACATAGAAACAGTCACAATCCAGACAGTAAAAGTACATTACATTAAAAACAGAAATCTATTGAACTTGTATAAATTCTTTACGTCTAGAGTGAAAGATTTGATCAGTAAGAATAACGATGTAAAAGGTTGTACAATTCTACGTGTTCCTACTTTTTGGGCGAATAAAAATATTTTAATTTTTAACGTCCTTATTCAGGTAACTTTTTCTATATCGAGGCCGCGTAATATATTGTAATGGTTTTTTTCTCCGACATAAACTAATTTTAATTTCGGAAGTATAAACAGGTGTGTGTAAATATCTCCGTGAATGTACGTCTGAGGAGTACGAAAAAAATTGACGTAATAGATGTTAATGTGCGGAATTCAAAAATGTAATAAAATTAAAAGTCGGGTAAAAATTTTTACCGCTTTATTCGGTTGGGGGTGCGAATAGTTCAGAAGGAAAAATCACACCACAGAAGAATTAACAGTACGGAAAAGTCAGGTATAGAACAAGCATAAGCATTAGAAGCAAAAAGCATAAATCGCGTAAGCAAAAGCGTATCGCGTTGGCAAACGGTAGTGGCGCAAGCGCAGCGTCCGACTCCGAGAAAGGTTTGACAGCGACTGCCACGTAGACATGAGTAGTTCACGAATGAAGGATTCAAATGAAGTATATCAGTCGTTGTCACTCTTTCATTCACTAGTTATTATTATTCTTATTCTTTTTCAAAATATGGCCTCTGTCCTAATTAATAAGACAATTTCGCCAATGTCAAAGTATTCTCTTTCGAGAGGCAACGTTGTACGGTGATTGTAGTTTTTGCAACTTGATAGCAAAATTCCAGAAACCACGTGGAGACAACTTGCGCATTAAAAAATGTCAGACACCAGAGCAATATTGAATATTGTGATCACTGTTCACTGTTAAGGTTAATCGCCGCATAAAACACTATCAAAATTATACTTCAACTAGCCAAAGAAACAGAAATAGCAAAATTGAACATTGCCTACGTCCTCCATGTTCGAATGCCACAAATCGAATCCATTCACTAGTTCAGTTCAGATTCTTATACTTCAACAGTTCACCTAGTTCAGTCAGTTCATATGTCCCGTTCCGTTCCCGGACCCGAACAAAACCGATTGCTACCGACCGAACACGAACGAATTTTGTACACAATCGCCACGCCAACGCCAACCGGGCGCTCGTAGCTTAGATAATATAGACGGGATGCGCCTTTACACCTTTTTCCCCTCGGCCATGCTACATGACCATTTGGTCGTTATCGTTTATGAAAACTAAAGTTGACAGGGGCAGGTTGTCATTTTTCATTGTCCGTCCCGGTGTGCACAGCTCGTGGAAAATGGTGTCTTGTACTGTGATTTCGTGCAGAAGCAACTCAGCAAAGTCTAGCGTTACGAAAGACTGCGTTTCTTTCCACGCTTAAGTAATTTAATCACCAATTTACACTACCAGAACGTTAATATATCAGATTAAATTTTGTAATATAAATGACAGAATAATAACAAACTATCACTAGGCACGAGGGTAGTGATGGGACATAGACGAACTGAACCGATGAACGAATGAAATTTATCCTGTGTTTTATTTTAATTTTATTTAAAACTACACTTTTTTGTGATGTATTTCTGTTGCCGATTTTTTTTTTAATACCTCATACTGTATTACTTCATAATATTTACAGTTTTCCGAAAGAACCGAAGATTAGAGACAGATCAGATTCAGATCGGATTTTCCTTCATTCAGCGTACAGCTTAGTCACTACGGCTTTTTCTATAAAGTAATTGGTATCCCACCAAAAACATTCAAACATTCTGTAAAAAACTAGCCAAGTCTCGATGAAGCTGCTTGTTTATCTCTAAAAAGTAATGAAATCTAGACAAAGTCGTGCCAAGCCTAAGGTTCCTTACTACGATTTCTTTATTATTATAGTTAATGTTGTTGTGACTTGGCCGTTGACTTGTACCCACTCACATATAAAAAATGTTGAGTCTTAAGTCTTATTTTTTTTATATACGAAAAGATTTCTTAAATTTTCTGAAATAAAATTACTAGTAGGTGAATCCGCAGTGAAAAACTAATAAAATTCATGAAAATTTTATTACATGATAACCACTTTCATTTGAAATATATTAATTTAATTCAGTCATTCATTCTTTCTTTGCTACGCATTCAATTAAATCGGTCTTTACACATGCCACATCACTAGTTCGAATGTAAGTGTTTGTCTAAAACAACAGTGTGATTACGACAAAATGTCAATGTGTGTTCGATTTTTACATTTGTGTTACGATTTTGTTTTGGTAGGCATGTGTAGGAACGCAAATTTTTTTGACATGAGTGTGCGGCAATGCTTAGAAGTGTGCTATACGTGTTTCCTCGCCCCCCGGACGATTTGGCAGAAAAAGTTGCAGGTAAAGGTACGTCAAAGGCGCATCCCGTCTATATTATCTAAGGCTCGTAGTAATCTAAATAGTAGAATGTACTGCTCCCACTTACGTATTGGAGTGTTGTTTTATCTCACTCGAACAATGGCTCGTACTCAGGGAGCCACAGACTAGACTGACTGGAGAAACTAAGCTATTATTCAACGTACATCGCTTGGTACGTTAAAACAACAAAAAGTTCAAGATTTTATTTTGAGTATAAACGCGCAATGTACAGTACAACAAGTAATTATATCTAGTTCATTTCTTCCGACAGATTTTTACTAGTTAGTGTTTCTAAAAATGAGAAGTTGGAAAAACTTTTAAATTTAAATTGTTTTTAAATTATTAAATCAAGTACTTTTTTGCTGACGTAGCTAATACCGTTCGTAATAATGTTAGCGAATTTCGAAAATTTTGTGGCTTCTCGAATTATTTAGACTTATTAACTCGAACAACATGTTATTCCCCTAGGAGGCGCGAAGTACGATATTGTAGGTATACTTACATATTATTTATACTTTACTTATAACTCAAATTGCAAAAAAACAAACACGGTAAGTCCTAGTTCGTAAAATCGATGTTCGTAAAATATTATGACGTCTTGTCTTACCCGGAATTCCCCGAATTCATAGCAATAAAATTCTAAAGCAATATTCGGGGCTTCTCTAATGTATTGTTTATGCCTTGTACACGTGCAATGCAATGAATGAATTCTACATTATTTTCTTTAAACTTTCTAAGTAATACACAACCAACACAGATGTTATGTTCGTTTTTGTTCATTATTGGTCACTTGGCTTGGGCCAGAACAGTATAGTAAAGTATTTATTTATTTGGCTTTTGGCTGTTAACCAGCAACAACATTCTTTCCTGTAATACTAATTATTTGTTCAATTATAATACAAGAAATAAATTCCAAAAAATACAGCAAAGCATTAACTTTACGAAATATTCGTTAGTTTTGTGCGTGTAGCGTGTATTAAAATAAGAACTTTTGTAAATATAAGTATTATCAATATTATCATATCATAGTCTGTGTTACTGTGCGTGTACCTATAAGTAAATTCGTGAAAATAGTTAGAACTAAGTAGTTGTAGATACATATCTAATAGTGTAGTTTTTATTATTAGCTGTAAATAATTCGATATTAGTTAAGTATGTCGATGTCGTCTAGAAAACGAAGTACTGTGTGGAACCACTTCACTGAAGTGGATCCAAAACGAGCAAAATGCTCATATTGTGCGAACACTTTGTGTTTTAGTGGTGGTAATGTCGGAAATTTAAATAGACACATGAAACTGAAACAACCAACTGTGCCTATGATAGCTGAGAGGCAACCGGTGACCATCCCTGTTTTTGCCCCGGCCGCATCAGGCTCTGAGACTAATACAGAAATGAAACCTGAAGAAAACATTCAACAGCGTCGACCTGCACCTCAACCGACCATGAATGATTTCGTTCAAAATTTGAAACCTTTAGGACCTCGGCGTTCAGAAAAAATTGACGAGCAGTTGGTAAAGATGATTGGTAAAGGTCACCACCCATTTTCGATTGTCGATGAGCCGGAATTTAAAACATTCGTCTCCATGCTCTGCCCGGCATATTCTTTACCAACAAGAAAAACACTTTCGGAGAACTTGTTGCCGAAAATGTATGAAAAAGAAGTAGAGAAGGCTAAGACTAAGTTACAGGCTGGTCAGGCTGTGTGTTTGACGACGGACGGCTGGACATCGGACAATAACGACAGCTTTATAGCAGTGACAGCACATTACATTGCGGATTCCAAGTTAGAATCCACAATGCTTGGCTGCGTAGAATACGCCGAACGCCACACTGCAGCAAACTTGGCCGAGCAGCGGCAATTAGGCGTGCCACTGTTAAAACTGAAACAAGACGTAGTGACTAGGTGGAATTCGACATATGATATGTTTCGCCGCATCATTTTAATTAAGAGCGCCGTAGCTGCTACCTTAGCCGTACTAAGACCGGATTTCATACTGCACAACTCCGACTGGCAGATAATAGAAATGGTAGTGCCCATTCTCAAAATCTTCTCGGATGTGACGATTGAAATTAGCGCTGAGAAGAACGTGACACTATCAAAGGTCATCCCGCTGTGCTCAATTTTAATTGTAAACGCAAAACAACTTCTCGATGCAGAACAGCCAGTGTTAGAAGTCGGTATGATGGTTGAAATACTGCTAGGAGAGCTTGAGAGGCGGTTCCATCATATCGAAAACTCTGAGCTACATGCAGAGGCAGCCCTTCTCGATCCTCGTTTTAAGGACGTAGGATTTAGGGACAAAGCACTTGCCGAGAGAGCGATCAACAATTTGAAGATGAAAGTAGGTCGTCAGCGCCCACCACCAAACGCATCGACATGTCAGCTCGACTCAGCTAACCAGCCATCAACTTCGGCCCAAAAATCTACACCGTCGTCTTTGTGGGAACAGTTTGACCTTAAAGTCAAAAAATTGGTGCCAACAAACCCAACTGCCGCTGGTATAGTAGAGTTCGAGAAGTATATGCAAGAGCCAATGCTTTCTCGGACTAGTGACCCGTTCGCATGGTGGCATGAACGCCGCATTGTATACCCTAGGTTATACAACTTCATGCTAAAGAGGCTGAATTTGGTGGCCACTTCTGTTCCCTGTGAACGTATTTTCTCCAAAGCAGGAAACATATTAACAGAGCGACGGAGACGGCTCACAAGTAAAAAAGTTTCGCAACTTTTATTTATAAGCTGCAATATCTAAACTACAGCTTTATTTTGTAAATAGTGTATATAAATATCTAAATAGTAATGTATTTACGTAAATGTAAATATTGTAAACTAGCTTTTGCCCGCGACTCCGTCCGCGTTGAATAGTTATTTTGGGAAGTATTTTTCCTTCCTTCCATATAAAATTTCATCCCCTAATTTCAACCCCTTCAAGCCTTTTTTTCGGAATAAAAGGTAGCCTATGTTCTTTTCCAAGGTCTAGTCGATCTCTGTACCAAATTTCATCCAAATCGGTTAAGCGGTTTTTGTGTGAAAGCGTAACAGACAGACATACAGACAGACAGACAGAGTTACTTTCGCATTTATAATATTAGTATGGATTCGAATCATTGTACAGATCGCGTCAGAGAAAAGGAACCCCTCTGTGTGACACGTGACAGATCAGTCTGGCCCTGCGGTTAACCATCGCGAGCTCTGAGACAAGTGCATCAAAGGGAGGGCTCGGGTTCAAATCCACTTTTTTTTTTATTTATGTTTTTGGTTTATTTTTTTTTGTAGTATTTTTCTGATCATTTAAATAAGTTGAAAAAAAAAAGATATTGATCATTTATATTTTTTAACCACATTTGAATTGATACGATCTTCGGTGGTGTGAGTGAGACAAGAGAACCTTAGTAATAATATTCGAATACGATCCGAATTGTGTAGGTAACAATTGTTTTATTATTATTCCACGAGTGGACATCAACTCATAATTCTTATAACATTCAATACTCGCATTGCAAGTTACATTCACATTCACAGTCCATTTTCACCAAGCGGTGAATGACAACTATCAAAAATATCTCTTTTAAATGTAACAAATTTCCCCCATCGAAATCCTCGGAATCGAACTCGGTTCACTGCGAGCAGCGCACAGGTCGAACACTTCGATTTGCCGCTAGGCCATTTCAATACCTGACGATGGTTGCAAAATTAATAGTTGCTAGTTGCGTGCCATTGTCATTAGTATTCAGTAGATATGCACCAAGCGCCAAAGCAAAGACAACCTTATCGCACAGTAAATAGCGACTTTCAAAGAAACAGCGACTGTAGATATACTGAGTTCTAACTTTGTTTTTCGTATTGAGACTTTGAGGGTGGCAGATATTTACTTAATCTTTGCATCCTGTTCTAGCTAATGCGTATAGATATGAACAGATAGATTACGTTTATGGCCGATTGTTGCACTACCTTATTGTAACTTCAGAGAATTATCGAAGACTGCTGTATTAAACTGCTACTTAAGGTTGAATGTAGGATAATAATACACTTTATGAGTCCCATTTACTAACCTGAGGGTATATTTTTAACGAAATTTACAAATCGTTGCGTTTCGTGTCGATCTCCTTGTGTGAATATCTCCACGTTGTAATATTGTCCGATTTATTAAGTTCACGAAAAGCTTTTATTATTTCGATTAACAACTTTTTTGAAGGCTATAATTGTTGTTCTCTGGGAACAAAAATTACATATTTTATAAAGAAAATAGAACGGGATATGAACGTAACGGTAAGTTTGAAATAATAATATTTATTGTTGAAATATTTCTGACCAATTGCACTTTTCTTGTATGTATTTCTAATATTATTGTTTTCTTTTATACAGAGAAAAACAGATCGATACAAAGCAAAGGTATCAAGCGACGGGTTATGTGAAATGTGATCTGAAACTTTTGGGTGTCTCTCAGAACAGTTCGATGATATCTACACGCGGCGAATATCCATAATTATAATCCGGCCAGAAAAATTAAGCTTACTGACGATCACCGCACCAACAGAGTAAACTTTGCCACTCGTTACTTGAATTTCGACTGGGAAAACGAAATAGTTACTTATATTTACGGACGAAAAGTGGATGGCCGAAAAATTTTGTAGAGATGAAGTCGGGGGCAGGGAGAGGTATACCCCCAACAACGTGTTAGATCTCAGAACAAGCAGGCGATTAACACTAGGTAAATAATAATAAAATCTTTTTACAATGTTTGTGTAATTAACACATTTATTTAAAACTAGCTTATGCCCGCGACGTCGTCTGCGCGGACCTAGATTATTGCGCGGTGGCGTCCTCTACCTGAATAAAAAGTATTCTATGTTGATCCTTAGGGCTTAAACTATCTCTATACCAAATTTCATCAAAATTGGTTCAGCGGTTTAAACGTGAAAGCGTAACAGACAGACAGACAGACAGACAGACAGACAGACAGACAGACCGACAGACAGACAGACAGACAGACAGACAGAGTTACTTTTGCATTTATAATATTAAGTAGGGATACGTTCAAGGCGTGTATTTAATATTATTTTGAAGTTTTCTTAGATCACCATGTTGCAACATATTTTAAAAGGTTTGAATGTTTTAGGTTACCTACTGGGGATGGATGTCTTCAATGGGACCAGGCGAGCTAGTGGAAATAGGCGGCCGCATGAACAGTGAGCGATATCTTGAAGTGTTAAAGGACGTAATGCTGCCGTCAGTGCGTGTGGCTTATCCTGAAGGACAAATTTACCTGGTTCACGATAATTCTTCAGTGCATAAGTCCAAAATCGTCAGAGACTGGCTAAATTACCAAAAAAACATAACGGTGTTTGAATGGCTGACTAAAAGTCCGGACCTAAATCCAATACAAAACTTGTGGGGTCAGATGGTATTGAATTGGGACTCCAGTGAGATAAGGAAACGGAACGTAATCCAAGCAAGACGTCAAAAACGAGTGTCAATTAATTAAATTGCGTTTTAAATATATTAATAACGCAAAAAGTGTATTTCAGTATTTAAAAGTCTTCTTTGTGCATCAATTAAGGCGTGTAAATGTTATCCAGCCGGACAGTGGCCTAGTACTATAAATACTATCAGTGTTAAAATTCAAACGCTCAACAAACGTCAAGTCGCTGGATCAACGACCGTAATTTAAAAAAAGGAAACATTGTTTTGTGCTGTTAAATAACCTGGGGAGTATTGTTATTGATTTTTATCCCTAGAATAAGTATTGCTATAGTTTTTCATTTTCAATATCTATTTACCACGTTAATAAGTAAAATCCTGTATACCTACTTATGACTATACGCATGTCATTGTGTCATTGACCCACTCAGCTGTTTACCTGTTTCTTAGTAATTTTCTTACTTTAAATTTAATTAATACCTAGTATTCCTTTACTTTACTTTTCATTGTATTAGACTGCTCCTTCTGTCACTTTATCTATCAATACCTAGTTGTTACACTTCTATCCTTTTGTTTCATTCTTGAATGCTTATTTCATTGCTTTCTTTGCCTAGTATTCAGTTGCATTGTGGTTAGTTTCAGATCATCATAAGTAAGTCTCACTGTGGCAACACAGTAAGTACCCAGAGAACAAAACTTTGGAAACTGCGCTTTGATCCAAAAAGGAGTCATAGAAAATGACCACAAACGTACTGACCCGTAAGGCCGTGGCGCGCCAGCAAGAAATGCAGCTCAGAGCAACTCTTGAAGATTTGAAACACTACAAGAGTCTGTGTGCTCAACTGGAAAGGGAAAGAGAAGAGGGCGAGGTGGAGGTAGCAGGGATTGTGGACAAAAACACTCGACTGAAGAATCAACTGGGTGAACTTGACATACAGTACCACAACACCTATGAGCAGCTGGTGCAAATGCAAGCAAAAGTGGATTCATTTGAGGACTGTTCAGCTCATTATGAGCAAGCATTGAGGCACATTGATGACTTAGAAAGTGAGTTAACGGAAGCTCACAGAGACATTCATGAACTCCAAATAGAATGTGAGCGTCACCAAGCTGCCGAAACTGATAGTCTGTATGAAGAATTAATGGGCAAAAGTTTATATGAAGGCATGATCTGCTCCAACAGTGGTTCACCCGTAGCGTCCCACTCTCAGTCAGTTATGTCAACAATTGATTTGACAAAAGATGATTCAACCACATCATGCTATTTGGTAAGTAATAAAACTCTAAAAAAATATATTAAAGTTAAGAAATTCATTAGGCGCACACAGAAATTTATAAATGCCAAACATTGTTTACAGAAAAATGTACATTTAATTAAAGAGCGCAGTTTGTTAATAAATAAACTTAAATCAACTCAAAATGAATTAAAAGCACGAGACTCTTTACATGACAGTATGACAAAGACCTTATTGTCAAAAATCAGTAGGTTAGAAGAATCACTTAGAGATATAAGCGCTAAATATGAAAGCAGCAAGCGTGAAATTAGTGAGCATGTCAGTGCTGCTACACAGTTAGTTGACCATGTGTCGCTATAATGAAGAACGCTTTGACTCTTTTATTAATAATCATATGTGTGTTTGTTCGCATGAAACTTCGCCTGCACAAAGCCACATTATCGTGCCTCGAGCGCCGGTGCTGCGGACTCCGACGAGATTGGGGTGGGTTTTGGCCCCATACTCAACCAGCTCCTGGGGCAAAGGGTCGTAAACCACTGCCTACGCGGTGCTAGTCTCCAGCAGTTTGCCGATCGATTGCTCAAAGACAAATTCGACATTTCAACCACGCTGCCGTCCTACCGAAGAAGGCGGCAAAGGGACTTTAGCGGCTTTTTAACTTTTTGATACGTGCATACTCAGAAAAAAATTCTGCGTCGAACGGTATTGACTTTTTTTTTCTATGACAGTTAGTTCTCGAGATACGCAGCAGTTAAACGACACATATTTTGATTTTTGTTAGGGTTTTATAATCTAAAAAGCCGTGATTGGTATTAAATAAGCTAAAAGTAGTGAGGGATACGACGGTTCCAGATCTCAATTTTTTTGGTCCAAAATGGCGATTTTGGGGCGGGTCCAATCCTAAAAAAAAAAAAAAAAAAAAAAAAAAAAAATGGGAAACACCCCCACTTGGAGCGATTGGACGAGGTCTGAGAACGCTCCGCCCACTCCTTCCTGTACATATGTACTTCACTTCTGGGACAATGGCAACTCCGAGGCACCTAATCATAAAAGGTTCGACCCGCGAACAATACAAGCCGCGCGAACAATAGGCGCACATTTTCCCTTTACCTGCTCTCCTCTGGCGCTAGCTCTATTGTTCCACTCACCTGACTAGCTTACCTTTTTAATCATAAAAGGTTCGACCCGCGAACAATACAAGCCGCGCGAACAATAGGCGCACATTGTCCCTTTACCTGCTCTCGGCTCTGGCGCTAGCTCTATTGTTCCACTCACCTGACTAGCGTACCTTTTTTTCATTCACTTCTTTCCTTTTAAACTTGTACTATAAGCCATCAGCGTCTTTATAATTCACGTTGAAACTTGTAAAATTCTCATGTAAGCCATCTCCAAATGCAGGTTTGAACTTGAAGGATCTAAGTGCATATAAAAGCAAGCCTAGACAAAGTCACTTCATGTCGTCTCACATAATTCATCAACAAATTGTTATTTTTCAAGCACATACAATACATATTCCATGCTTTGAGTTACACAGTGAATGATTAATGGTTTCCCTTTTGCCAAACCACCCACCGTGCACCGTCTTCTATTGTTAAAATTTTATTACTTCGTTTCTTTTGACCATGCACCGCCGTTCTCAAAAAAATGCTGGTTTAAACTTGTACACTATCTGTGTTTGTAAAGGTTCGACCCTCTCCTTTGTTCACCGGCATCCCTTTGTGTGTACCTGACTCGGAAATATGCCACGCACAAGTCTAAACTTGCAGGATTTCATTGCGTATAAAAGGAAGTTAAGACCATTCCGCCTCATTACGTCGCAAAGAATTCATAAGACAAGACCCCCGTCCAAGCGAGCCGTCGCAAAGTGTAAAAAGTTCAGTGTTTGGTTGATATACCTAGCAGTGTTTTCGTTGCTGATATGGATGTAAGTAAGCTCTTTTTTAAACTGTTTTTGGACCTGTTTGTTTTAATTTGTGTTTGACTGATATTTTTTACTATGTCTCTGTGTTTCCTTAGGTGCCATCTAACTCAACTTTGAAGCATTATTTAAAATATTGTTTTTTGCATTGTTATAGCTGACTGAAGAAAACACATTTAAGCACTATTATTATCCAGAGAATCACGAAGAACCTAGTGATGACGACGGAGGAACATTAGCTTTCAAAGTAAAGAGAGCAATTGCCAACAACAAGAGGCCTAATAACAGTATTCACGGATTCTTTGAAAAACGCAAGAAAAAGAAGATTCCCAAAAACTCTTCAACTGTTAGCCAAGCCACTGCAGATGGTGTTGCTTTTATCAAAGCAAACAAAGACGAATCAGCTTACGCATCACACCTCATTATAATCGAGGTGTATGATATAGACAAGATTAAGAACATTCCCCCGGCAGAACAATGGAAACAAGCAGAAGTGCGTGTTAAATATTACGCCCACTCTGAAGAAGATGAACACGTTCAAAAGACCAGAGACGTGATCTACAACATTACTAAGCAGTTAGCATCAAAAAGTGATTGTGTTAATTTCGTTTTAGACAATAACAAATAAATTCTACTTAATTTCTTTTGGTTACCTGCTTAACTTCAGACTATCCTATTCTTGTGAAATACTCATTGTTTCGTTTGTGGAGGCAAAGTACAAACGTAAAACCTTTCAACTCAGTCCACCGATATTTCATTGTATTGTTTCATATCTAAATATTTTTGTTTGCTATACAATAGCAAAATAGTGTGTAATATTTAAGACTGAGCTTGGCTGGTATAAATAGAAGTCGGTCTCACTTAAAATACCACATTTCCAAAACACCATCATGGACACGCAGAGCTGCAGTTTCTTCAATCAGCAACTGGATCAACTAGTTGAAGATCAGGACTTGTACGAGCTTTGCGAGAAAGTCGAGCAAGAATATTTGAAAACGTAAGTTACTATTTTGGTGATAATTGTACTATTTTTATGTTTGTTTGCTGCCCGCATTGACAAGATGAATATCGCGTTGAAACTTGTTTGATGCTAGTCATAATAGGAAGGGGTACCCTTGAGTATAAAAGCGGAGTCCCCTTGTCACTTCAACCATTGTGACCGTGCTCGAGTTTGCGTTTTACGAATTTCATTTAAAATGTATTTCAATTTGAACTTATCTCTAAACGAAGTTGCAAGTTTAGATAAATCTCTAATTTTGAGTAAATTCCATCGTTACATTCGAATGTGGTTTTTAAACAAAGTTTTATCAGTGACATAGATAGAGGATCCCGATATTATTCCATATTTTACACCATGTACTGGACACAACTATAACATGGAAAAATCTGAAATATCTGATGTAATTGATGGCGTATTTCCAATGCAAGCATACTGTTTACTGTGTAAACATTAAAGAGTTAGTATTTCACTTGGATGTGTTTTATAGTTAATTAAATATATATAATTTGTTATGTTAATAATTAATTTATTTTTTACAGATTTTTGCAACCTGAACAAGAAGGAGGCGGTGCAAAAAGAAGATCATCTGAACGGCCGAAGAGACTCCAGTTAAGACAAAGAAAAAACGTCCTAACCCACCAATCAGTTTCGCATCTACGTCAACCGCATCGTCTTCAAATCAAAACGTGAGTACAGGAATTAATGATTATATTGAATGTTCTATGTGTCATGTGTCAGTTTCGCGAAAATATTATACAAATCATTTAAAAAGTAATACTCACAAAAATAATGTATTAAGTGTCAGCAGAGAATTTAAAAATATTCAGATAATTGAAAGCGCGTTTGGAAATAGGATAGTTACGTACAGAATTGTATCAGATTCAATCACTAACCAACCGTTAGAAACACCGGGATTATTTTTAGAAAACATTAAAGACAAAATATTTACATTATTTGATCAATCCATAGTAGAGCACTTTGTAGTAAAAGTAAATTTTATACTTCATGCCGACTTTACACAACAAACTAAGCAATTAAATTACCACAATTCTGCCTAGCTAGTTTTTTGGCATTTTATTACAAACTGGGCAATCCGGAAATTTAACGTCCTTCATACCACATTTAAAACAAAATATATCACGACTAGCCGGGCACTGACGGATGTGATGCGCGTTAGAGCGACATCTAGGGCAATACGGAACATTTTTATTAGTACCGACCGCATGAACATAACTTTGTTGTTGTCTACTAAAATTATTTTGATTGTAGTTATTAGAATTGTTTGATTTATTAAAATTCCTATTGGGTGTGAAGTTTGGGTGTTTATTAAAAGTGCTTGAAGAGCTGTTATGTAATTTATTTGTATTTCTGTTACTATCCTTTGAGTAAGCAAACTCAGGTGCAAGTGTATCTGATGTTACTCTGGGCGGTTCCTGAAATTGTGCAAGACGTGCCTGTATAGCCTCATAATTACGACATAGCGAACGTAAAGCGTCAACGGATGCAATTTGAGAAGCAGAAGCTAAAGTGCTAGCGTAGCAAGGCCTGATATTGTGAAGGATGATTTCGAGTTGCTCGTCTTCCGGAACTGGCTTGGATAAACGCGAAAACATTTCATTCATAATCGAGAGATAAATGGTAATATTTTCGCGCTCCCCTTGCGTACGAGACCGTATTTCAGCTTTGAGCCGGTAATCATAATCGGTTTGATCGAAATCTTCCCTCAATCTATCCGCTAACTCTGTCCAAGAGCTCACGCTGTCTTTTACAGACCGATACCAATGCAGCGCATCGTCTTGAAAAATTTCAGTAGCAAAACTAATAATTTTGTGTGCAGGTGTATTTCTAGCCTCTATAAATTCGTTAACACGCTGTATAAAAGAGCGAACACAAGTTTTACAATTAAATTTTAATTTTGATAAATCGGCAGAGCCCCTGTCACACGTTACTGAAATTATATTTTGCAATTCTGGTGCGGTAGACCGCGACTCACTTGCAGAATCGCCCCCCGCACTAAGAGAGGCACAAGGTGCCTTAGTTTGGAGGGTAGCTAGCTTTTGCGAATACTGCTTGAAAGCTTTGACTACCTCATCATATTCTTTCTTAATGTCGTCGCTACGCGTTATCCTTATGATTCTATTATTCAAATGATTAAGCATATTTTGAGTTCTCATAAGTGACGGTACATTAGGTGAAGAAGGATCGGTTGAATCTAAATTTAATTTAATTTTTGTAAGTACATCAATACAACCCTTAAGATCCTCCCTAACGTCAATCGAGGACTCCAATATGTGCTCGGATGGAAGCTCTGGTGCTAATTTAAGGATCTGTTTACGTAACTCTTCTACAGAAGATGCATCAGTAGCTCCTCTAATCCGAACCTCATATTCGAGTTCCGACTTCTGCAGAGACAGATACTTGATGGGGAACATGATCAAGCAGAATAATTTAAAAAAAATAACGGAATAAGTGGTGATTAAAAAAAAATGCAGGTACTTGCGTTTAAAAAAAAAACCCGTTCTCCGTTCTGTTACAAATGATGAAACTACTTGGAACGTCTGGTTTTTTCCTTTTGCAGGAGACCCACTTGCTCGTTTGTCTTCCAGTGGAATAAAAAATAAAAATAAAATAAATAAATAAATTTTGTATTAGTAAAAATAAAAAAACAAGTTAGTTGCAACGAAAAAATAAAAATTTGCTACTAATGTGTACCACCAAACAAAAAAAAACACGATACAAGACCAAGGTATGTGAAAATTAACGTTAACAATTTCAATTGATCTTAAAAGTGTACCGTTTTTAGTTAAAAAAAAAAAATGAGGGTAGGTTGAAATTTAAAATTGAACTTTTGAATACAATGCAAGAAACGGTTAATAATTAACGGTTACTGTTGAACTGTAGTGAAAATTTGAAATTTAAAAGTTAAAACCGAATAAAAGTTAAAAGTGAATGAAAAAAAGGTACGCTAGTCAGGTGAGTGGAACAATAGAGCTAGCGCCAGAGCCGAGAGCAGGTAAAGGGACAATGTGCGCCTATTGTTCGCGCGGCTTGTATTGTTCGCGGGTCGAACCTTTTATGATTAGGTGCCTCGGAGTTGCCATTGTCCCAGAAGTGAAGTACATATGTACAGGAAGGAGTGGGCGGAGCGTTCTCAGACCTCGTCCAATCGCTCCAAGTGGGGGTGTTTCCCTTTTTTTTTTTTTTTTTTTTTTTTTTAGGATTGGACCCGCCCCAAAATCGCTATTTTGGACCAAAAAAATTGAGATCTGGAACCGTCGTATCCCTCACTACTGCTAAAAAGACGTTATGTATCATTAGCCGCCTTATATCATGCTTAAAATATAACACTTTTCTAAGCTAAAAAGCGCTTATCGATCATTCATACTTTAAAAAGCGGTTAAGTTCGTTTAACGAGGTTTTAATGAATTTGTCATAGCTGAATTTACATACTTGTTTATAGGCTTAAAAGCAGTATTCTTTAAATTAAACTCTATAATGACGTTAAGGGATCTTAGCCGCCTTTTTGCCTATAACACTTAAACACATTACGTAATACATTTAAATGTCTATAAAGCGGTGACCGCCTTTTTACTTCAGTGTCATAAGGTTGATATTTGTTCGATCATATTTTTAAAGCGGCTAAATAGCAATAATAAGTAAAAAAGCGGCTAGATTTTTGTCAATCCTTACTATTAAAAGGGGAAAGTGAGTTTGTTTGTTTGTTTGTTACGCATTCACGCCGTAACGGAGCGACGGATTGTCGTGATTTTTGGCATAGAGATAGTTTATGGTCCCGAGAGTAACATAGGCTACTTTGAATCCCGGAAAAAATGCACATTTCCCGAGAGAACAGCGCGCGATAACCGAACACCACGCGGGCGGAGCCGCAGGCAATAAAAGCTAGTGTTAAATAATATTAGTGCTTAATTTTATTAAAAACTAAAAAGAACTTAAGTATTTAGTTTTTGGTTTACGTCAATAACGTTACCTTAGTAGTTTTGTATATAGATTTAAGCACAATTTAGGTTTTGGGTGAACTTTAGAAATCTTTTTTTTTACGTTATTTTGGTGGGCATTATTTTTTTAATTTTTGGTGAAAATAATCACTCGTTGAAATGCTCTTCTGGATTAGGATTTCTATGATACAAGAAGCACCTACTCGTATTTAAATTCAAAAACTAAGTTAAAGCTATACGATATAGTGAAAAAACGTCGTTACCGAAATTACGATAGTGACAGTAAATTACGTTTTATTAATTACATAGGAAATTAGTTTGAAATTACTATAATTTATTTTATATACGTGTACATATCCGTGTATAACTTATGTTATTAAGTAAAGAATTAAAGTTTTAAATTATTATTTTAAGTTAATCTTAGTTCCCAATACTTATTTGAATGTAGGTTCGATCAAAATAAATCGAATGTCAAATCGGTTCGCTTGACCTTTCAAAATTCATAATTTGCGAAGTCGCACTTGCACCTGCTGTAAAAGACAGACATAGCTATACTAGCATGCTCATTCGCAGACGCGTTTATACTTGTTATCATCATTCGTGCTTCCTCCCCTACCTCAAGTAGTAGGTAGGTACACTCAAAGATAGTAGGGTGATATAGCCAGCATGGGCAGCATGCTACTAAAAAGCATACCTACTTTAAATATCTCATAAACATACACGCTAGTATCACAGTAGTAATTGCTCATCAGATTTTGTGCTAGTAATGAGCATAATCTATCTGTACCTTTATATTTCACGTGAACAAAACGCGAGTGAGCGAATCAGTTTCACGTGAAACTACCGTTAAATTCAGTCATAATGACCATAGTTAATAAAATATAAATATAAAATACCACCGGAATTACAGCACCGAATATTACGACACTAATGTATCTTTTGCGATTACTGCTAAACTGTATACATCAGTACTATTAGCTCCATTCTGTTAAATAAGAATCAAGACAACTAATAAGTAAAAATATAAACATTCAATTGAAATCATTGTACTCGTATATCGCACAACGGGAATCCACTGAAATTACTTTTACGATGACTAAAACAAAACACATCGCGCGAAAGGCTTGTACCTACTTACTGATAGGCACACAAAATTCGGTAGTTGGAGGTTCATTCAGCGTGACAGCTAAAGCACAACTAATGTAATTTTCCATAAAAATGCGAACATAGTGATATGATCTTTCACCATTAAGATATTAGCAAGTATTTGTGCAAATAGATATTGGTAGCTAGACGATATTTAGAAAAGTGAACCACCTATCTTTTAAATGAAAATGTATTTAGTATGAAAAAGTAAAAATAGAATGCGTTATTTAATTAGCTTCATTTTTATTTATGTTTATTAGGAAAATGACTCCTAGACACAAAGTTATGGTCAATTGATTCAACAAAACCGCGCGTGGGACAGGCTTCACAGACTTACTGCAGTTAGTGTTTCTAAGTCTGTGATATTTGAATTGATTTGCTTTGATTGAAGTCAACAATGTTTATTTTGTTAAAACTCCGCTAGCGTATATAAAATCGAATTGTGACGGCCAAACACGTTGCTCTGAAAATTCACCCTTTTTTTATATCTCATTTATAAACTTTAGAGAAGTAAATAATGAACACAGTTCAATAATCATAATGTTAATTGAAAGTAATAATTTATAAGTTTTTTATTTTTGAACAATAAACAGTTGATTTTTATATAGTATGCCTTTTAATTTTTTGTCATTACCGCTTCTCACGCAGCATTACTCTTAATAATTGTAGTCCTATCATAACCTAAAATGCCGTTATTTACAGAGTGACTCACGTATTACGGCTTTTTAATGTATTGAGAGTAAACATTTCTGTTGCTTGATAATTTTGATTCAAAAGTTAAAAAAACATCTAAGCTTTAAAACGGTTAAGATACTTTAACTTCGTTTTTATTTATAACGCAACGTGCATGTTCTACTAGCAATAATAGACAATACCGCGGCTATCCGTAATAACGACCTTCTAGTGTATTAATCGCACCTAACTTTCATTTAAAATAACAACACTAAAAAAGTTATGTACAATACTAAGCTTAAAAGTCGCTAAGGTATAGCTAACGGCCTTTTAACTTATTATTCTTCGTCGAATAATATTCACAAATCCTAAGCTATAACATAAAAGCCTCCATAATTATTACTATTTATATTTTTTTTTAATGAAAATCTATACATAAAAAGGCGTGATTTTTTATCTAAATTTTAATGTAATCAGAATTTTTGTAAGTCAATTTATGCCTGAGATACAGGTATTTAAAATTTTGAAAAGTTTTTGCCGTTTTTCTCGAAAGTTACTTTTGTCACTTTGCCGCCTTCTTCGGTAGGACGGCAGCACGTTGATCATCACGCTGGGTAACAGTCTACGCATTAAGAAATCTGGCTTTGAAGATTTACTACGTGCACTGTCAGTTGTGGAGCAGCGCGGTATTTATAAGATTACTAGCTTTTGCCTGCGGCTTCGCCCGCGTGGGATTCAATTATCGCGCGCTATTTTACCCCTTTAGAGGGAAATTTTATCCATTTCACCTACACAAATAATTTTTAATTGTAATCGAGAACTTATACACCTATTTTCATACTTCTAAGTCCAAAAAATATAAAATTTCCATACAAACTTTACCCCCCCTTTTCACCCCCTTAGGGGATGAATTTCTAGAAATCCTTTCTTAGTGCTCACTTACATCATAAAAAGAACCTCTGTACCAAATTTCAAGTTTCTAGGCCCAGCGGTTTGGGCTGTGCGTTGATATATAACCCAGTCAGGTTTGCCTTTTATATATATAGATTTTATGTGCTTTCCCATATTCTAGTTCTTTGTCTTATGAGCGCAATGTTACAATATCTAACTGGAATGCTATGTTGTATAATGTAACTTGTTATAATAATAAATATCAATTCTTTGACAGTAACAAATTCGTAAAACATTTTGAACTAAATGAATTGAAATTGTATTTGTCGAAAAAGTGTGAAGTAGCTACGGCAAAGTTATTAGCATTTAATATTGAACCTAGGTACGCAGCGGAGGACGGCAGCGGGGCCGGACTCGTCGCGCGCGCGCCGCCCGCGGGCCGCCAGTCTTTAAACTAACGCGTGAGACAGCGGAGGAGCAACGTAGTTTTATTTTGATTCATTAAAATATACAAGGCTTCTCCAGCAAAATAACTGAAATCGGTTTATTCTTAGATACATTAAATGTAGGAGTAATGTGTATTACTGAGCACTGGTTGAAACAACATGAACTGCTATTGAATATTTGTAATTACAGAATCGCCAGTTCCTTTACTAGGAAATCGGCTATACATGGAGGCTCTATGATTATTGTTAAGGACGATTACAAGAGCAAAGAACTAAAAAATGTAGTTCAGCTGTCCATTGAACGAGTTATTGAAATTTCGTGTGTTGAATTAGAGAATCACGTCATATTATGTATATATAGGCCGCCGTCCTCAGACTTTAGTCAGTTCGAGCCCGTGATGGAAGATGCTTTGAAACAAGTTTTTTCTAGTAGTAAATCTGTCATCGTATGTGGAGATTTTAATGTGAATTTACTAGACTCGGCAAATAGATATTCCGGAAGACTTTTGAATTTATTTAAATCATTTAACTTGTTTCATCTTTTTGAGGAACCGACGAGAGTAACGGCAAACACAGCTACATGTTTAGATAATATTTTCTGCAAGTGTGATGTTATGGACAAAGAAATAATAAACTGTTTCGATTCCGATCACAGCGGCCAAAAAGCCTGTTTTACAATACCTAAACAGACAAATGATCAAGTAGTAACCTACAGACCCGTTACAGAAGCCCGTGTAGAAAAATTCAAGGAAAATATTATCAACAGCGTTCCTGAGCCTTATTTGGAGGGAAGTGATCCTAACGTCCTATATAAGAACCTGTATGCAGTAATTAATCGAGAGTTCGGAAAAGTTTTCAAATTAAGAACTAAAATGAGAAACGGGAACAAGGCAAAGTTTAGTGACTGGGCCACGGTCGGAATACATAAGAGTAGAACTAGGCTTTACGAGCTTTATGAAATGAAAAGCCACAGTCAAGACCCTTCGTTTATAGAATACGTTAGAAAATATTCCAAATTATTTAAAAAAGTATGTATTGCTGCCAAGGCTGATTATCTTAGTAATAAAGTTAAATCCGCTGATAATAAAGTAAAAGCTGTATGGAATGTAATAAATTCAGAAACAGGTAAATCTAAGCCCCGTAATTGTCAATTCCAATTAAAAGTGGATGATAGAATATTGACTTCAGATTTAGAAGTGGCGGGTGCTTTTGAAATTTTTTTCTCAGATATAGCTGTAAATACGACTCGCGATCTAAGGTCTTCCACTGTGCGGGCTAGCTCTTATCTAAATGAAATTGCGAAGGATAAACGTCTGAATTTTGATTTTCAACATACTAACTCTGAAGAAATTATAAGGACTTTTAAATCTTTGAAACTGAAGAATACAGAGGATCTTTGGGGTATTTCTGTTCGAGTTATGTAATCTGTTATCCATATTGTGGCACCGTACCTAGCCGTGATATTTAATAAGTGCATTGATGATGGTGTGTTCCCGGACTTAATGAAATATAGGAAAGTGATTCCATTGTTTAAAGCTGGGAGCTCATCTGATCCTGGCAACTTTCGTCCAATATCTGTGCTGCCTGTGCTGAGTAAAGTGTTTGAAAAGATCATGCTTAACCAGCTGCTTCGTCACTTTAATGTAAATAACCTACTACACAGTCAGCAATTCGGTTTCACAAAAGGCCGTTCGACAACAGATGCAGCCGCAAGTCTCATGAAGTACATTTATGATGCATGGGAAAATTCGCAAGATGCAATAGGAATATTTTGCGACCTCTCCAAGGCCTTCGATTGCGTGGAACATGAGACGCTTATCCGCAAACTAGAACACTATGGACTTTCAGCTAAAGCACTGAAACTTGTTAAGTCTTATCTCAGCCAAAGAGTTCAAAAAGTGGACATAAATAGAACGCAGTCAGCTGGCTCAGCGGTGAAGCTTGGAGTTCCACAAGGATCCATTTTGGGTCCATTTCTCTTTCTGGTGTATATAAATGACCTGCCCCACTTGCTAGAACAGAAATGCAACATAGTATTGTTTGCAGATGATACTTCTTTGATATTCAAAGTAAACAGGCAACAAGAAGATCCAACACACATCAATGAGACTTTAGCAGAGGCGCTAAACTGGTTCACCGCTAATAATTTATTACTAAATGCAGCTAAAACTAAGTGTTTAAAATTTTCGTTGCCTAATGTAAGACAGTTTGAAACAATTATTTCCTTAAACGGAGAGAATCTGAAACTTGTGCATGAGACTGTTTTTCTTGGTCTTACGTTAGATCGTAATTTACAATGGAGCCCGCATATTTCTGGTCTTGCTGGTAGATTGAGTTCTGCCGCCTATGCTGTACGAAGAATCAGGCAATTTACCAACGTAGAAACTGCCCGGCTAGTTTATTTCAGTTATTTGCACAGCATAATGTCCTACGGTATTCTGATTTGGGGCAAGGCAGCTGACATAGAAACTATCTTCATTCTACAGAAGAGGGCAGTCCGGTCTATCTACAACCTTGGCTCCCGAGATTCACTAAGAGAACGCTTTAAGGAGATAAACATCCTCACAGTAGCTTCACAGTACATACATGATGTGATATTGTATACACACAAGAATATCGAGTCCTTTAAGAAAGTGTCAGACGTACATGATATCAATACTCGTAATAAACATAAGCTTGCCGTTCCTAAATTTCGTCTACGGAAAGTAAGCAAATCTTTTGTGGGAAACTGCGTGAGATTTTACAATAAAGTTCCCGTAGAAGCATGGAAATTGCCACACAACTCTTTTAAAGAATACATAAAGAGTGCACTCCTGAAGAAAGCTTACTATAAAGTTGAGGAGTACTTAAGTGATAATATGACATGGCCAAAACTGAAAGCCGATGAAAATTAGTATGTTGATGAGTGATGTGATGTACTCGTGTTTGTGTGTGTGTGCGCGAGTGGGTCTCTGTGTGAGTGTCTGTGTGTGTTTATGTCGGTGTATTGTTATTGTGTAGTGTGACTTGGCAGTGTCCCGGCGCATTTCGTGTATAGTTTCGGGTTCTGTTGCCGTTGTCCGCGTTGCAGAATTTAATTTAAAATCATTTATTAGTGTGACATTTGGAGACCTTATACATCTCCATCTCTTTAGTTTAATAATTATTATTAATTTATGACCTTGGAGGCTTTTTACACCTCTGATGATTGTATAATTTAATTAGTTTAATTATGTAGTTTAATTTGACATTTAGAGACTATATACATCTCTGAATTATTTAGATTAGGAATTTTATTATTAACTCAGGGACTTTATACATCCCCTTGCTATATTTATATTGTATATTGTTAAGCTTATGGATTTTAAACTTGTATATTTTTAGTTTAATTTCTAGTCACAGGCTCGCGACGTCGAAGTTCCCAAGACGATCCCATAGAGCTTATGGGAACGGAAGCAATACCATGCCCTCGGTACCGCTCTGCTTTCAGAGCATGACATGAGTGCGTATGAGCTAACTTTGGGGGCGGCAGACGTGAGCTTGCCTTCGGAAACCAAAAGCTTAACGGTTACTTATATAATAATCCCAAGATCAGCGATCACGCTATGGTGATTGCTGAACTAAATATAAGAAAGCCTAAACCAGTTCCAGTTTATGTACACAAACAAATGTTAGGCAAAATTGACCTTGAGAAATTTGAAGCCGATCTCAATAACGTTCCTTGGGAAGAATTGCGAACACTGAGTGACATCAATGAGAAAGTTCTTTTGTTCAACCAATATGTACTAGCCCTATTTGACAAGCATTCACCGATGCGTCGAATTCGGGTTGATTGTCAACCACATCCATGGTTGACGGACAATATTAAGATAATGATGAATCTACGAGATGCGGCCCGTAGTAGAGCACGTAAAACAGGGATACCATGTCACAAAGAGTACTACAAAACACTGCGTAACTACACTAACGGAGCCCTCGAACGAGAAAAATCTGCATATTTTGAATTCTACGTCAATAAAAACCAGAATGACCCAAAAAGTATGTGGAACCATTTGAAGAACTGTTCAATCATGGGTGACACTGTTAGGCCGCTGATACCGGATCATTTGTGTGATCCAGAAGCAATAAACAATTTTTTTTTAAAGCTACCAGGCAGTGGGGAAACGGATCTCAATAGTCGGATTTATTTTGAAAGTGGAAAAATCCACGAGCATGAATTTACTATAGCAAAATGTACAGAAATTGAAGTTGCCACAATTATTAAATCTATTACGACAAATGCATGTGGTCATGATGGTTTATCGATGGAAATGATCCGTTTGATACTTAAGTCTACTTTATCTATTATTACACACATAATCAACTCATCGATAGAGACTGGGACCTTTCCTGATTTCTGAAAAATTGCTAAAGTAAGACCTATACCGAAATCCAGCAAAACTGAAGAGTATAAAGATCTACGCCCAATAAGTATCCTCCCTGTAGTTTCAAAGATAACAGAAAGAGTTGTCTGTAAACAATTTACAAAGTATCTGGAAAAATACAACCTGCTACCGGTCACACAGTCAGGGTTTCGTAGTGGGCACGGTACTGCGACAGCTCTGACTAAGGTCACAGACGACATAATCTCAGCATCAGACGGAGGAATGGGGAGCGTACTGGTTTTGCTGGATTTTTCGCGCGCTTTCGACTGTCTTAATCCCACACTGCTTCTAGCAAAGATGGCTTATTATGGAGTTTCACAATCGTCTCGCCGGTGGTTTCAGTCATTTTTGACCTCTAGGCAACAATTTGTCGAGTTCGAAACGACACAAGGATCACTCGTAAAGTCGAGCACGCAGCGAATTAGTAGAGGCACGCCACAAGGCTCTATCCTTAGCCCTATATTTTTTATTTTATACACAGCAGACCTAATAAAGCAATTGAAATTCTGTAAGGCTCACCTATACGCGGACGATACCCAGCTGTACTTTTCATTTGCACCACAGGACTTGCACCTTGCAGTGGAAAAAATAAATGAAGACCTTAAGATAGTCGCAGACTAGTCAGTTAAAAACAATCTCGTTTTGAACCCATCTAAATCACAGTTCATGATTATGGGCAGCAAGGGTCAACGCAAAAAGATCATAGATCAACGGCCAGTACTGCACATAGGAACCGAGACAGTAACCATGGTTGATCACGCGAGGAACCTTGGTCTAACTATTGATGGAGAAATGCGATATCAGGAACATGTTAATACTAAGATTCGAAATGCATTCTTTAGACTCAAATCACTGTACAGTATCCGTAAGTACCTATCAGAAAAAGTAAGAGAGATTCTCGTAGAGGCTTTAGTATTGTCTCAACTCAATTACGGTGATACTGTATATGGCCCAAGACTTCTTAGTAAAACTAAGACATATATACAGCGTGTACAAAATGCATGCACACGTTTTTGCTATAATGTGCCAAAGCGGGCCCACATCACGCCTTACCTCATTGAAAAGGGAATCCTTAATATGTCCAACCGAAGAGTTTTACACCTGGCAGTCGCGGTGCGGAAAGTTTTGGAATTTCAGAAACCAAGATACCTTTTTGACGAACTGAAATAGGTTAAAGACGCTCGCAAGAGACCACTCAGAAGCCACAGAGAAACCAAACTTGTGGTCCCAAAACATAAAACCGTATCATTCAAGGGGGGTTTCAAATTTGCTGCAAGCAAGGTTTGGAACGATCTTCCGCCACCGGCGAGGGAACCCATGCCTTTGCTAAAATTCAAAAGAATTGTTAAAACACACCTTCTGGAAATACAAAGGCAGGGTTACCCCTAAATAAGGCGCGGTATCGTATGAGTGGATGCAAACTACATAAACTAAACAAACTACATTAATGCCTATACTCATGCCTATACAAATCACAATTCACAAAAAAAAAATTTATAACAAAAAATTGAACCGACTACAAAAAAACATGAAAATAATTTTCTACCAGTCTGAAGAGGGAACTATGGCCCAAGCCCTCTCATTCTGAGTGGAGGCCTGTGCCCAGCAGTGGGACGTATATAGGCTGGGACGAAACTGAAGTCGGTGCCTCAGCACGAGCCAGCAGGAGTGGACCTATAGTCGTCTTCTTCACCTACATAGGTACCTTATACATACCCATATACATACCCATACTTTATATATTAGACTTCAATCACTCCTGCTGTCTCGTACTGAGGCACCGACTTCAGTTTCGTCCCAGCCTATATACGTCCCACTGCTGGGCACAGGCCTCCACTCAGAATGAGAGGGCTTGGGCCATAGTTCCCTCTTCAGACTGGTAGAAAATTATTTTCATGTTTTTTTGTAGTCGGTTCAATTTTTTGTTATAAAATTTTTTTTTCACGCTTTTTAGTGTTAATAATCTAAAATACAATAGCTTAATGTCAACTGCTTGACACCTTTTACGAAAGATTGCTTTTTCTGATGCAGAGACGTTCATTATTGAGGAGTCCTGGTGCTTCACCACCCATTCCATTTTACCATATGCATTACGACGAGCATAAATTGCTTATCAACTGTGTTAAAGTAATTGAAATTCAACCCGTGAAGTACTTGTTATTGAGTAGTAGCTCTGTTGGTCAAATGTGGTCTTCATCATCAGTTCCACTTCACCAAATTATGATTTTCAAGAGCAAATGCACGAGTTACTGCAAAATATATCCAAATTACCACAGGTGTCCCTACAACATTTGAAGAGTTCCGTCGATTTCCTTAGGATCCAATCATCAGATCATGATTTGGTGCTTATGGGACCTAATTGAAAGCATTCCTAGACGATCGCAAAAAAAATTTTTCAAATCGGTTCACAAACTACGGAGATCTGAGGTAACAAACATAAAAAAAAATAAAAAAAAAAAAAAAAAAACATACAACCGAATTGATAACCTCCTCCTTTTTTTGAAGTCGGTTAAAAACAACACAACTCACGATTACACCTATACACCTATAAAACAAACTACATAAACTACACAAACTACATTAATGCCTATACTCATGCCTATAGAAATCACAATTCACAAAAACAACAGAACTCACGATTACACTTATACACCTATAAAACAGACTATGGATAACACACCATAATACAGGATTTGACAGATATAACAAGATTTAAGGATTTTATGATTGAAATCTCACTAACCGAAATAAGCATTTTTTATTTTTTACCAAAATATGTACTTATTATCTATTTTTTAATTGTCTATTCTTGTTTTCAATATGGTTGCGGCCACCCTTGCCAGAAGGGCCGGGCTGAAAATCAGCGCTGAATTTATCTTCAGCATATGCTGAGTCCGGTACCTATTGCCAAGATTAGTTTTAAGTTTTTTTGTTTTTTGTTTCTCTTTTTTTTTCTGTAAAGTAACTAGCATGGCAATAAAGTTTTTTTTATTTTTTTTTATTTTTTACTTGACCTGAAATGTATATTTCAGAATTAAATTATTATTATTATTATTTTTAATTTTGACAGTGGAAGCATTCTACACTTCCGCTGAACGTAGATATAGTTAGTGTTTAGTTTTGTAACTAAGGGACCCCATACATCCCTGTATTATTATTATTTTGAAATTTTTTTTTTCTCTTTAATTGTATACTGTAATTTTTAAGTATTTTATTTGTAATTATTTTATGATGAAGAAATGACTTTCTGCCAAGTTTCTTGCGGCGCATTCTTCTTGGCAATGATGGTATTTCCGAAAGCGCTGGTAGTTTAAAAAAAATGACGTGTAAAAGTGCCCATTGCGGCCTATTTGCTGAATAAATGATTTGAATTTGAATTTGAATAAGATCTAATAAGAATTTGGATAATGAGGTAAATAAAACATGGGAACTGTTGTGTAATAGTGATACATGTTTCAAAGTGGTTTTGAGCATGAAAACACGGCTTCAAGAAGTAAAAGACAGTGAGAGCTATCCTCTCCGTTACTTAAAGGAACATTAATTACTATCCAATAAAACAGCATTAAAACGAAAGAGCAAGTGTTAAAATTCCTATTAAGTGTTATAATTCCTATTTTTGTTATTTCGTAGTTGATCAATAATAAACAGACCTTTATTATGATCAGTCAAATTACCCTTGTTGACGAGTCATTTGTTAATGATGCACCATCTGACTTCACATAGGTATTGTTTTTAATGTGTTATGTCAAAAAAGGTTATCAGAAACTGTGATAAAAGAGAATGATGTAAATTGCTATACTATAATAGTTCAGCATGTTGGTTCTTTCTCAGTAATCACAGCGACAATTAATGTTAACAGGCTAAAATAGGTGTTGTTTTTATAAATTAATATGATGTATGCGAAAGCAAGTGTTCTATTAGTAAATTTATTTGAATTCAAAACCTAAGTAAATAATCATATTTTAACACAGATTGAAAACTGTATACCTTTACCTACTGACCCCGAAATCTATGGATAAATAAACAAATATTGCGTTTGCAACATGCCTATCTTTTTTTATACCTCATGCCTACTTTAACAAAGATCTCTAATATTAATCAACGGCAGGTGATTAATAAAAACAAAAAACAAAAAGATCTCAAGCCGCAGGGGCTTGAACTGAGAACCTTAGTATGACGAGGCAGGTCGAAGCCAACTATCTATCCACTAGACCAACTGGCTTCCTACGTAACGTGACAAAAATATTGAACGCTTTGATGTCATTACCAAAGGGGGGTTCCTTTTCTCTGACGCGATCTGTACATATCACAGATTTTTAAATACGTTAATCTAGTTTGACAATAGCAGGTATATTTCATTAATACGAATGAATTTCATTGAATTTTTTTATGTCTACGGTAATGTTAAAATAGATTGTCAGTCCTAAGCCTGGTCAAGTATGAAGGGAAATCTGTGGTACAAAATCATTGAATTTAAATCGGTAGATCGTGGTAGAGAATATTTTGTAAGTAGGTATCTATACTACTCAAAAAAATAATTTTAAAATTCCAATACGTGCGCGCTGCATTATGTTAGGCTAGCACTACAATACAACACAATAACTCTTTAATTATTGCACACCAACACATAGTAAGCAGTACAGAAAACACAGTTATATACACAGAGATTTTCTGAGGTAAGCAATAGGCGGCCTTATCGCTTCAGAGCGATCTAATCCAGGCAACCTTTACAATGGAATGGATGGAGAAGTAAGGAATAAATTTTAGCAGGTGGTGAATTTACATTACAACTCTATCTTGGCTCCGTCATTTTTTGTATACCTAGAAGCCTAGTTATGTCTGTACTATAGTATTAATAGTCCTACTCCTCTAAGATGTAAAAAAAAACTAACATCCATGCTAATTACTATTTAAAAAAGTTTTCTTTGAAATAAAATAAAAAGCATGGTATTTAATTTGTAACATGGCATCATGGCAAAATGACTCAATACTTCAATAGTTCCGTGAAAGAAACACGTGCGACTGTATCAACTCAGTAGATGGATCTTTTGAGTTACTGAACTGAATTGAACTAGTGAACTAAATGAGTGATATACTTCACACACAGTGAAGGAAAGAAGCATATCAATCTTTTCTTTCAAGTGAAGTATTTCGCGCATGACTACTGTCACGAGAAACCGATCTCCTACGATGGTACACGGAGTCGGCGCTCGGGCTTGCCCGTGCGCACTCGTACAGCGTTCGGACATGCTCGGCAGACCTGTCGCCGCATACGATTGGTCGGTGCACGCTCGGCGCATTCCGCCAGCGCCCGGGCAAACTCGGCACGGATACAATTGGCCGGCTCACGTTCGGCGTGCTTCGCCGACCCCACACTCGGGTAAATCCGGCGCACATCTGGTTGGCCCGTGAATGCCCGGGCGCCTCTGGTTGGTTATTACCATACTCGCGCTTAGGTCGGGTAAACCCGTATGCGGTCGGCCGGCGCTCGGCTCTTTACGCGTAGCGGAAATCTACGAGCATACTCGAAGTTCGCCGAACGCCGGTGACTGTGTGTATCAATTCACTCGCGTAACTAACCAAGTGATCCGGCTATGTTTACATTACATGGAGAACTTAAAATTAATACAAACCAATAATAGACGTAGTCACCACATCAGCCCCCCCGGAGACCTTTAGGGTCGATAATAATCGGGAAATTTAACCTGCCGACCGGAACGAGTAGTTCTAGGACGTGGAGGAGTGGAAGCAACCACAGGCGTTCTCGCAGGAACGGTGGTTGACGACGTAGTAGTGCTACCTGGTTCATCCGATAGAATATAAGCAGGCTTAAGCCTATCTATGGAAACATTGGTGATGCGCCCTGCTACGTCAATGGCGAAAAATTTTTCATTTCTAGTAACTACCCTATAAGGGCCAGCATATGGCGGCTGTAATGACCGCCTCACAAAATCTCGTCTTACAAAAACATGTGAAACTGTTGTTAAATCTTGAAAGACGAAAAATTTGGGAGTGCCATGTCGTGCTACAGCTTTGGGCTGGAGTTGCTTCATATGAAGACGTAACCTAGTTAACACGTTCACTGCGGGAAACAATTTCGAAGACTTTAAATCGGTGCGTCATAGGGTATATAAGATCCGACATTCGACTTTTTGTTAGAGCGTTTGCGGGTCGAAAGGACCTGTTTGACATGCTCGTCTAAAAAGGTCATTATCTGCATAGGTACGATGAATGTTGGTAATATTTGAATTATAATAGGTAGTTATAGAGTTGCTCTTGGTACAGTTAAGTTCGTAAGTAGATGCAATCACTCAATACTATTTAAAAAATATGTGTAAAACTGACGGATCCTTTGTGCCCGATATACGCACTGACAGAAAAAACTGTCGATAGAATTTTAGGGTTGCAGGGTAACAAAAAACATCGATATCGAGCAAAAAATTATTTTTAATATCAGATGTATGTGCTACACTGTAGCTTTCGCGGCAAAGAGATTGTTTACAATATTTACATAAAATTTTGACTTTTTTTTACTCTATTTACGGCATCTTTGCTGCTCAAAGTTTGACGTAATTTGTCATAGTATCCAGAAAAATTTCGTTTCCATGTTCCCATTTTAAAGCAATTACCTGTAGCCAAACCCATATCAATTGTACAAGACACAGCGTCAAGTGTCGGTTAATGTTGCAAACACCCACAGAGAAAACTATCTTTTGTTCCTATCACGAGCACTGCATTAGATAAAATAGCCAGTAATCTAGTGCGGTTATCGGGTCATTGGGCATCGGGTCACTAAGATCCTATACAGCACCAAACGTTATTTTTTTCCTTTCAGTCGGTATAGGGCATAAAGGATCCGATGGCGTTTTTTTATAGGGACTGATTATTTTGAAAGAGGCAATTCCAAAACAGTAACTGTCTCACTCATACTCAGCTGGTAACCTATTTAAACTTATCCCGCACCAGCGGTAAGTCAAGTAATTTTTGCGCCGCACCGCAGGATAGATGTGCATGTGATCTATTCGACCCGAAACCGCAGTGAACGTGTTAAACAATCTGTATAGTCAGTCAGTGTGTCCGATGTCGGTTCGAAAAATTCGCCAAGGAGCCTAAGTGCTTCTCCATAAACTAGTTCGGCGGCTGACGCGGACAAGTCCTCCTTCCATGCACTTCGTACACCGAGCAGTTCCAATGGAAGTGTTTCTGTCCAACATTCGTCTGCGTGGCACATTATTGCTGCCTTAAGCTGTCGATGAAAACGTTCCACAAGACCGTTGGCAGCAGGCTGGTACGCAGTAGTTTTCAAATGATTCGAACCGGTAATTGACGCTATTCGACTGAAAAGGTTAGACTCAAATTGTCTTCCCCTGTCTGTGGTTACCTTTTCAGGACAACCAAAACGCGATATCCACGCAGATATAAATGCCTTGGCTACACTTTCAGCCGTAATGTCAAGTAGCGGGACTGCCTCAGGCCATCGTGTAAATCTATCGACGATGGTGAAGCAGTATTTGTAACCGTTAGAAATCGGAAGTGGGCCTATTATATCTACGTCGATGTGGGAAAAACGCATTGAAGGTTGCTGAAAATTGTGGACTGGTGCGTGAACGTGTCGAGACACTTTAGATGTTTGACAAGGAATACACGCTCTCGCCCAGTTTCTGCAATCCTTCTTAATTCCCGGCCACACTGAAAAAAATAATCATTTAAAATACCTGATAAATCGTTAAAGTTTATTGTTTTAAACAGTTCCAGGGGAGCCTGCTGTTTTGAGCATTAAATTTTACTGTTCCGAAAACAGTTAAAGCAAAACAGTACATTTTAATGTTTTGACCAGTAAAAAAAATTTACTGTTTAAAACAGTAAAAAAAAGTTTAATGTTTAAACATTAAAATTTTTTTTACTGTTTTAAACAGTAATTTTTTTTAAAATTTTTTTTTAATGTTTAAACATTAAAAGAATTTTAACTGTTTAAACAGTAATTTTTAATGTGCACGCACATTAAAATGTAACGAGGGAGACAGTACTTTTTAATGTGCACGCACAGTAAAATGTAATGTGGAAGACAGTAATTTTTAATGTGCACGCACATTAAAATATAACGAGGAAGACGGTACCTTTTAATGTGCACGCACAGTAAAATGTAATGTGGAAGACAGTAATTTTTAATGTGCACGCACATTAAAATGTAACGAGGAAGTCAGTACTTTTTAATGTGCACGCACAGTAAAATGTAACGAGGAAGTCAGTACTTTTTAATGTGCACGCACATGTAATATATGTGGATTGTAGTAGTCAATGATACGATGTTGTGCGTAACATAACGAACTCATTTATTAATTCAGACTTAGATTATATACATTATGATTGTCGCTGATACAAGCAATATGCGTTTATGTAGCAGTAAACCATTGTGTTACTGCTAAACACTGAAAGTGGCCAATTGCCATACTACACACAGTAAGATATAACGAGCAAGTCAGTACTTTTTAATGTGCATGGACAGTTAAATATAACGAGCAAGTCTGCTTTTTAATGTGCATGCACAGTAAAATGTAATGTGGAAGACAGTAATTTTTAATGTTCACGCACATTAAAATATAACGAGCAAGTCAGTGCTTTTTAATGTGCTTGCACAGTAAAATATAACGAGCAAGTCGGTACTTTTTAATGTGCACGCACAGTAAAATGTAACGAGGAAGTCAGTACTTTTTAATGTGCACGCACAGTAAGATATAACGAGCAAGTCAGTACTTTTTAATGTGCACGCACAGTAAGATATAACGAGCAAGTCAGTACTTTTTAATGTGCATGGACAGTTAAATATAACGAGCAAGTCAGTGCTTTTTAATGTGCATGGACAGTAAAATGTAATGTGGAAGACAGTAATTTTTAATGTTCACGCACATTAAAATATAACGAGCAAGTCAGTGCTTTTTAATGTGCATGCACAGTAAAATATAACGAGCAAGTCGGTACTTTTTAATGTGCACGCACAGTAAAATGTAACGAGGAAGTCAGTACTTTTTAATGTGCACGCACAGTAAGATATAACGAGCAAGTCAGTACTTTTTAATGTGCATGGACAGTTAAATATAACGAGCAAGTCAGTGCTTTTTAATGTGCATGCACAGTAAAATGTAATGTGGAAGACAGTAATTTTTAATGTTCACGCACATTAAAATATAACGAGCAAGTCAGTGCTTTTTAATGTGCATGCACAGTAAAATATAACGAGCAAGTCGGTACTTTTTAATGTGCACGCACAGTAAGATATAACGAGCAAGTCAGTACTATTTAATGTGCATGCACAGTAAAATATAACGAGCAAGTCAGTGCTTTTTAATGTGCATGCACAGTAAAATGTAATGTGGAAGACAGTAATTTTTAATGTGCACGCACAGTAAAATGTAACGAGGAAGTCAGTACTTTTTAATGTGCACGCACAGTAAGATATAACGAGCAAGTCAGTACTTTTTAATGTGCATGCACAGTAAAATATAATGTGCAAGACAGTTATTTTTAATGTGCACGCACAGTAAAATGTAACGAGGAAGACGGTACTTTTTAATGTGCCCGCACAGTGAAATGTAATGTGGGCGACAGTACTTTTTAATGTGCAATTACAGTACCGGCAACTGTGCATGCATATTAAAATTACTGTCTTCCACATTACATTTTACTGTGCACTACAGTTAAAGGTATTGTAAAGGAAAGTACTGTTTAACGTGCATGGACAATAGCGGGTACTGTTCTGAATACCTACTACTGAGCATGCACATTAAAAAGCAATATCCTGCACAATATCTGTAACAGTGCACTTACAGTAGCGAGTACTGTAAGAGCACGGTAAAAGGTATTGTGAAGCCTGATACCTACTGCCTACGCAGTACTGCTACTAGATCAGGTAATGCGTAGGTAGGTAGGTACGCAGACAACCTGGAATAAATTAAAAATTATTTCATTTATGTCATTTATTTAAGAAGAATTAAAATCTTATGTTTAACCCAATTTGAGAACATTTTATTTACAGAAACATGACGCTGAATCCTTTTATATATTTACAATCAGTCAATTTTACATCTTAAGGTGAATGGAACGATAGCGTGTACTTTTCATAATTTGATACAACTGTTACTCCTACTACCTACATTACTTGATTGAAAAACATGTGAAATGTTTTTTACTTAATCAATCACATCATCTAATTACCGCAAAATGTATGGAAAGTTCACGCTGTTCCCTTACACACCTTACCACTCTTACCAGTGTACCTTAATTATTCATCAGTACCTTAACCAAAATAGACTAACAAGGAAGGGTACCCAACTGTCCGACTCCGTTTTGATTCAATTTGATATATGTTATAGAGTAGTCTAAAATAGCACAGGTATTTTTTTTAGCTGCCCAAATTCAACCTGTTAGGAGAAATTGCCCTTTAAAGTACTGAAAATTTACCAAACCCTCCAACTTCTATAGATTTCTCAAAAAAAGAAGATAATGAATTACTGGTTTCATTATATGTTGGAGAACATGAAAAAAGAATGGATACGTTTTGTCAAATGTTTTTTAAGCTCTAGCTCTAGAGCTTTAAAGCTTAGTCCATGATCCTATTCATGGTCTCGAAAAAAAAAACATAAAAAACAATTGACAAAACACGAGTCCATTATTCTTTCATGTTCTCCAACATACAATGGAACCAGTATTTAATTAAATTTCAGTTCTTGGAAGGACAATTTCTCCTAACAGATTGAATTTGAGCAGCTAAAAAAAAAATACCTGTGCAATTTTAGACTACTCTATAACATATATCAAAATAAATCGGACTTGGACAGTTCGGTACCCTTCCTTGTTAGCTACCAAAGGAGATCCGTATGCAAAATATGCAGGCCGCATTCGGACTTCTGATATATGTTCTAGTGAACCCAGGCTACGATATGACTGATGTTGTCAGTCTCTATAGTGGTCAGTCCAGGGAGGTGACAATCGATTTTTTGTATGGGATTTAGAAATTTCTTTTCTCTATCATATCCTGTAACCTATCATGTAACTGGGCTTTGTGAGCCGAGGAACGTTTGGTCGTTACAATTTATAAAGATCATAATTTATAAAAATTTGTGTACTACAATATATTATAAATTGATTAAATATATTGATTATATACAATAAATGATCTATTTCACCTGTCGTATGTTTCAGTATATTACAAGTAATTTGACATATAACTATGTATATCAAACGTCATTTCAAAAACAAAAATATTTTTTGTTTTTTATTCCTAACGAGTAGCTTTAAGGAAATAATGTAATATACATATATATTTAAACGCAGCTCGCAAAAGCTCTTTTAATTGATGTTTCATAAACATTATAGGTTTCAGAACAAGAAATTTCAAAATCTCATACAAAAAAATTGATGACGTCATACCTCTGGCTGACCACAATAGCGACTGGCAACATCAGCCATACCGTAGCCTGGAATCACTGCAACACGTATAAGAAGTCAGGATGCGGTTTACATATTCTGCATACGGATCGGATCTCCACTGGTATAGCTTAAGTCTAAAACAAAAAGTCTTATATTAATTAAATAACCACACGAATTGAATTCAGACAATAGCCTAAAAATATAATAGAATAAGATTGCTTAACAATCGGAATGTAAGTACAATATCTTATAAACCGATACCGAATTGCTACCAACTATATTAAGGATAATGAGGCATTAGGAAAATTAAGAACTAATAAAATTAAGACTTCGTATTCATATTAAATAACCACACAAATTTAATTCATAATAATTCCAACGATAGGGGAGCCATAAGCAAAGTTTAAAACGGCATTCAACTTGTCATACTTATAAAGTATAATAGCGGCCGTTGTATTGGAACAACTGCCATAAAACAAATTTCACGAGCATATAGTATTTCCTTTAAGAAAGACATAACATACAAAAGTGTGCGGAGCCAAGTTAGGCCCGTCTTGATGCTGCTGGAAATCGGTAAGAAATTGCTCCCTGGCGAGTCCAGGTTTTACTGCCTTTTGGAGTAGAGCTCGACATAGCCTCCTCACCTTTCGGTATCAGAGGTGTCAGACTCTACACCATGGTATGGATTATAGACAGGAGTCTATATGTAAAAAAAAATGGCAGGTCACCGGCGTTGAAGCTTTGGTAAAAAAAAAAAAGACACTAACGATGGTTTCTACGCCATCGTTAGTATTAACTTAGTTGCCCTCGATTGAGTGAAAAAATGTACCCATTATGAACTATTATGTACAGTCAGCGTCAAATACTCTGTAGCAGTCAAAGTGGCCAAATAGTTCGGTACACCATACTAAATATATGGTGTACCGGACTATTTGACTACTTTGGTTGCTACAGAGTATTTGACGCTGACTGTACCACATCGGAAATTAAACTTAGTTCCAACGATAGGGCCTCAAAGGCATATATTACAACCTGTACATCTTCATAAACACGATCACACCATAATTATGTAGAAGAATTGAAGCATTTTTGGATAAATAAGTGACTATGGTCAGAGCAACCAGGTAAACAAATACCAAATATGTTTTAGGGCGATACTTATGAGCGTTTGAACCGCTTTCAGAACTATGGTTTCTTTATTGATGACTTTCATAAAAAGACTCGAATGCCGTTTTCGGATATTTTGGAGATCTCAACTAGAGCCTTTTACATTTTGTTATCAAATTTGCACGGTAGTTCCTTATTATATCGTAAATAAAGAGACCATGGTTGTGACGGCGGTTCAAACGCGCTTGAGAGTATTCCTTTACAATTATAGTTAATTATTTTATGGAATGATTTTTTTATTGCAAAGAAAAAAATAATAGCACCTACAATGTGACGAATATCTAAGCCATTAACAAGCTTTTAACTATAGCGGGCGTTGTATTGGAGCAACTGCCATAAAACAAATTTCACGAGAATATAGTATTTCCTTTAAGAAAGACATAACATACAAAAGTGTGCGGAGCCAAGTTAGGCCCGTCTTGATGCTGCTAGAAATCGGTAAGAAATTGCTCCCTGGCGAGTCCAGGTTTTACTGCCTTTTGGAGTAGAGCTCGACATAGCCTCCTCACCTTTCGGTATCAGAGGTGTCAGACTCTACACCATGGTATGGATTATTGTGTTTTTTGTTCTAATGCTTACAAAACATCCTGAAATAATTAAACGTGGGTCCAATTTACTTTTAATAAAAACATATTTTTACAAGCAAACTATTGCCTTGAGTGGTTACGTTGCTCTTCTGATGATTATGCATTGTGCATGGAAAAGTGGCAGAGAACCAACGAGCAACGGAAGCAAAGTGTGCACTCAAATGAGAAACTGTCGTATCTCCAGGAATTTCCGTGTTTGAAGCGCTCTTGGGGGCACGCATCACTGGTAAGTAATTTGCTGTTGGAGTGTTGATGTGTTATACTGATTGAAACCTTAACCGATATTCACACATTGTTTTAATGCAACGAGACTTTTTAGTAATTTTTCAAGGTTTTCTAACTACTTAAATCTCTTTATTTCAGCTTACTGCTGACTTCGATCACTGGTATTCTGAAAATGAACATTCATTGGATGATAAATTACCGCTACTGAAGAGCCAACTACTCGGTATATCTAGAGCTTCATCAACACGATCATCGTTTGTAGAAGAATTGAAGCAACTTGCACAAGGTTAGTTATGCCTTAGTATTATCTCAGATCTTTAAAGCAGGGATCGGAACCGGTTTAAAAAAAAAAACCCTATGGAGTCTAATATTTTGATTTATTTTAGGCTCTTCATTTACAGTCACCATCAGGTTCAAAAAAATAGAAGAATTGCCTAAAAACATCCTGAAATAATTAAACGTGGGTCCAATTTACTTTTAATACAAACACATTTTTACAAGCAAACCCTTGAGTGATCACTGGTATATAGAACGAGCATAGATAATTCAACCATGTTCCCTTGGTCGACTCTTACGACACCCACGGGAAGAAAGGGGGTGGTGCTATTCTAACCCGACACCACACGGGGGGTGTGTTGTGGGCGATGGGCTAGCAACCCGTCACTGCGATATCACATTTTATCGATCTTTTATACCCAGATTTATGCTTAGAGTGGTAAATGTATGTATGTATGTATAGATAATTTAATTTGTCGATATAGGATGTCCTTAGCTGTCAAGGGGATTTGCCCCACGGATTCCTAGGTCTGGTTATTAATTAATATTTTATTTAGGTAGGATCGACGTTAAGTCTCTTTACACTCTAATCTGAAAGTCATCTAATAATTGTAATGCATCTGTATAGACTTCATTATCTGAAAACAGCAAAAAGGGGAATGTCTCGACGAGTGTGTACAGCCGGCATATTATAGATCTCGTTTGCCTCGACTCAATAGATATGACCTCCAATTGTGCATCTCAAATAGGGCACCGTAAAGTAATGAAAGATTTCCTAGAAGGAGACATTATTGTATTTAATGTATGGGGCATCTGAAAATGAAGGTCCTTGAACCTAATCGCTATTTTCTTTTTTTTAATGTGCAACCTCATACGCATAATAATGAAAGTCAAAAAGAATTGTTTGTAGCAGAGGCCCTGTCAGAATAATCTCTGAGTTATGGTAAACATAAATGCTCTCCACCATTAAAAAAGTCACGTTATTACGATCGGTAATTGGTTCAAAAGCATTAACAAGTATTGAACCTTTCTGGTAACGAATGGAAGACATTGTAAACCAATTGATATGCCTCAAAGTCTTGCTGTCGTCCAATCTGAAAGTAGACCGAATTAGAGTTACTTCAGAATGTGCCAACTGCAATTCCTTGGGTCCCAAATTTAGAATAGGATCAAGAGAACCTTTTAAAAATATTTCGTTTAATTTAAGTTGGTGTTTGACAGCTAAGCTTAACGTAACGTTCCTTCTATTAGATGACGCTCTAGCAGATGTCTTAGCTAGCCTGTGTTTTGCTTCATATCGCATTGATGAAAACAAAGAAAGTGGTCCGAAATTAATCATGGTATTATGGTAGTGCGTAAGATGGTGAAACTTTGACTTCAGCGATTCATTAGAGAGAAGCAAATACAATTCATTCAATTGAGTAACACAGTCTTGCATGACGATATGAATACCTTCCCAAACAGAAGTTAACATAGCGAGTTCTAGAACTTCCCTTAACTTTAAGTAAAGTGCCCAGTACATGTCGCCACCAGGGATCATGTCTCCTACTAAAACGGAAAAATACCGAACGAAAGTTAACATTTCTGACGCACTCAGGCGAATATTTCCATTTTTGATGTGGACCATACATAATTCAACAGGCTTATTGCGTGAATCATGCCCATAATTGAATGTTTTTAATCTGGTGTTAAGCAGTTCTACAGAAAAATATCCAAAACGGTTAATGTACTTGTTGAGAACCAGTCCAGTCCAGGCATAGTATTAGTCTGGTTTAAAGGTTCTGCAGAAGGTAAATAATCATTCCTGGTAAGATCAGACTGACTAACTAGTTCTTGATACGGTGAACAGTTAGTCTCGACTAAAACGTCCTGATCAGACACAGAAGGATATTCTTCAGTTAAAGCACTAACTTGATTGGAATGCTCTCGAAAATAGTGTCTACGAAAGGAATTAAACAGATGATACGACCTGGAACAATTGTCTTCTACACAGCGATATTGTTCAAACTTGTGGTTCTCATGAAAAAGTTGGAAATGGATTTTAAGTGCTCGTACGTCTACGACAATAGTGTTACAAATAAAACAGGTAACCATGTTTGTTTACTCAGTTAGGTAATAGACCACAATCATTCAGTAAACTTTGAACAGACCCGGAAAGTTTGGTTTTTGAAATTGTATTTGCCGGAAACTTGTAAATTGCTCTTTCTAAGAATTGCCAGACAGGTAAACATTCACTAGGATACTCCAAATTAAGAGCCCATATTATCTTGAAACATGTATCAACAGTTTTCGAGATGGTTGGCAAATCGTAGATTATGTCGTCAACAACAATGTGATGTGCTATTATTTTTTTCAGAGGACCTGCAACTATCATATATGGTTGAACAGTTAATCCCATAGTCTGGTACCTGGCCTGTCGCTTCTGCCGCTCTTCAAGGATCTTCGTTGGTTCTTCAATGTGTGAAATAAAGCTTTGGCGCACTTCTGCCGCGGATATTCTTTTCCGCTTTAAGTGCACCGGGCCAACCATGTGCGGTAGAAGTAGCAATAGGGCCAGGTTGCTAGTCTCGGAATTTTGATCTGTCAAGCAACAATAAAGAAAATTAGTGTAAAATAAAGAAAAGTAGTGTAGTAATTACTAATATTTTTTATTATCGGACGCTTTCGTTTTCCACTTACTTAAGCACTTAATAGAATAGAATAGAAAACATTTAATTCGAGTATCATAAGACTCGTACATTATATAGGTTAGGTTTTACTTATTACTAGTGTTAGTGTTAATTTATTATTTAGTGTAGGCAATTATATAATTACCTACACTAAACAATGATGAAGTGCATATGTCGACAAGTCATTACATTATATAATGACTTTTCGACATATGCACCTCGCAACAGTGCCTCATATGTAGAGTTTACGCGGCGCGGCGTCGTAAATTTCCAACGTTGATTTTTGCGGTGCGCGTCGTGCAACGTGCCGTTGCACGTTTACGGTGCCGTGACGTGGACATGTGGCCGGGCCCTAAGACATAACTAACCTTGTGCAAGTTGCTTCAATTCTTCTACAAACGGTGATCGTGTTGATGAGCCTGTAGATATACCGAGTAGTTTGCTCTTCAGTAGCGGTAATTTATCATCCAATGAATGTTCATTGTCAGGATACCAGCGATCGAAGTCAGCAGTAAGCTTAAATAAAGAGATTAAATTAGTTAGAAAACCTTGAAAATTTACTAAAAATTCTCGTTGCATTAAAACAATGAGTGAATATCGGTTAAGGTTTCAATCAGTAAAACACATCAACACTCCAACAGCAAATTACTTACCAGCGCGTGCCCCCAAGAGCGCTTCAAACAGGGAAATTCCTGGAGATACGACAGTTTCTCATTTGAGTGCACACGTTGCTTCCGTTGCTCGTTGGTTCTCTGCCACTTTTCATTGCACAATCCAAAATCATCAGTAGAGCAACGTAACCACTCGAGGGTTTCCTCTTCCTCTGGCGTGATGGGGAGGTTGCTTGTAGAAGGTGCCGACGATGATGCGGCCGTTGGCGACTTCTGTAGAGAACGTCGTGCTCGCGGTTCGTACACTCCGTGTTTTCGGTACTTGGCTTTTAAGTTCGAAACTCCGTCGAACAGTCGACCGTGAGCTCGATGTAACCCCACTTTTGGTTTAGTGTAATAACTTTCTAACCTTTCTAAAGGAAATACCCGTTCTGAAAAAAAAAACATACCAACATTTATAAAAAAGCCATGATTTAGTAATAATTTTCAAATTTTCAACTTAACATAGTGTTTCTGATAGTAACTACTTTGTATATCATGGGCGGTAAATCGGAAATTACTAACAAGAGTCTATAAGAAGCCCCAAGCGAAGGGTGTTTTTTTTTAGGGGGTGCAGATTTCAAAAATACACATTTTTTTATTGTCATATACCCATGAGATAGTACCCATGATTTTGTAGATAGTCATGCTATAGTACATCGGAGCTGTATAGACAGAGCAACTATGGGATGATTCGACTTTAATGTTTTCTAAGGTTAAATAGTAGGCACTCACTTATCTCTTCTAGCCAACTTAAGTAAGATGCTGTGGTCACTTGCGCCTTCGGGTCACGTTTTAAAATTTCCTTCGAAATTAGTCGTACTAATATTTTCCGGAATTGTTCACCCAGTGGTTTTTCCGAGTCTTGATTTAGTACTGTTCGACCATCTGGGGTACTGTCCAAGAGCAAGTTAAGATCCTGAAAAATTAAATAAACTAATTAGGTCATAATTCGGAGACCCGCATAAACACATTGGTTAAACATGAATAGTAGGACGCTGTAGGACCAGACGTACCCTGACACATTAGTTAGTAAAAATTCAGCCGATATATAAAGGAAATGGTTAAATACATGTACCTAAATTGTATAGACCGATTACGTGGTATACTTCTTTTTAAACGGACAAGTTAATTATTAAACCCCCCCCTACAACCACCCACCCCCCCTACAACCCCCCACCCACCCCCCCTACAACCCCCCACCCCCACAGCATTGCAACCCCCCCCCCCCCAACCCCCCCACCCATACAACAACAACCCCTCCCCTCCCACACTCCCTCCCCTCAAAATACATAGCTATGGTTGCACAAAACTACAATTTCTAGAACTCCAGAGATCCCTATTGAAAGTAATGCATTATAAGCCTTCTAGATACTCCACGGTAGACTACACTCGCGAGCAAAATAATTGCATCACTGCATTTTTCCGTGCACAGTCAGCGTCACATACTCTGTAGCAGTCAAAGTGGCCAAATAGCTTGGAACACCATACTAAATATATGGTGTACCGAACTATTTGACTACTTTGGTTGCTACAGAGTATTTAACGCTGAATGTACACTCAATATCTTTGTACATCTAGAAGATAATACCGTTTACAAAGATAATGAGCGTAGATGGAAAAATGCAAAAAAAAAAATGCTCTCTGAAGTTTTATCTGTCAGGAAACTGTATTATTTGCGATTCTAAGACTTATTACAAAATATTAGCCAAAAATATACATCTAATATAAACATAAACGCACACACACACACAAACAAGACACACACACGCACACTCATATATGTAAAATGTTAAAATAATTAATAATTTCAAACAGAACACTTATTTCAATTGTATCCTGAGATATTTTATAGGTACTACTTTTGTTTTTTAATTTACTTAGGTGTTCAGCAACTTATGAGGCTGACTGTACAATACCTACTAAGCAAGAGCGGTGCCTCTTAGCCCAGGTATATTATACTTAAAAAGATTATGTGTAAGCCTTTTGTGTGAATATATGATTTTTTATTTATTTTGTTATTATTTAATTAAAGAGTTCCTACGGCCACCTTCCGTCTCCATCATATGATCAGGTTTATGGTACCATAGTATTGCATTGTCATCCGACTTACATAATTGTACAAAATTTCAACTTGATTCGCCTAGGAAGTTGGTCAAATTTAACCTGCAAGATTCCACCCGAACAGTTACAAAAATACATTGCAAGTTAAATAAAAGCTTGTAAAAACAAGTGAAACTATTGTATCAGGAAGATGTTTAAATGTTATCAAATATCAACACAGCTGTTTCAAATCTTAAATAATATATGGTTGTAAAATATTATTTGTATTCAGAACTTCCCGCTAGAAATAAACACACTCTGTTGGTGGAACTACAGATAATATAAATAATGTATCACAATAATGAAATATAGATAAAATATAGTGCCTTAGAATTCAACAAGATACAATAATTATATGAGTTCAATAAATACAAGGAAACTTGACCACAAAAACATCCTTTCACTGTCAAATAAAATAAAAGAATGACAGGTCCCTGTTCGACAGGCGACAAATGTAACATTGAGTTGTGTTTATTACGGTAAGAAATAATATTAAGGTGTTTTTCAAGAGTTTATTATATACACTGCTACCCGGAAGCAATTAAGTTTAAGTCCTAAGGCACTTAAAAAGGAATTTAGGAAAGGTGTCACCGACCTGGTTTTGTGGTTTACCCTTAGAGCATAGATAACTGGAGCAGCCTTATATGCGTATTTGCGTGTCAGAAAAGTGTCAAATTTGGCACACAATACACACAAATGCAAAGGCCCTACCGGGAACTGCAAACGAAGTTTTCCCTCTCTGTTGCACTTCTTTCGCAAGTGCGACTGAGAGGGTAAACTTCGTTTGCAGTTCCCGGTAGCGCCTCAGAACGATCTGTGTCATTACATACGCACATCTTGAAAAAACAATAACACATTCTCATTTTGATGCACACATACGTAGATTCTGTGCATAATTGTGCAAGGTTTTCGACAGAGGGGTAAGTTACTGAAAGGCTACTCCAGTCATATTTATGCTCTAAGGGTTTACCACAAGGAAATGTGAAGCCACTAAAGGCATGTGTAAGCTCAGGGCTCTCCGCTGGCGGCTTAATGAAAGCCACAAAAAAGGCTTGAAAAGTATCCCAAAAGTAGGCATTCTAAAAGTGAAGTCTGAAAATCAGTTACTTTTAGGGCAACCACGCAAGAAACAAGAAACAATAGAAACACGCAAAAAACAAGAGAACCTAACCTAAACGGACCATTACGGAATTATAATATGTCAAACTCGACAAATACTTACAATGAGAGTGTCCCCTCAACGCAAGAACTCATGTCGTGAGGTTTTCCTCCGAAAAGTCATGATTCAGCCGTGGATGGAAGACGATTCACCAACTTCCGAGTATTTCGACGCATTCTCTACTTTCTACCAAAACTATGACAAGACGGGAATTCCCCACACACCCACAGACAACCAAGTCACTTCCGTTTCGTTTCGATGAAAAAACACTCGCCTAATGCGTCAAACGTAAGAATTTCAAAGATAATAAATAAGGTTGTCTCAAACAGACCGAAATGACAGATGTCACTCGTGTGAGACGTCAAACAAACGTTTGTGTTGTACATTATAATATTATTATTGAATGGAATTTATCTTAAAAATCAAAAAGGTTTTGTATACTATCTGTTGTAGCATTATTTTATTACATGCTACAGTGTCACCAGAAAAACAATTCTCGATATCAACAAGTATATATTATCGATACCCTAGTTCACAATCGTACTAATTACGGGAAAAAAGTAGGTGTAGTTAGGACGTTAGTGCACACATCATAAAGTTACAATACCATTGATTAAAAAAATTTAATTAGTACGATTGTGAACTAGGGTATCGATATATCTAGAACAAAAATATATGAAAATGCGGTCACAAGAGGTTAAAGTTGTGCAAATAAAAAAATCAAATTGTTACTTACATTCTGCAGATATGACGCCGAAGACGATACCGAAGATAGGCTCGGTGACGAAGGGAATCTGGTTGGGGTTGTCGGCAGTCTATTCACATTTATGTTCAAATCCTCATCAAACTCGAGCCTCTCAGTCTGAAATAAATAATTAAAAGTCTTTACTTCCCAGTAAGGGCAAATATTAGTGGATGAGCATGAATATTTGTTTTGAGTCTTGGATGTCTTATTATTATCCATAGTGCAAGTCCATAGGTTGACACAGTTAATCAACAATTTAATTTACTTATTATTATATATTATGTTACCTTCTCTTGCGATGATTTCCAATCAAAAAGTGCCTTCATAAATTTTGCTTGTGGTCCAATTGTTGGAATTAATGCTCTAATCTGAAAGTCATCTAATAATTGTAATGCATCTGTATCGACTTCATGATCTGAAAACAGCAAAAAGGGGAGTGTTAACACTGACAACACAAGAAGAATGAATTGAGCAGTTCCGCCCGAGGTAAGCCGGGGTTAAGCCCGGTTCACATTTTGTGTGTCATTTTGTATAAAATATCCAACATACTATTTTATTATTTATCAAACTACTATAACATGTCCTGCGCCTTCAAATTACTGACATGCAATACTATGGTACCATAAACCTGGATTGATGATGGAGACGGAAGGTGGCCGTAGGAACTCCTTAATTACACAGGATAAACCCGTCGTGTTTGGGCTCGTTAGAATCGTCTCAATGAGTTGTTGATGATGGTACATAGAAAAATACAGTCGGGAATAATTAAGTGCCAATAGTAATTTGGAGGCGCGGGATGATTCGGTAAATGTATGAAACAGATACCTATCTGACACAACACGACACACAAATGTTAAACGGGCTTACATACATTTTGTATGAACGTGATTATAATATTAGCACAGTCCCGCGCGAAAAAAATTTATGTAACCGACACGTTGCGACACGCGGCGTGGCTTTATTATATTAGGTAACTATAACCCCGGTTATGTAAATAGGTCAGATCCGGTATTTTTGGGAAAACTCCTCGATTTCCCAGCAAAACTTGAAACTTCATAGGAAATTGCAAGGCTTTAAGACGCATTTGGGTGTCTGACAAACTTAAAGATTAAGTTCTTTCAATTTAACTTAATTAACAATTTAATTTATAATGAAATTATGGCTTACCCTTGAAAACTCCCACGTAATCTGAAAACCCCCATCGTATTAATAGAGATTCGATAGGTTCAATTCGTTGGTCCATGTCCGTCTCTTTGTCCATGGAGTACGAGACAGCCAAGGCCACACTAACAACAGAATAATACATACATTTTTTGAAAAATTCAAAAGGTGAAAATTGCGATATGATAAAAGATCATCTCATACTCATACTCATACTCATACTCATTTATTGGTAATAATTATTACATGTCATGTTTGATAAATTATTCTAATATACATCACATATAGGTACTTACCTGAAACAAGAACCAAGCACACAAATAAAATTAATAATTAGAACACGTCGTTCTCCGAACGCCGACCAGTGGAAAAGGAAGGGCCGGCAGGGGGGTGAAGAAGGGCCGACCGACGCGGTGTTCGTTTTCGAAAAGAATTTTTTTTGAGTGTTGCCAACGTTAACTGATTACAATCGATTATAGATTATATCATTTATTAAGATTAAAATTATTATATATGTATAGTAATCTAATTAGTTTTATAATATTCTCAATATTCCCTGGTGATTAATTGTTTTCACTTTCTTTTCTATTTTCATAAATACGGTTAGGTACTTGAAGAGAATAGGAAACGGAGATTTTTTATTAGTCAATAAATGAATGAGTACGTTTTATTTATAGAAATAGAAAGTGTAGTCTGTATTATGAATGTAGCCTCAGACTCTTTTTCTCCAAACTAAGAAATCAAAAGGATATATATTTTTGTAAGCAACCACTCTTTTAACAAAAAAATTATGTAGTTTTACATCTGAACTTTAACTTTAACCACAATAGCTATGTCATTGCATTGAAACCTCGGTCGTGTCTATGAAAATAATTAACTTGGGTACATCCAACTCAACAACGTCATTATAGCTGCTTTTCCCTGCAGGCGAATTTTTAATTTCAAACCGATTTGTTTGTCTACCTTTGTTTACTTAATTGTAAAATCATGAAAATAAATATACTTAACATAAAATAATATAACAGTGTATTTTTAAAAACAGCAGCATTTGGCTTAGAGCATTAAACCAACCGGAGTGGCCATTGACAGGCGTTCCCCTCTGCCGAAAACATATGACCAGTGGTCATATCATTGTATGGACTGACGTTTATCTGACGTAGCTATTTTGACGTTACGTATACATTTGACTTTCCCCTCCCCCGCAAAAATCGGCAGACTTTTTTATGTATAGAAAATGACACATGGCGGCTCCGGTTGGTTGAATGCTCTAAGGCATTTGGTGACAAAGTTAACTTTGCCCTTGGAAAACTGACCGGTGAGGTCGAATACATCGACATATATCGCGGCTAGTTTACCAACTGCAAATATATCCACTACAAGTCATCTTTTATTCGACGATCATTGTCCCGATAGTCGTTTCAGCGAACGGTCTCATAGCGAAGTCTCGACCAACACCTTAAGAGACTGGCTAGGTGGCTGGGCCAAAGGTCAGATACAGAAGGAGGTACTCCTGGACACTGCGCGGATAGTCAGGAGGTTACAATCTCAGTTGCCCTAACCACCGGTAGCTTAGGCCCCGCCTCGCTGCCGGCGGCACCCTAGGTTAGGTTTTTTATAATGTTTATGGTTTTTATTTTCTATTTGTATTTTACTTTTTATATGAATATTGTAAAAAACCTACCCTAAGTTTAAAAAGAAATAAAGAGAATATAATAATAAATAAAAAACGTTTATTTGTATTTACACGGCACAAGCATACATAATATCGGGATTCCTGCCTGGCGGACCAATTCCCTAGGGAGTTATGAAAACGTTAGTACCTTATTTAACATTAATTTTCTTTTCATTGGTTTTTTTACCTCGCAAATGTGATGAAAAACATTGTGTGTGCCACTGGCAGGAAGAGGATTACTAACTCGAGTCATTAAAAGCCCTCCGCCTTCGGCGTCGGGCTTCTAACGCTCTCGTCAGTAATCCTTCACTTCCAGCCCTAGGTGCACAATGTACTATTCTTTTCTTGTGCTACTTGGATGGAACTGCTTTTTGATGTAAAATAAAACGACACTGAAAACTAAAAACCTTATGTTGCCAGGTAATGGATTACGAACAATCGATTGAAGATTGTTTAACGCTCATATATCGAATATCAAATATGATTCTTGTTAGAATTTACATATAAAAATACTGTATAATTATATTATTTAATATCAAATATAAATCGAACTGGAAACATTATATTATAATTCTACAATGCATTACTTTTTTATTTATGACGAAAACTTTTCTATCGATTAAAACTAATTGATTCAAAAGAGTAGCTATTTTGTGGTAAATAGTGCATGTATGGAACGTGCTGCCATCTAGCGTTGTGCAGCGTGACTTAGACGTCATTTGCCTACATAGCTGTATATGTAATATATATAAATTAGAAGTTTTTGTAGGCATAGAATGCGAATTTGTGTACAAAAGTATTTACAAACATAACGAAGTGCGGGTGTGAAGACAATCACATGAAGATGTTTGTGGCACCTTTGTAAACAAACTCTCACTCCATGAGTGTCCTTATTCTTGTAAATATCCTAACATTTTGCTTTATTTGGAAAATTAAACATGACAGATAATTTACTGAGAACAAGGGGTCAATGTGGAGTAAGGCAGCTAAAAAACCATGTCATTTATTAAGATACTAGCTTTTGCCCGCGGCTTCGCTCGCGTTAAATTTGGGGTAGCACAGATTTACTTTTTACGATCTTTATGTTCGTGTTTTAATTGATTTTTCGGAGGATTATATTAGCAAATTTTCGAATTTAAAAATCGACTTTGAAGCCTTGTTTCACATCTTCAGTACAGGGGTGAAATTTAAAAAAACCTACTTGTTTTTTTTGCCCGCGACTTCGTACCTATGCGATATAGGATTCCCGTGGGATAGGAATAAGTAAATTCAATAGAAAACCACACTTTCCGCGATTTTTAAAAAGCTTTGAAATTAAATGAAATGAAATAGTTTATTTTGCTTTAGACATGGTAAAATGGTCTTATAAAATAGTGCTAATGTGCTATGACATGCCTAGCCAGGTACATTGGCATGCAAACATTGTCTTATATTCTAAAAAAGATTTACTCATTAAGCTGAATCGAATTAAATATTTACATTGTTTAAGTTGAAACCTAGATTAAATACAGTTTGTTTAAAAAATAAATTAAATTTTAGAGTTCATTTGACAGTAGAATCATTTTGTTTGTGTTTTTTATTGTAAGTATTCTTTAACTGAATAAAATGCTTTATCCTTAAGCCATTCAAACAATTTAAATCTAAATTTGTTCCGGGGCAACTCTGTTATGTTCTTAGGTAGCTTATTAAAAATTCGTATTGCCATTGGGACACAATTTCTGCGATACAGTTGTGTGTTAGTTTTGGGGTAAATTAATTTTTCCGGGTATCTTGTATTAAAATTACATATTTGGTCCTTTCTTTTGAAGTAGTTTGGATATGATTTGACGAAGTTGCATATTTCAAAAATATATAAACATGGCACTGTCAATAGATTTAATTGTTTGAAAAGTGGTCTACAAGATGTTAGAGGAGAGACATCGCAAATTCCACGTATGCATTGTTTTTGAGCAATAAATATTCTGTTTACGTCTACTGAATTTCCCCATAACAGTATACCATATCGCAATATGGACGCAACACAGCCATGATACGCTTTTAATGCGGTTTGTTTATTTGAGATTTTAGTAAGTTTCCACAGTGCATAGGCAAAGCGATTAATTTTGTTTGCTATGCTTTGAACATGCTGTTTCCAGGAACACTTATTGTCTATAATTATGCCTAAAAATTTAGTTTCATTTGATTCTAATATTATTTGATTTTCGTATGATACCACGATGTTTTCAACATTTGCATATCTATTCCGGAATTGTATGTATGTTGTTTTATTTAAATTAACTCTCAAATTGTTGGCCTTTAACCAATTTATTATTTCACCTACAGTTTTATTTATTTCAGTATTATAGGTTTCTCTATTTTTACCAGTTATGATGACCGAAACATCGTCAGCAAATAGCGTACAATGATGATGTGTTACGAGAGGTAAATCATTAATAAAAATCAAAAATAATAACGGGCCTAAGATACTGCCTTGAGGGACACCTACCTACACTGTTTTGTTTGGTCTCAGACAAGTAAGAGGTTTCTTCGCCTTTTGTGTTGATATTTTTAATTTCTACTTGTTGTTGTCTTTCACTGAGGTAACTTTTTATCCATCTCACTGCGATTCCTCTAATGCCATATGTTTCACATTTTTTTAATAGAAGATTATGGGGAACAAAATCAAAGGCTTTTGTCATATCAAAGAATATTGCTGTAGTTGGTAATTTTTTGTCAATATTGACGGTGATTTCTTTGATTAGATTAAAAGCTGCCAACGTGGTAGATTTTCCCTTTTGAAAACCGTTTTGTTGTGCTGCTAATATATTAAATTTATTTAAAAATCTTGTGATTCTGTTATGCATTAGTTTCTCAATGACTTTTGATAGAATTGAGATTAGCGATATCGGTCTGTGATTATCCATTTTGTCTCTGTCTCCCTTTTTATGAATTGGTTTAACCACTGAAAGTTTTAGTCTATCGGGAAAAATACCTTCGGAAAAGGACAGATTTACGATATAAGTAAGAATGGGTGCAAGTTCGTTAGCTACTTGTTTTAGGATATTTGTACAGATACCATCGAAACCCACAGCCGATGTATTATTCAGCGATTTGATTATCTTTATTAGTTCCGGTTCATCAGTAGGAAATAAATACATGTTACTACTTTGTCCTTTAATTTTCTGTGTATATTTAATGTCAGTCATGCTAGAAACGTTAATATCATTAGTCATGTTTATAAAATATTCATTAAATTTTTCAGCGATTTGCTTTGGGTCAGAAATTATTGTATTATTGTCTAAAATTTTTTCTATGTATGTACGCTCTTCAGGCTTATTACCCGTATGATCTTTAATTATGTCCCACGTGGCCCTACACACGTTTTTTGAAGAATATATGTAATTTGAATTTGCAATGTTTTGGGCTTTAAGGATACATTTTTTAAATATTTTTGAGTAATTACGATACTGTTGTTTTTCGAGTTTACCACGAGATTTATAGTATTTAAATCTTAATTTCCGTTTAGTGTGGGATGCTTTTTTTATTCCTTTAGTTAGCCATGTGGGTTGTATTAGCTTATTTTTTATTTTTATGACTTTAATCGGAAAACATAAGTTATAGAAAAGGGTAAGCGTATCGTGAAAGCTGTTAAAAGCCACATTTAAATTGTTTTCCTTGTATACGTCATTCCAGGATATATTATACAGACATTCCTGAAATTTCTTTATATTTTCTTCACTGTAGTCACGTTTTTTTACTAACTTGTATTTATATTTTTTCTTTTTGTTTTTAACGGGAATTTTCAAAAGTTGAGCAGTATCATGATCTGACAACCCTAGGGGCTGCAGTTCTCCTATAGCTTCCGGTATATTGCTTATAATTTGGTCTAGGCAAGCATTCAGTCTAGTTGGCTCATTTATATGAATTGTGAAATTGTTATTTTGTAGGATTCTATTGTACTCTAATACTGGTTTTGATTGTTTAAGGATATTAATATTGAAGTCACCTGCAATAATAATATGTTTTTTAGATTTTAATCGTAGTTTACAAAGTAAAATTTCTAATTGCTTAAGAAAAAAGTTAATATCAGAGTTTGGTTTTCACTAATAGTTTTTTTTTAAATCAGCTCAGTTGTTTCAGAGATTACCCCCAATAAACAAAGAAACAGACAAAGTTTACATTTTTTTTCTTCTTTCTCTCTTTGAGTTAATTGGTTAGGCGTAGGTAATAATGTGTCCTAACCGTTAAGGAATTACCTTCCAAAATCAGCTCACCTGAGTAACCAAAATGAAAACAACTAAAGGTCTTAGACCTGCATATTATGATATTAAAAGAAACTTCCTCTAACTCCTAACCGTTAAGGAGTTAAGCCTTCGATCATCAGCTCACCTTAATAACCTGAAAGAATACAACTATCGGTCTATACGTACCTATAATAATATTAAAAATATATCCTCAACTCCTAACCGTAAAGGAGTTTTACGTTCCATCATCAGCTCATCAACATGAGATGATGTCTATCAGACGCAAATACTTAAATAGCTTGAGAAAATATCTGAAAAACGTATCGTAACGTGATCACGTTATCAGATCTTTCGAATAAAAAAGTATTTTTTTAAATAAATAAGAAAGAAAAAGAAAAATCCCGATTTTCTCGTTCCCGTAATAATTTTCGGTAAAATCCTCTCTCAACGCTCCCCTACACTCTCCAAGGAACACACTTGCCAAATTTCAGCTTTCTACGACCAGTAAAACGAATAATCCCGTTTTTCCCGTCCACGAGGGAATTTTGTTAAGTCCTCTCTTAATGCTCCTCTACACTCCCCAAGCAATCTATATGCCGATTTTCAACTTTCTGCGTCCAGTAAATCCCGTTTTTTTCCCTTTCTCGTAAGAGTTTCGGAAAATTAACTCTTAATGCTTCCCTCCACTCTTCAAGGAACCTATATGTCAAATGTCAGCTTTCTGCGACCAATAAAATGACAAATCCCGTTTTTTATCGTCCTCGTAAGACATTTCGGGAAATTCTTTTGAAGTGCTCCCTTACACTACCCAAAGAACCTAAATACAAAATTTCAGTTTTCTACGACCAGTAAAACGAAAAATCCCATTTTTTCCCGTTTCCGTGGGAATTTTGAAAACTCCACTCTCAATGCTCCTCTACACTCTCCAAGCAACCTCCATGCCGCATTTCAGCTTTCTACGATCAGTAAAACGAAAAATCCATCCCGTTGAACTGAACATAAATTCAGTTTTTTCCTTATCCCGTGGGAATTTCCAAAAATCCTTAAAAAAGTTTTGTTACTATTATAATCACCTACTTCTATGCCAAATTTGAAGAGTCTAGTAATTATTGTTCAAGGGATTCCGTTGAACTGAATATATAAATCCCGTTTTTTCCTTATCCCGCGGGAATTTAGAAAAATCCTGAAAATAATGTTTTAATTAATGTAATACCTACTTTTGTATAAAATTTGAAGAGTCTAGTTATTATAGTTTCTGAGATAGGGTCACTCAGAATCGAATATATAAATCACGATTTTTCCCATTCCCGTGGGAATTTCCAAAAATCCTTCCTTAGTGGATGCCTACATTGTATAAGGTATCTATGTGCAAAATTTCAAGTCTCTAGGTCCAGTGGTTTGGGCTGTGCGTTGATATATCAGTCAGTCAGTCAGTCAGGACTTTGAATTTTATATATATAGATATATTTATTATAAATTGACACTACATTTTTATTACATAGCAAATTACTGCACTTACTAAATCTTTTGTTACAAGCAAAAGTTTTAGGGCACATGATGCTTAGCTAAGTACATTAATCATCATTTAGACATAAAAAATAAAGTGAAGTTCCCAATTTGCCCTGAGCAAGCGTTATATAGTGCTTGGGCACAGGCCTCCTTTCTTGTATGAGAGGGTTTGGGAGTCCCCATACAAAAAAGGAAACCGATTGTAGGCAATCACTAGTGATTGCTACTGTAATCTACACTAATATTATAAAGAGGAAAGATTTGATTAAATTTGTTAACATTGGTTTATGCATCGGCTAGTAAAAATAGAGACTCTTAATAGAGGGTGTGGTTCTTCCGCGCTTGGAGTGACAGGAAATATCTATATTTATTTTAAGAAGCGCCAAGATAATCTGTCAGCAAGCCGATGTTTGTGCTTAAATAAAACAAAAGAATTACTATTACAAATTTTATTGTTCTTTAGTGTTTTCCAAAGATATATCACTAGATATTCAAATATTCTAATATTATAAGCCGTACACTGAACTTGGCTTAAGGGCCTTAACTATGTCTCTTAGCTTAAGGTTAAATAATATATATGGTACATTACCAACGTCCAACTGAGCGTGGCACTAACAGTAGTATAATAGTTTTCTACCTCTCAACACATTGGACTTTCCTACTAGCTGGTAACCGTAGTGCAGTATCTTCTTATAGTTTGCTCCCTTCTGTATAATGTTCACCGCAGTGAGTGAAGTGAAGTCACCGGCCTTAAGTTAAACTCGCCTCACGTGCATGGTAAGAAAGCCAGTTGTTTTAAGATTTAAAGTTAAACAGAATAAGAAAGAAAAACCTGTGGACAAGCAGTACGCAGCATGTTAGTAATTGGGCATTTGCGACAAATAAGAAATAAGTATGAAACAAAGGAAGAAAACCTTACCACAGATGTGGTTTTTCTCTAAACAAAGCTTTAGCTAGCCATGTGGTTTTAGTGCCACCGACACTGTTCAATCTATTTTAACAGCTGGTTGGGTGAATACATCATAGTGGCTGAAAATAGAAAGTCACCAATTGGTTAACAATGGCAATAAACGCAATAGAAACGCAAACCGGGGAAGGCTGAAGAAAACTCTTACCAGTTACTTGATGTGAAAAAACAGAAACGCAGGCATCATTTTGTGCATGGTCGAGCTTGATTCTAAATTAGCAAAAGTGGCGATGAACGCTGAAAATCAAGATATAATCCGTAAGCACACTTATATATAAATGGAAGAACACTTCAAAACAGTGGATTCTTACCCGAAGCGAGACAGGACTCAAGGAAGTATTAGTTTTTAGCTCAAATCATGGCGTATGCAATGGAGTTGCCTTCCAGTGATCATGACGATGATGACTTCCTAATATACTTATTATACTCTTTGATGATGACGAGTGGATTTTCGATAGACGACAAAACAACTTGAGGTGCGTTCACAAAACTCGAGGACAGAACAGTTATAAGTAGGTGTCCTTACAGACTTCAAAATTAAAAGCAATTGACCCCGACAGCTAAAACGACAGAATATGAAAGCAGATATTTTCTTCAAGTGGAAAACTAAAAATATGGTTTTTTTGGAGTTCAAGTTAAAAATCAAATAGTTGGGATCCATTACCATAGCAGAGTATTTCGGAACGCATCCGTATAGTCAACTTAGTCTATAGACTCCCTCTATGATAACGGCGCGTTTACGAAGGCAGGTCGTTGACACGTAAGGCCAACTGACTAGTTAATTTAATATAAAAGAGGATTTCCGAATAACGAGTTATAACATTGTCAACTTCGTAATTGATTAAACATATACAGAAATTGTTTGAACCAAAAAAAGGAAAGTTCGAAAATAAATTTCTCATGAAACAGTGTCGTGCGCGTATGCGGACTTAACAAACTACCACACTCCGTAAATGCACTTGATGAACAAAACGTCGGAACTGTCAAGTGTCAAAACAAAACGAGTAACCAAATCTTTACCAAATTCTTTTTCTCAAGAAAAGTACAATTAAAATGTAGGAAAAAACTAGCATTCTGCCTAGGATCGGCTCAAAATCTACAGCTCGATAAGGGAAACAGATTCCCCTAAATGTATGTCGAAGATGGAGCATGGAATGTATGATGAAAGTGGTGCGACAACATGCAGCTGTATACGACTTCTACAAAAGTTACGGTAAGGCGATTCTCGCAGGTTCTCCCGACCCTTAAAATGTTACAAATTCGATGGAGCATTTTACACATGGATGACAAAAAAATTTAAGTTGGAATATTTGTAAATTTAGGCTACAGGCTTACAACAATACAGGTATCAAAGTATTTGGAACTGCGCTGTTGGAAGTCAAACTCAAAATTAAAGGTTATTTTATGGAATTTATTGGAACTGACTTACAATTCCAGCCAACACACACCAAGCCAACACTTGGCAAAGATGCTTGTTTGGTGTTAGGGTTAATTGAAAGGAAACACATAAATAAGGTAATACAAAATATTGTTACAGATGATCCAAGGAAAAGTGCATTAATTTCAAAATACCATGATGTATTTACCGGTACAGGAAGATTCCCCGGTGAATATATTGTTGAAGGAAGGCTCTATACCAGTCTCAAAGCCACCTCATCGTGTAACTCTTAAATTAAAAGAACAGCTTAAGTCTGAGCTTGACCGATTGTGTGATAAAGGTGTTTGTTAGTCCTATACCTCATAAGCATACTTTTTAACTATCGCGTTGTGTCTTAACCCTGTTTTTTTTTGTCGCTATTAATTTTAGTCTCATTTTACATCGATCATGTATAAAATTTTCGCTTTGTATCCTACTAGCTTTTGCCCGCGGCTTCGCTCGCGTTAAATTAGGGGTAACACAGATTTTCTTTCTACGATCTTCATTTTCGTGTTTTAATTGATTTTTCAGAGAATCACATAATTTGCAAATTTTCGAATTAAAAATCGATTTTGAGGCCCTGTTTCACATTTTCAGGTCAGGAGTGTAATTTTAGAAAACCTACTTGTTTTTTTTGCAGGTTACTTCGTACCTTTGCGACATAGGATTCCCGTGGGCTATCTCACGGGACTCTTTCGAATAAAAAAAGATTTTTTTAAATAAATAAGAAAGAAAAAGAAAAATCCCGATTTTCCCGTTCCCGTAATAATTTTCGGGAATTTCTCTCTCCTCTCAACGCTCCCCTACACTCCCCAAAGAACCCACTTGCCAAATTTCAGCTTTCTACGACCAGTAAAACGAAAAATCCCGTTTTTCCCGTTCCCTTGGGAATTTTCTAAAGTCCTCTCTCAATGCTCCTCTACACACTCCCTAAGCAATCTACATGCCGATTTTCAGCATTCTGCGTCCAGTCAAACGAAAAATCCCGTTTCTTCCCGTTCCCGTCAGAATTTCGGGATATTCTTTTGTAGTGCTCCCTTATAGTCCCCAAATAACCTTCATGCCAATTTTCAGTTTTCTATGACCATTAAAACGAAAAATTCAGTTTTTTCCCGTTCCCGTGGGAATTTTGTAAACTCCACTCTCAATGCTCTTCTACACTCCCCAAGCAATCTACATGCCGATTTTCAGCTTTTTGCATCCGTTAAGCGAAAAATCCCGTTTTTCCCGCTCCCGTCATAATTTCGGGAAATCCTTTTGTAGTGCTCCCCTACACGCCCCCAAAGGAACCTAAATGCTAAATTACAATTTTCTACGACCAGAAAAACGAAGATTCCATCCCGTTGAACTAAATATAAATCTCGTTTTTTCCTTATTCCGTGGGAATTTCCAAAAATCCTTAAAATATTTTTTTATTATTATAATTACCTACTTGTGTGCCAAATTTGAAGAGTCTAGAAATTATTGTTCATGGGATTCCGTTGAACTGAATATATAAATCTCGTTTTTTCCTTATCCTTATCCCGTGGGATTATCCAAAAATCCTGAAATTCATATTTAACTTATCGTAATACCAAGGACGATTAATACCTGGACTGCCAATCTCCATACAAAGAATCGTACGCCGGTAATTAGTATCTTTCTGCGTCGCTAGATGGCGCTAAGAGTACCACTTCGTTCTAAAGTCGTAAATTTTCCAATTTCTACAAATACGCCAGCGTGAATTAATACCATCAAGCGTTCAACCGCGTTCCAAGTAATGCAGTGAAAAGTGAATAGATGGCGTTAGCTCATGTTTCATAAGATGGATCGGCAATTCCATTTCACTTTATTCTGTCACAGTATATATATAAGCAAAAGTTTATATATACACACACACACACACACACACACACACAAACATATATATATAGTCTAGTCTTATTTTCGAATTTCGTAGCAGCCCCGCTGTTTATGTTCATAAAATAGTAATAATCGATCAAGCCCGAGTCTCTAAGCATGCCATTTTATTTACCATTAAAGCATGTTTTTAGTTTGAACCATTGGGTTGGCTTATTTTAATGTAAAAATGTCCAAAATAAAATTATTAAAATTCTGCTATATTGTATTGGGGTGTCCCTTGCTTTTACGACAAACTTGTCATCAAAGTAAAGTAGCTGGGTGACCGAGCACTATCCTACCCAGTTTTTTTTTTTTGTTAGCTTTTTTTTTGAGAAGATCAGTATTTTTAAACAAGGTTTTAAAGAACAAAGAAACCAAACGAAAAAAATATTATCGAAAAAGATACCACATGCTATTTGGATTTGAACTCTGGCCAATCAGATTACGAGTGTACCGCTCTACCATTTGAGCCACGATGCTGATATATTAGAAGTGCTTAAATTATTCAATTGTATTGCGCCATGTTTTCACTATAAAAAAGTCATTATAATTCGAAATTTTTACGCGTTTTCAGTGATAAACGGAGGCCGAATTTTGTCCAAACTATGAATACTTAAAATTTAGCTGCCTTATAGTACACTAAGACTGCTTTATATGGCAATGGCCGATTCTATAATTAGTTATGGTCTATCTAGTTATGGTAGGACCTATAAGACCTACTTGAATAATATATATAGATTACAAATACGGTTACTTAAAACCATTGTTCCATCTATATATATAAAATTCAAAGTCCTGACTGACTGACTGACTGACTGACTGACTGATATATCAACGCACAGCCCAAACCACTGAACCTAGAGACTTGAAATTTTGCACATAGATACCTTATACAATGTAGGCATCCACTAAGGAAGGATTTTTGAAAATTCCCACGGGAACGGGAAAAAACGGGATTTATATATTCGATCCTGAGTGACCCTATCTCAGTAACTATAATAACTAGACTCTTCAAATTTGATAAAAAAATAGGTATTACCAAGGACGATTAATACTGGACTGCCAATCTCATACAAAAAAATGTAACGCTGAAATAGCTCAAAATTCCGGGCTAAAACTAGATGGCGCTGCTTCATAGCCTGGAAGTAGAAAAAAAATATGTTTTTCTCCAACACTTAGACGAATACGAAATTCGAAAATAAGACTAGACTATATATATATAGTCTAGTCTTATTTTCGAATTTCGTAGCAGCCCCGCTGTTTATGTTCATTAAATAGTAATAATCGATCAAGCCCGAGTCTCTAAGCTTGCCATTTTATTTACCATTAAAGCATGTTTTTAGTTTGAACCATTGGGTTGGCTTATTTTAATGTAAAAATGTCCAAAATAAAATTATTAAAATTCTGCTGTATTGTATTGGGGTGTCCCTTGCTTTTACGACAAACTTGTCATCAAAGTAAAGTAGCTGGGTGACCGAGCACTATCCTACCCAGTTTTTTTTTGTTAGCTTTTTTTTTGAGAAGATCAGTATTTTTAAACAAGGTTTTAAAGAACAAAGAAACCAAACGAAAAAAATATTATCGAAAAAGATACCACATGCTATTTGGATTTGAACTCTGGCCAATCAGATTACGAGTGTACCGCTCTACCATTTGAGCCACGATGCTGATATTAGAAGTGCTTAAATTATTCAATTGTATTGCGCCATGTTTTCACTATAAAAAAGTCATTATAATTCGAAATTTTTACGCGTTTTCAGTGATAAACGGAGGCCGAATTGTCTAGCGCGCCGACCACAGATATAGATTACACCAGATAACGCAAATACCTCAATCTGTATGAAAACCAACCGTGTCACTTTTTAGGTCTCAGTGGCCAAAATGGCAAAAACAAAAACCTTATAGTTTCGCCATGTCTGTCTGTCTGTCTGTCCATCCGCGGTTTTCTCATAGACTATCAATGCTAGAAATCTGTAATTTTTCACAAATATATATGTAAACTATGCCGACGAAATGGTGCAATAAAAATTAAAAAATATTTTTTTTTTTCAGAGTTCCATAGACGTAAATGTGTGATATTTTTTCATCCAACCTTGTAGTGTGGCATATCGTTGAATAGGTCTTTCAAAACCATTAGGGGTTTACTAAAATGATTTTTCGATTCATTGCTTTGTTTGCAAAATATTCAACTTTAAAGTGCAACTTTTCATTAAAATCAAGCTTCACCCCCTCCCCCCCCTCCCTCTAAAATCTAAGCCGGTGGGTGGAAAATTTTGGGAAACTTCAGGATGGTCGTAAGTATATCAAACTTACAAGCAAAACTATAACGGTTAAGTTTTGTTGTGAATTATTAATAGGTAGTTTAAGAATAAATAGCAGCCTAAGGTATAAAAAATACCTAAACTTGGAAAATTCCCTACAAAATACGGAATCCTTAGAAGAAAAATTACTTAATTTTTTCGTAATGGCTACGGAACCCTATTTTGGGCGTATCCGACACGCTCTTGGCCGGTTTTTTTATATCTACTGTGTCGTCTCAAGAGAAAATTAGCAATATGAATTCCCAGGAATTCCCCGATGTTCGCGCAAAATCGCGCCGCCCGAGTCAGTCACAAGTCATGAATAGTCAGTTAGCGGTCAGACTTTGTAGGCTGCCAACCCCGACGACGTTTGGTCGGGGTTCGGACACATTTGCGTAATCTAGTGTAATGTATATCTGTGGCGCTTACGTTCGCGATCGCATGCGTCATCTCTTTCTTCCCTCGTCTTAATAGCGTGTGACAGAAATATTCTAATGAATAGATAAGTTGTGAGGCTCATCATAATATAAATCCAATGACAATATTGACCTTTCTGCACTGTTCTCGTGAGTGTCAAATTACTTCTTACAATTCAGGGCTTTGCGAGAGATTGATAAGGTCCGTTTTTGCAGATAAAAAATGACTACCTAAGTAGTTTTTGATTTAGTATCTTATCAGATATTTAAGTATGTGGTCGACCTATACTGCATTTATTTATTATACTGACGTCCGATGATTAAGCTTTCGAAAGAACCTAATAGATTGTATATGCCGGTGGAAGTAGTCACATACTTACTTACTTTTTTTTTCGATAGGTACCTAATCAAATATTTTTAAGCGTTTCGCTACTTCCGCTCCGATACTTACTTTTGCAATTTTTTTCCGAGCAAGTGTGAGACAGGACACTTATTTATGATTTCATAGATAGTCAAATGTTTTTGCACATGTTTATGCTGGTGTCTGTACATCCATCTACTGGAACATACATTATCAGGTGGCATATTTTTTCCGATGATGCGAGCGAACCAAGAACGATGAATACAATTCATCGTTCTTGATGCGAACGCCGTTGTGAACCAACAATCAATATTGTGTGTCGGCGCGCGCTTGCAATGTAGGTACCTACTCTGTGCGTGCTTGCGACAGGCTCTACTGAATATCTTGATTTTATCACACATTTCACGAGCTCATCGACGCCATCTAGTTATTTTATGCAGCAAAACTTAGCGAGCCTGCGTGCAACCTATGATTCCTATGGTAGTGTCATCTATAAAATACTAATATAACTACGTGCTTGACGACTACAAAATATAATCTTTAAAAATCGTGTATTGAAGTGATATTATGTTATTGAAACAAAGTGGAATGATGTTTGTTCCCAATAAAACAAGAAAAACATATAAATGTTGGAGAAAAACATATTTTTTTCTACTTCCAGGCTATGAAGCAGCGCCATCTAGTTTTAGCCCGGAATTTTGAGCTATTTCAGCGTTACATTTTTTTGTATGAGATTGGCAGTCCAGTATTAATCGTCCTTGGTAATACCTATTTTTTTATCAAATTTGAAGAGTCTAGTTATTATAGTTACTGAGATAGGGTCACTCAGGATCGAATATATAAATCCCGTTTTTTCCCGTTCCCGTGGGAATTTTCAAAAATCCTTCCTTAGTGGATGCCTAAATTGTATAAGGTATCTATGTGCAAAATTTCAAGTCTCTAGGTTCAGTGGTTTGGGCTGTGCGTTGATATATCAGTCAGTCAGTCAGGACTTTGAATTTTATATATATAGATTTTGTATTAGACAATATATTTAGTCGCAATGTACAGTCGAAGGCGAAAATATCGGCACGGACAGTGATCAAAAATATGTGAACACGACTTTATTGTCAAGGGAATAAGGTTAATCAGATATTTTTGAAACTTTGGGAACGTACATATATTTATGCCCTCGACTGTACCTTTTTCGCTTTGTTTCCCACGACATTAATGCAGTGCAGTGTACTTCAATGTCACAATGACTGCGTATTGGCTATTATTCATTAGACTAAGATAAAATTTCAATGAGTTTAGGTATGATACTACACAGGTACAGTCGAGGGCAAAGATTTACATCATACGGTCAAAAGGGACAAAAGTAGGTATGTGTACGCGACCATATTGTCCTAACATTAAGGCCATGCATACATATTTTAGTCACTTTGACCGTATTTATATTTGCCCTCGACTGTACCAAACACATTAAACAAAAGAATGCTCGAAAAGTTAGTCATATTAGCCTCCGAAGCAGGGCTAAAGTAATACTTTTAGCCCCTAGGGCTAGTATCGTTTAATGTTTTATTGCAATCCTAGTAAAAACTTGTGCTGATATGGCTTATTTTAGACTCTTGACAAACAATCTACTATAGTGTAATAGTACTCTAGTTTAACGACCGTTTAGCCTAGTGAGTAGTGGACCTGGTCTACGAAGCTGGAGGTCCCGGGTTCGAATCCCGGTTAGGGCATTTATTTGTGTGATGAGCACGAATATTTATTCCTGAGTCATGGATGTTATCTATGGATTTAAGTTTGTATTTATCTATACAAGTATGTATACCGTCACCTCACCTAGTACCCATAGCACAAGCTTTGCTTAAGTTTGGGACTGGGCTGATTTGTGTAAGATTGTGTGTTCAGAAATGTTGAGATCGCGACGAAACGCGATCCGGTGAATAACTACAAGTAATTTATGCTTATGAGGTAAAGGACTAACAAACGGATAAAGGTGTGCTTTCAAAGATGGATGAAGCAACAGAATGGATTAAGAGTATTGTAATACTTAGTTGAGAAATACCAAACTGCAATTTGTGTGTGTCTGGATCGTAGAGATTTGTTTGTTTAATAGTATTTGTTTACTACAAATGTGTTCTAAAAAATAGTTTGAGATACCAACCTATCAATGACCTCAAGTCTACTTAGTGACGCAAAATATTTTTAAGTCATGGATTTAAAACAGTCCTGGCAAATTGGTCTTTCTGGATCTAGTAAAAAAAAATTACTTTTTCCACTGTATTTGGGGATATATAATTTTAATGTTTTACTGTTACAAATATCTGCTGAAATACCTATTTCTAGAAAATTGTGAAAGTTGCTTTAAAGACATAAAATACATTTAGTCCTATGTATCCTAAATCGAATGGTTTTGTTGAAAAATTTGTAGCCATCGCAAAAAATATGCTGAAGAAATGTAGCGATGAACATTTGGACATATAATTAATGCTATTGGAGTACAGGAATATAGTCCAGTGTTGGGCTCACCATACTCTCCTTCCCAATTGTTATTAAGCCGGTTAACGAGATCCACTTTGCCTTTGCATACCGAACTGCTTGCCCCGAATGTTGTAAATGATTTTGACAAGTTCCAAAAACAGTGAGACTTGATAAATATGATAATAGAAAAGAACAGGATATAGTAATAAAGAAGACTTCCAAGATATCTGTGTTTCAGTAGTTTGCCCTATCACCTGCTGTTATTTAAAAATGTGAGATCTTAAAGTAGGTTAGATTTGACTTGGCCAGTTTTTGAGTTTTTATCAGAATTAAAAAATATATAGGTATATAATTATGTTGAATAACTTTATAAAATGACTGATGTAATGAAAACTGGTCAAGTCAAATCTAACCTACTTTAAGATCTCACATTTTTAAATAACAGCAATTGTTATAGGTATCCAATAAAGCACAGAAATAGAGTTTAATACTTGTTGATAATGTTATTTTAACTTGGAACTCATTTAGATCTCCATTATTTTTGCGGCGAAGCCCACAGCCAAGCATAGTTTTTGTATTGAACTTGGCTCTCCTTTTTTACATTTATGTTTTTGGTGGGATTATAATTTACTGTTACAACATATTTTTTTGCAAAATCATGATCAGTTAGCTTTACTGTGTTCTCCGTTAAATTAACTGTTTTGATCACTGAGAGATAACGTTCAAGACATTATAATTAACTGTTTTGATCAATAAGATATAACGTTCAAGACATTATAATGTACCGTTTCGATCATTAAGCGATAATGTCCAAGACGTTATAATTTACTGCTACAACAGACCTTTTTGCTAAATCATGATCAGTTAGCTTTACTGTGTTGTCCGTTAAGTTTACTTGCTTTGATCATTAAGTGATAATGTCCAAGACATTATAATTTCTTGTTTAGATCATTAAGAGATAATGACCAAGACATTATAATTTACTGTTACAACATAATTTTTTGCAAAATTATGATCAGTCAGCGTTACTGTTTCCTCCGTTAAATCAACTGCTTTGATCATTAAGTGATTATGTCCAAGACATTATAATTTACTGTTTTGATCAATAAGATATAACGTTTAAGACATTAAAATCTACTGTTACAACAGATATTTTTGCTGAATCCTGATCAGTTAGCTTTACTGTGTTGTTCGTTAAGTTTACTGCTTTGATCATTAAGAGATAATGACCAAGACAATATAATTTACTGTTACAACAGACATTTTTGCAAAATTATGATCAGTCAGCTTTACTGTGTCCTCCGTTAAATTTACTGCTTCGATCATTAAGTGATAATGTCCAAGACATTATAATTTACTGTTACAACAGATATTTTTGCTGAATCATGATCATTTAGCTTTACTGTGTTACCCGTTAAGTTAACTGCTTTGATCATTGAGTGATAATGTCCAAGGCATTATAATTTACTGTTTCGATCATTAAGAGATAATGACCAAGACATTATAATTTACTGTTACAACATAATTTTTTGCAAAATTATGATCTGTCAGCTTTACTGTGTCCTCCGTTAAATCAACTGCTTTGATCATTAAGTGATAATGTCCAAGACATTATAATTTACTATTTTGATCAGCAAGTGATAATGTCCAAGACATTATAATTTACTGTTTTGATCAATAAGATATAACGTTCAAGACATTATAATCTACCGTTTCTATCATTAGGAGATAATGTCCAAGACATTATAATTTACTGCTTCGATCATTAAGTGATAATGTCCAAGACATTATAATTTACTGTTACAACAGATATTTTTGCTGAATCATGATCATTTAGCTTTACTGTGTTGTCCGTTAAGTTAACTGCTTTGATCATTAAGTGATAATGTCCAAGACATTATAATTTACTGTTTCGATCATTAAGAGATAATGACCAAGACATTATAATTTACTGTTACAACATAATTTTTTGCAAAATTATGATCAGTCAGCTTTACTGTGTCCTCCGTTAAATCAACTGCTTTGATCATTAAGTGATAATGTCCAAGACATTATGATTTAATGTTTTGATCAGCAAGTGATAATGTCCAAGACATTATAATTTACTGTTTTGATCATTAAGATACAACGTTCCAGACATTATAAGGTACCGTTTCGATCATTAAGAGATAACGTTCAATACATTAAAATATACTGTAACAACACAGACATTTTTGCAAAATCATGATCAGTTAGCTTTACTGTGTTCTCCGTTAAATTTACTGTTTTGATCATTAAGTGATAACGGTCGAGTCATTAAAATTCACTGTTACAATACAGTAATTTTTGCGAAATAATGATCAGTCAGCTTTACTGTGTTCTCCGTTAAATTTAACTGTTTTGATCATTAAGTGATAACGGTAAAGTCATTAAAACTTACTGTTACAACACAGACATTTTTGCGAAATCATGATCAGTTAGCTTTACTGTGTTCTCCGTTGAATTTACTGCTTTGATCATTAAGTGATAACGGTCAAGTCATTAAAATTCACTGTTACAATACAGTAATTTTTGCGAAATAATGATCAGTCAGCTTTACTGTGTTCTCCGTTGAATTTACTGTTTTGATCATTAAGTGATAACGGTCAAGTCATTAAAATTTACTGTTACAACACAGGCATTTTTGCGAAATCATGATCAGTTAGCTTTACTGTGTTCTCCGTTAAATTTACTGTTTTTGATCATTAAGTGATACTGTTCTAAACATTAAAAGTTACTGATATAAATTTAATGATTACCATCGTTTAATTTTGACGTTTTTTCATTAATTTTAAATGTTCCATCAGTTAATTTTACTGTTTTGTATTTAACTGTTTTTGAAACGGTTGTTGGTAATGTACAAAACAGTTACTTTTTATGTGAATCCGTTTACTGTTTGAACGGTAGAAATTATTTTTTTCAGTGCATACAAAACGTTCAGTAACCATTTTTATGGTAGTTCTAACGCTAGGGTGGCTAAGTCTGTGGATACTATCAAAAACTGATTTTCTGAATTCGGAAGTTATGAACGGACGACGGACTGTCCCAGACACATCACAGTAAAGCTTTGTACTCCCGAAAGCTACCTTCTGTAGATTCAAAGATGAACCGTTTTTGATGAAATCCCTCAATTCAGTGTCCGTGGCTTGTGAAGCTGCTAAAGAGTCAGGGTCTACTATGGTTGTTATGGCGTCAGTTCTAGATAGTGCATCCGCGACGACAGCTAAAGGAGCAGACGAATCTGGATGTGCCAGAAGAACAGCGTTAGCAATGCTTGTCTTGCAAGCATTGAAAGCTTCCTCCAGACTGGGTGTCCAATCGATACTTGTAAAAGGGGGTACCCTTGTACAAGGAGTAGAAGACACGGGGAGAGTTTCCCCTAATATTATATATTAACTAGCTTTTGCCCGCGGCTTCGCTCGCGTTAAATTAACTTTCTACGATCCAATTTCGTATTTTAATTGATTTTTTGAAGGATTATTATGGAAATACAGATACAGACAGACGTTGTTTTAGAGAGATGGTGGAAATTTTGGAATGCAAAAATCAACCTACCAAAATTATAATTCGTACAAACTTTGAACACCTGCTTTACATCTTCAAGGGTGGAATTTTAGAAAACCTACGTGTTCCTTTTGCCCGCGGCTTCGTGCGAGATATAGAATAATTCCCGTGGGATAAGAATAAGTCAATTCTATAGAAAGTTACAATATCTGTGATTGAATCGAAACAGACTTCTTTTACCTAAGGAAATTGCAAAGTTCCCGCGGGATAAATATAACTCTTTAGATCGATTGAAAAACAAACCTTCCCTTCAAAGCAAAAAGCAAAAGTTTTCATAATTATTGACTAACTTTGGCTATACCTACTTTTTTATCGAGAAAATGCAAAGTTACCAAGAAATAAGTGACTACGTTTACCTACACCAATTTGTTTTCACTAATAAAAGCTACACTGTGTTTGATTGACATGCGCTACTTTTATCGCGTGAAATTTGCGTGAAGTGCATGCAGGCATGACTAACTGTTTTAATATATTTTAAAATTTTCTATTATTTAAAGAATTTTGAAAGTCTGTCTCGAAGTTAAAGGCATTTATTTTTATTCCGAGGAATTTTTGTATTTTTTCGAAGAAAGATAGCCTATGTCAACCAGGGATAGTGTAGCTCACTATTGGTGAAAGGATTTTTTAAATAGGTTCAGTAGTTTCGGAGATTACCCCCAACAAACAAAGTATAGATATCTTCTTCTATATATATAAAAATGAAAGTCCTGATACATTCATTTACTGACTCATCAACGCTCAGCCCAAACCCTTGAACCTAGAAAGCTGAAATTTTGCACAGAGGTTCCTTTTATAACACGTACGCGAGATAAGAAAGGATTTTTTAAATAGGTTCAGTAGTTTCGGAGATTACCCCCAACAAACAAAGTATAGATATTTCCTTATAAATTTCCTCAATTTCGTACCGGTGTTGTCAACCTCTGAGGAGTTCTCTTATGAGCAGACGACCCTGACTGCAGGCGCTGCAGCATCAGGTGGTATATATGATATAAACGCATTGTCCTTGAAATTTAACAATCATGCAAAGTTTCTTGTGTGTGCCAGTAACTTTTGAAGAGTTCCCTTCCCTCCTACGGAAACGATACTGGCCGTACTTCCAAGACGTCACTGCCAGGTTATTGTGCTGTCATCAGATTAACATAATAATTATTTTAATGTAGTTTAATTACTTTAGCTTGTGCGTTTTCTGTTTCAGTTAGTATAGAAAATCCTCATTATTTGTTTTATCCCGTGGGAAGTCCGGAAAATTTTGAAACAGTTTTTAACTATTAGTATTACCGACCCGCGGCCGCATGACAATTTTAAAGTCTCTGCTATTTATAATTACGGAGTTAAGGCCACTTTGAAACGAAAATATAAATCCCAATTATTCTTTAACCCTTGAGAATATTAAAAAAACCTTTTTTAGTGCGCGTCTACTCGTATTAAGGAACATATACTCCAAATTTGAAGTGTATTTAAAGTGTTGAGATTCCAAAGAAAACTGTATCTTTCCGTTCTTTTATTTCTCTTCACGAATTTATTCACAAAGTTTCATAAACATAACATAAAAAATAAAGATTTTCTTATACAAATATCCATCTCCCTTTTTACCTCCTCAGCGGTGAAAATTGTAGAAATAGTTAATCACGCATTCTCATGATTCTAGGATTCGGAGAGTCGTTCACTTAGTATAAGAATCATAACCTCAAATATAACGTATATTCGAATGCGGACTATTCCCCTTTTACTTATGCCTTATAGGTTGAAATTTTCAAAAGAGGTGAATAACGTATTCTCTTAATTCAGTTTAAGTTATTCAGTAAATTTCAGAATCATAATTTTAAAAATAAAAGAATTCTCACGCAAACTTCCATCCTCCTTAAACTCTTTAGGGTTAAAATTATCAAAAAATGTTAAATATGAGACATGAGTTAATTAAAACTGCTCTTTCATTTCTCTTCACTTCAGTGTTCATTAAGTTTCGTGCATGAAACTAAGCCTAAAATAAAAGTTGTCTTCTGACCCCCCCCCCCTTTTCCACCTCCAGAGTTTCCAAAACAGATTATATTATAGTGTTCTTTCATTTGTCTTTAAAACTACATGCACATTCAACATATTACTACATTAAAATAACATGTTTCCGTACTAACTTCCTCCCCCCTTTTTACCCCCTCAGAGGTAGAATTTTCAAAAACAGTGAAACACGTATTTGTTTATTTATGTTTAAGAGCAATTTCACAAATTTTTATAATGATATCTTCAATAATAACTTTTTTCCCATACAAAATTTCACCCCCCCTTATTACCCTTTAAAGGTAGAATTTTCAAAAATGGCGAAATGCGTATTCACTTATATGTTTTGAAGTATGTTTTTCCCAAATTTCATAGTCACAACTTAAGAAATAATAATTTTACATACCAACGTTCTCCCCCCCTTTTTACCCCCTTAGGGGACGAATTGCGAAAAATCCTTTCTTATCTCGCGTACGTGTCATAAAAAGAACCTCTGTGCAAAATTTTAGCTTTCTAGGTCCAAGGGTTTGGGCTGGGCGTTGATGAGTCAGTGAATGAATGTATCAGGACTGTCATTTTTATATATATAGAAGAAGAAGAAGATAACATATAAGAATAAAATTTCTATGAAAAATTCATAATAATTATTAATTAAATTAAATTAATCTATTTAATTGAGTTGGTTTGGCCATGAAATTGTGATCATCTAGCAGTTAGGACTCCTACGTTGTGTAATTTTTTGTTTTAGTAATCCCAATGATCTTTTATGTGGTATGTCTGTAACAAGCAAGATATCTATCAGGGCGCTATATAAGTGTCTAAATTAAGTAATTTGAAGCTAGATATTTGGAATTCAGTACACATGACAAATATAGTGGAAAATAGAGCATAATATGGGTGAGTGAGTAGGTAGAGTGTGTAAGGGGTCGGGAACGGATTTGAGTTGACTGGAAGAGAGTTACGGGCCTCTCACGGAGACCCGGGAAAGCTCCAACCACCCTACCTTTCCACCTGCGCACACCCACGGATAAAAATAACCCGAAGGAGTTAATTTACATTTACTGCACTAACTACGGTGCTTAATTCAACTCAAAGAGGACAGGTTAGATGGAATGAGTAAACCCAATTCCAAAAAATAGCAAAAAGTGGAAGGAAATACATCCAATCCAACCAATGCTTGATTCATATGCTGCATCACTGTGCAATACACACAGATTTTAGTTGTGTAACCACTGGGAAGTCTATATAGATCAACACCAGTGAATTACAAAGTTTGTGATATTGTCAAGCTATGTTAAACAGACATGACAAGTGTAGGGTTTTGCCCAGAGCAGTCGGGGGGTTGAGACGGCAAGCCATTTTCGCTGAGCATCTCCGCTTACTAATGTAAGTATCAACAATGTCACAGTTACTTTTGGAATGCGGCCCACAACCATGCCAGCCGCACTGAACAAGAAATAAGTTTGTGGTGATATAATAACATATCAACCCTAAAGTAAGTGTCCACACTCAAACAATATGGAGCCATAAGGAAGACAAATCTTTTCATCAAGCATCTCCGCTTACTAATGTAAGTATCAACAATGTCATGACTACTTTGAAATGCAATCCCACAGCCCACCCAATTATTCAAAGTGAGGAAATGATATAAGAGAAGTGGATGACATGATACCATACCACCACATATTTGTATAGTGTGCTGTGAATATCCGTGTATACAGACAGTACACAAACACATGAATCAGCATTTTAGTAAAACTGGATGTTGAGTTCAGGCTGCAATTCCTGAACACATACAATAGTTTAAATAGTATAAATATGAATCAGGTTACTCCCAAGGAGAGGTAAGGTTATGATAGACAAATGGAATTGTCATGAGATAAATGATCAGCATTGCAATAAGACTCATTTACTCAGATAACCAGTACCAGTTACCTAGAGCTTCCCCAATTCTATAGGCAAATAGTCATATATCATAGGTGTACATATTAGTCCAATAAATGGTCATAATATGATTGAAACACAAAAGGACAGATCTCGCTTTGTCATAACAGAGAATCCAGATCCAATCTGAGATTACCTGGCATTACAGAGTAAGCTTTAATTTAAGAGCCATAACGCTACTGAGGGTCCCAGATGGGAGGCTCAGTCTGGACACTTTCTGCTTAGTGATGACATCAGCTTAGAGCTTGAAAATGTTAAATTACACAGGTTTTACTGATGGCCGGTCAGCCTAATTCAGCTCAAGTGTAATAAACCATTATTCATTCTCCAATCTGCCTTCACTAGTAGATTACTATACGGGCTGAGTAGCCAATGAAAAGCGATCCTTAGGATTGCCGCTCATAAGCTTTCCGCCTAATCAGTAAGAACCCGACACCAACCAAAGGAGGCTATTAGGGCCAACCTGGGAGATGACGAAATTCAGACTCTAGTTGGGCCAGGTGATAGCTCACGGGACACCCTAGAGTAAAACACTGATGAAATATGATCGCTTACTGGACAATAAGCACCCAGATAAGACTTTATGAATTCTAATTATTATAAAATTAAGGTTGCTCTGCTTTACCTCATCTCTGTAACCCAATACTGCGCATTATTAGTCTACAGAGATTACAGACAATTACCTCACTCTGAATATAATCTGGATTTGATAAATTCAGAGTTACACAGTAAATAACTATCAAGTTAGTGTGAAGTGAGTGTAAGTATCTGGTGTGACATAAATGCATAAATACCATATAATATAAGTAATTATATAGCAAAACACATGCCACAGGACACAAATTAATTGTCTGAATGGGTTGTGTCATTCTCGAGGAAAATAATTCTTAGTTCGGTGAAGTCTAACAATTTTAGACTTGTGAAAAATGTAGGAAGTAATTCTCGTGACAGACACTTTCCCATACATACAATGAAGTAAAATTATGGTCAGAAAACACATTCGCCGTGCATTTACACACATAAAGCACACACAAACATAAAATGGTCCCTAGAAATTCCTACCTCCTAGCCCTAGAATTTCCCTATGGTTTACCTAGCGCAGTATGGTCTGATTTAAGAAAATTCTCGGTTCCAACATGACTTTTAACAAGAATTTTTATAATCTGTTAAGAAAAATGGATCTTCTGACAGACAGAATTGAAGTAGAGTGGAACCAAGAGCTTCACATAAATCTGACATACTTCCTAACCATATAAAAAACATGCTCACTTACCTCTTATTTACCTGATAAGGTAAATAATCAATTCCACCTGATAATCACATCACTACACAACAAACACATCGCACCCCCAACCGAATAAAGCGGTAATATGAAATGCCTTAGTTTACAGGAAAAATAAAAAAAGGAAAATCGCTCGTATTGCTTCAGTTTTTGATGAAATATTTAGTGTTTTGATGAAAGGCTACGCAGAAATAAATAAGCTATTATATGGTTTTGACAGATTAAGATAACATTGCATACATTTTCATAAATAAAATAAAATGTATATTAGATTTATATTCACATGCACATTTACGAGTCATTTTTTTTAAACTGTTTATACGTCTTTATTCGGCTAATCATGCTGATGAAACAATTTTGTAACAAACACATACATATCTTCTTAAGCAGTATTTGTGCCATAATTATGCATCGTATTATATCTTTACGTCCTTATTCGTGCATTTTTAACCAGTTATTATTTTAGTATTTTAATGTTACTGCTTTATTGACTCAGTGACAATATCACGAAAATAAGTGTAAAAACTCTGTAAAAATGATTTCATAGGGGATTATCAGAATAAAACAAAGGATATAGTAATCAAACGTTATTTATATTAATGACCTATTAAGGAACAATCACTTTAATTATGAATATACCTAATATTGGAACGTAATCATAATAATTTCTTTAATATTATCTGGCCGTCAGTGAAAAACCGACAGAATCAGCAAAAACAGATAAATTAGGATTTATTGCACATAGAATGAGCTTTAATTAATCGAAATACGTATTGCGATTGCTAACAAATAAGTTCACACATATTTTTCCAAGAAATAATCAAATTATTTGACCTTTAACAAAACATGAATAAGCATGATTGGCAATAAAATTTCTGTGGAGAAAAAATTGACATAATTATATTTTTTTAAGTTAAAACATTTATTTATTTGTACTAAAGTCTATATTTGAACTTATTAAGTGTATTCTCTTACTTATAGAACAAAATTTCTAGTATAATCATCACAGAATAGCTATAATAATCTGGTTAGTTATTTAAGATTAGTTTTTAAGTTTAGATTGATCATTAAGTATTTAAACTTTGAAATGTGTACATATTGTACATAATAATCACTGATTAACACGTAATTTTGTTTAAATCAACAATGAATTTCTCAATATTATTAATGAAGTATAAAAAAAAATTGGTAATTACTCGGAACTATCACCATCACTATTTTCAGCAGCGGCGGCGGCTGACGTTTGCGTTTGGGGAAGTAATTTTTTGTAAAAGTCTTGGTAATGTATTGGTATGGCCTCCGTTGTACATAAACTATTTAAGTCGTTAAATAAAGGTCTTGGTAAAGGAAATGATTCCGTGTAAGCCAACTGCAGTTCTTGAGAAGACGCTATGTTTTGTCTACGACGTGAGGGCTGACGAGCTATATTTAGTGTTTTGGATTCATTTTCTAAATTGTATTTAAAAAGCACTATATCTGGAGTAGTACCTTCCACCTTTATTTCCTTTATTTTGGACCAATATATTTTTTCACCGTTTTCGTCGGTTAACCAGTTCTTTGTTTTATTTACTAGACCTTTAAAATCAAAAAAGTCTGTTTGTTGCATTTCCTTCATAGCAAATTTCTCGCCTTCTACTTTTGCGTTACCAATAATGCAGTACATTTGATCGGGAGTGTAAATAGTATGATGTTTCTTAGCTTTCTCGATGCAGGAATGCATCATATCGCCCTCCGATTGACTATGACCTTTAGTAAAAAACCTGTGTGTAATATTAATTCCCAGTTTATTAGATGCATATCTATACATCGCAAAAACAAATCTATTGCGATTTTGCCCCGTGCATGAATCAGAATAAAATGAGATGGATTTCTTGCCATTTTCTACTTCTTTTTTTTTTAATGGAAGAGGCAACTGCTTATTTCAATTGCACCTCGTTTCGCAATTTGGTGATGCCACACGAAACAATACCCTTTTTTAGTAAGAACATTATAAATGGTAAAATTATACACAGGATATTTTCTTTTATAGTAGAAAATGCTGGCTTCTGATTGTGGTAAGTGAAGGACTTTTTCTAAATCAAAGCAAGCAACTGTCTGAGTCAAGCTATCCGAGTTTAATTTCTCCATATTTTTCAATTCACGTACGATTTCTTTTTCCTGTCTATGTTTCTCGTAGTCTTCTTTGAGTTCTGTTTTTCTTGGTTCATCTGCATTTAAATAGATACTACATTGATCACACATATCCTTCTTAGGACGGAAGAATGATAAATTAAATTTTGTGTTAAAAATACTTTCGTACTGGCTCTTACTGCCCATAACTGTTTCTCCATATTCTGATTTAGTCGCGAACCATTCTTTGTATAATCTATACATTTTAGATAAGTTTAAAGTTTCACATAGATAAAGCCGAGTGCTTTTTTTTCTCATATAATGTGACTCAACAACAGGAAATTCTTTGATATGTTCCATGATACTTCTTTCTGTCTGTTCACTCATTCTTCTAGGCCGGTTTAGGTGTGTTCCTCTTAAATCCACTAATGGCGTATTTTTTTTTCTCTATCGCAGTATATACTACTTTTTCCGTAATACCAAGGGTTCCTAAGAACATTTTTTTACAGACAATTGTTGGGTCCGTTAAATCAGAATTACAAGGCAATGTATACTTTATGGTTTGTGTCCTATTGTTTTTTCTTATTAACTGCATTCTTTTAATAGAATCTGATGAAAAATGCCTCAAAATATACTCCCATTGCTTTTCATGACTTCCCAGATCCCAATAAAACTTAAAGATGTTTTTTACTGTTGTTTCGTCAATTTTCTCCAAGCATTTTCGTTTACACGTACAAGCTGCTATACATTTTTTTTCTTCGCGACTTTTTTTTGATCTCACACTTATGTATGACTTGCCGGTATTTTTCAATTTTTTATTTTTATTGTCAATCCAGTTTAATTCATTTCTTTGTCTCTTTCTACAGCGTTGTGTTAGAGTACCATTAATTTGTTGCATAGGTTCGCCAGTTTCATCATTAGGCGTTAAATGTTCTTGTGCATTGATAACCTGTTGAGAACCTAGCGATTGTGGTAAATTATCATCATTAGATATTTCACATACATTTTGGTTCTGTATGCCCTTTTCTTTATCAAGTTCGGATTCTTGAAATAAAGTGGATGGTACAGACAGCGACTCCCTAAAAACTGTATCAGATTCGCATTCAGTGTTATTGACGTTATAATTTGTTATATCTGCTAGGATTTCACATGAAGCATGAACTGTACGAGTATTAATTGAATCCTTTGGATCTTTGTCTGATTGTTCAATACATCTCAAAAATGATTCAACATTAGAGATGTCAGGCAAAGATAAAATATTATCCGAGTTCATAATAGCTGTTGGTGAAGCCGTTGGATTATCATAAATCTGTTTTGTTGATTGTGGAGTATTTACCAATGAACTTATTCCGCTTAGATTAGGAAACTCTATTGAATCATTGTTTAGTTGTCTTGAATGCCTTGACGTAGTAGCTTTATAACTTCCAGGAAGAGAAGCTGGCGATGAAGTTCTTGATGGGAAATATTCACTAACGTCTGGTGAAAAATCTTCGTCCAATGAAGTATCGGATGTGTCTAAACCTCTCGTGGAGCTACCACGCGTGGAATTTACTGAAAAAATATAATTGTACCTATTATCTTTTCAGTAATGATCACAAAATGATCAACACAAACCTAGAGCTTAGTTAGGGACTAGGTTAATTTGTGTGAGATGGTATCCGAATATTTATTTATTTTTTTAATGCTCCAAATGTCTCCCCTATAAATGCTCCCTCGGGAACAATCAATTTTTTTAGAAAAGAAGTCTAAGTGCCTTCAACCTCCTCGGTGCCATTCAGATCCGTTAAGCCGTTCTGGTGTGAATGAGTAACGAACATGTCCTTTGCGGGTCCTTTAATTATCTTCATAGGTACCTACCAATTTTATTCATTACTAGCCTGTTACCCGCGACTCCGTCCGCGTAGAATATTATATCGCTATTCCACGGAAACTATGCCATTTCCCGGGATAAAAGTTATCCTATGTCCGTCCCCGGCACTCAAGTTATCTGCATACCGAATTTCATCTAAATCGGTTCAGCGGTTTGGACGTGATGCAGTAAAAAACAAATCCCTAGTGGCCTTGTGGTTTGACCTATCGCCTCTCAAACAAAAGGTCGTGGGTTCGAACCCCGGCTCGCACCTCTGAGTTTTTCGAAATTCATGTGCAGAATTACATTTGAAATTTACCACGTGCTTGGGCTTTACGGTGAAGGAAAACATCGTGAGTAAACCTGCACAAACCTGCGAAGCAATTCAATGGTGCGTGTGAAGTGTCCAATCCGCACTGGGCCCGCGTAGGAACTATGGCCGAAGCCCTCTTGTTCTGAGAGCAGGCCTGTGCCCAGCAGTGGGACGTATATAGGCTGGGATGGATATATCCATACTAATATTATAAATGCGAAAGTGTGTTTGTGTGTTTGTATGTTTGTCCCTCTTTCACGCCGTAACGGAGCGACGGATCGACGTGATTTTTGGCATAGAGATAGTTTATGGGCCCGAGAGTGCCATAGGCTACTTTTTATCCCGGAAAATGCACAGTTCCCGAGGGAACAGCGCGCGATAACCGAATACCACGCGGGCGGAGCCGCGGGCAAAAGCTAGTATATATATATATATATATATATATATATATATATATATATATATATATCTAATCGTGGATCTCAGAAACGGCTACAACGATTTGGTATGTGTTTTGGAAAACGCTTAGTACCGAGTTTTAGCCCGAGCAAAGCTCGGTCGCCCAGGTATGGATTATAAATGTAGGTGTAGGTAATTAAAATCCTATGATAGATTGTACCTATAAACTAAGTATACTAACACATATCAAGTTAAATAAAACCTAGTACCTAGGCACTTAATAAACAGCAGCATTACGTTAGGTATAGTCCGCGCGACGGTTGAAGACGGCTCAGGGAATCTGGTGGGGGTAAATGGCGCATGGGTACAATCGCGCACAAAATCTTTTAACAAAATAATACATATATCAGAAAAAAGAACACAAGTAAATTTTAGGTAAGTGTAATTTTAATAAGATAATGTAATCCATACTAATATTATAAATGCGAAAGTCTGTTTGTGTGTTTGTATATTTGTATGTTTGTCCCTCTTTCACGCCGTAACGGAGCGACGGATCAACGTGATTTTTGGCATAGAGATAGTTTATGGGTCCGAGAGTGACATAGGCTACTTTTTATCCCGGAAAAATACACAGTTAGTTCCCGAGGGAACAGCGCACGATAACCGAATACCGCGCGGGCGGAGCCACGGGCAAAAGCTAGTAGGTAATAACGGAATATTATTAATTGAACTTTTTACATCGAATAAATTAAAATTACGTAGATTTCGTGTATATTAGATCTTTCACGTCAATAGAGATACGAAATAAGTGAAATGTTGCCGAAACGTCGAGGTAAATAATAATTGGGTCAAATAGCGTGATAAGTCCCGTTAAGGTATTTTGACTACGAAACATGTGTTTTATAGACAACTAGCTTTTGCCCGCGGCTCCACCCGCGTGGTACTCGGTTATCGCGCGCTGTTCCCTCGGGATCTGTGCATTTTTCCGGGATAAAAAGTAGCCTATATCACTCTCGGGCCCATAAACTATCTATCTCCATGCCAAAAATCACGTCGATCTGTCGCTCCGTTACGGCGTGAAAGACGGACAAACATACAGACATACAAACACACTTTGACATTTATAATATTAGTATGGACATGGATAGTATATTAAATGCCTAAATGCCAAGTTTCATAGTTTTATTTTCGACAGCGACGAACTTCCACCATATAAACTTTCACCCCCTATTTTAACCCCTTAAAGCCTCTTTTTCGCGATAAAAGATAGCCTATGTCCTTTCCCAAGGTCTATTCTATCTCTGTACCAAATTTCATCCAAATCGGTTCAGCGGTTTTGGCGTGAAAGCGTAACAGACAGACAGACAGACAGACAGAGTTACTGCATTTATAATATTAGTATGGATGTTTAAAAAAAATACAAAATTAAGTATTCATTTTTTTTTCAAAATCCGTTAGACAAAAATGGAGATAAAAGATTGAAGAAGAACAGTTCGCGTCGTAAACCAATTTTCTGGCTAGCCTAGTTAAAACTTGCCTAGTTAAAACTGCGCATGCCCCTTCCACTTTTCCCGAGCCGTCTTTAACCGTCGCGCGGACTATACTTACAAGCACTCCGATCGTCGATCATGTTCAGCATTTGTCGACATCGCAAATTCCGCAATATTTTGTCGCGTATACAAGACATGATTTCAAAAAATATATTATATAGGTATTAACCTTTACACTCAACACTGTCGTTTGCAAACAAAACGCACGTGTACGCATTGTTACTGACCTAATTTAGGACTGAGATAAGATGGCCGGCCGGGCGATGCATGTTTACAACTATAGGGATTCCCCGCTGGAGAGGGGAGGGGACTGACCTTGCAAGGCAAGCTTGCAAAACTAAATCGTCGGATGTTGTGCGAAGTACAATGACATAATGAATAAATACGTCCGAAATTATTTAATAAAGTTTTGCAAACATCATTACAACATAGAAACAGTCACAAACCAAATATAAAAGTATATTACATTAAAAATAGAACTCAATTGAATTTGTATAATTCTTTACGTATAAAATGAAAGATTTGTTCAGTAAGAATAACGACGTAAAATGTTAAACAAGTCTACGTGTTCTTACTTTTTGGGCGAATAAAAATGTTTTAATTTTTAACGTCCTTATTCAGGTAACTTTTTCTATATCGAGACCGCGTAATATATTGTAATGGTTTTATTCTCCGACATAAACTAATTTTAATTTCGGAAGTATAAACACGTGTGTGTAAATATCTTCGTGAATTTACGTCTGAGGAGTACGAAAAAAATTGACGTGATAGATGTTAATGTGCGGAATTCAAAAATGTAATAAAATTAAAAGTCGGGTAAAAAGCTTTACCGCTTTATTCGGTTGGGGGTGCGACATCACAAAATGCCCATTTTTCATAACACGACACACATCACGCTCCTAGCTAAATTACACACCCTATTACGCACCAAAATTAATTAATCGCGGAAAACTAATTTCAAACTGCATGAACCTGCCTAGACTACATTTCGCGAGAGATTTTCAACCTTGCTCGGAGCACGGAGATTGAATCAGCGTTTAGATTGTTTTAGCCACAGCAGTCCCGTTTGTATCAAGAACAATAAGGACCACGCCCAATTTTGTGAGCAAATTTAGGAGAGAATCTACGATCTAGAACTTTCCATAGAAAAAGGGCAGTCGTGAAGCGAATCCAGACACGCCACACTTGCACGCTACGTAGCCCCGAATACCAACAACGCGAATCCTTGGAAGAAAATGCAAGAAACACCAATATTCAGTCGCGATCTGAATAAGGCGCCCACATCCTCAACCAAGACCCACCCTGAATGCACTAGAAACCAGAGCGGCCATGTGCCGGGACACGCCCAACGACCGATGATTACAGGGTTGTTTAAGTAAGAAAACTACGGAAAATAACTGAAATCCTGCTAGAAAACCAGCAGCATCTCGTTGTTATTTTCCAATAAGAATTAAATAAGAAAAGAAAAGCTCATAAAATGGAAAATTTGACAAAACCTGAAGCCACATACCTGACGGGCAGAGTTTCTGCTTACGCGCCGAGAGCCGAAGAAGGAAAGAGGACGAAACTGATCGTGCACGGCTTTTTATAAGCTCAAGCTTCTAGAAAATTCTCGAAACCGGAATCACACACACGTGTAACTCACCCCTTCCACTGACATCTTCCCTGTGTTGCCATCAAAATTAGCAACCTCCACATTAAACAAACTCATATACATCCCACCGCTGGGCACAAGCCCCCTTTCAGACCGCGAAAAAACCCGATCTTCAACTCCCATGTTTACCCAGTGCAGATTATTAACTTGTTAAGCGTTAAGTAATTGGTTTTACAATTGATTTGACAGGAAAATCATCCCTTTAGGTATTCAAAAGTCTTTATTTCATAATTAAAGTATAATTTATGTGATTTTTATTGTTCTGGTCGACTATGTATATCCGTACCCCAAACCCACTGGAGAAAGGAAAAATCCAGCTTTTATGTTTTGAATCAAAGAAATAGAGAAATGAACAGATGAATGAATAAATATATAAACAGGGCTAACCAAATAAAAGCTCGTTGAATTATAAAGAGTTACCCTAAAAAGTGGGAAAAGCAAAAATGGCAATTCTTGTAGACTCAATCTCGGTCAAGCCTATTGTATTAAATTCAGTCTCTAATTGGCTGTTTCGAAATATCAATTTCTTATTGGCCGTTTCTAAAATATCAATTTTCTTATTGGCTATAAGATTTTCATGTTAGGAAACTTTATAAAAACAAAATTTTACATAATTTGAATTTAAATTATTTATGATAACAATTAAATATTGACTTTTGGCCAAAAAATATATTAAATTTCTAAACAAACCATCTTCTAGTCACATATATGCCTACTAAAAACCGTGTCTCAGACAATTCGAATCAACTGTTGTCAAATAAACGTTACTCGCCAGTTTGGCCAAGATTTGATATTAAATTACAAAATAAAATGTGATTATAATTATTGAAACTACTGGGTAGACTCCTAAACTACCAAAATCAAGTATTAGTATAGTGCAAAACCCTTTCAATGATGGAAAAATGTTACGCCAATACAGAGGTTTATTCTTTGTTCAAACCGTTTTGCTATGATTATTTTCTAAAAGAAAAGTTGTTTCACTGGTAAAGTGCATTATCTTAGTGTAAAATAGCATACTCTATTATGTACTGAATTTATTTTTATGTTTCAGATAGAATCCAAGAAATTATGGACCAAAAGCGTTTTCATTCATAGGTTAGTTTTCCACACTACTATGGGATGACAAGAAATTCTAATTGGAACGACACACTTTTACTCCTATAATTGTCCACGGCGTTTTTAGGTAAGAATCTAATAAGAATTTCATATTTACAGACAAATCTAATAGTGAAAAATTCTTAAGCAAAATATTCCATAGTATGGAAATTTTCAGGCGTTAATTGCGATTTATTCGGTCAATTGTATGAGGTAATTTATGTTAAATTATAGTATATGGACTGCATAAAGAACAGATTTATAATGAAAACAAGAATCTAAGCTTAATCATAAAAATTATTCAACCGGCAAAATTTTACACTACTGAAAATTTCACTTTGTTCCCTGATCAAAATCTATAGAGTTTCTTTAGGTATTTATTGTATAGACATACTGTACTAAGTCATGAGGGATGGAATTTATAAAGATTTTGATTATAAATAACAAACAATTATTAATATTAGCCTTTACAAAATTTCAGCGTTCGGGTTAAAATTCTCAAACTGAAAGATGACTAGTTTTGAATCATTTGAGTGCCTAATCAGAACTAAAACTATTTATTCTGTATCAGAGTCACTATTAGGATGAGATTAAAGCAAAAGTACTCAAATCTAACTTGTATTTTTAACAAGAATGCTATATCTAGGATATCAATAGAGCAATTTCAAATAAATTTATATTTCAGGAAACTTTAGTGCTTTCCTACGGATTTTACAATCAAAATTGCCTACGGCAGCACGAGGAACAGGAAATGGAAGGAAATCAGGATTGGAGAAAGGACTTAATGGAATTTTCAAGAAAACATGGGGAGCTGAAGAAGAATTTCTTAACCTTCACATTTTTGTAAATATTTAGAGTTGTTTTTGTACGCTTTGCTAGTAAATCAATTCAATAGACTTATTAAGACTTGGTTTTAGTTGCTTTTGTCTGTAAAACTACAAAAGGAGAATAAAATTATTTCTAATTAAACTCAGATGGTTTCATTAAATTATAAAAATAGCGCCATCTATTGGCGAGTAGCGGAACCTCTCTAGGTACTGCCCGATAACTATAACTCGACACACACTCACGGCATCTCACTAGAGGTCGCCACAGTGAAGGTCTTAGTTCAGTAATAATGTCATCTATTGTCAAGTAGCTAAACTTTTTACTGTACTTTATAACTACGCCTGTACAAAGCGTGGTTTAAGCTCTCTATTCGATAGCCTGATGACACCGTGTCCCTAGAGATGTCACTACTTCAATGTGAGTAGAAACTGAGTTTGGAAATTATTAATGCTTATTTCTTTAAAGAGCAACGTAACAGTAAATTAAGATTTATAATGAAAATAATGAACGAATTAATTAAAATAGACTATTTAATGAACAGAATTAATTATTTCGAACCATATTATAGAAATATGAAAGAAAATTTGTTCTTATGGACAATATTTCCTATAACAAGTAAAATATACGGCAATAATATATGGAGTCTGCTACAACTGCCCCTTAATTTATAAAGAAGTTGACCGTATTTATAAATTGCCAACAATAAAAGAAGACTACAATAATTATTGCCAAATGAAAAAAAGAAAAAAATTTTTTTTTTTTTTTGAAGGAGATGAAGTAGAATAAAAGAGGAGAGAAGAAGATGACGATAAAATCTAGCTAAAGGAGGAAAAATTAAATTAATTTAGTCACTAAATAAATTTTCACTGAAAATTTTCAAATTTTATTAAAATTCCTAATACATCATATTTATTCCCTAACCCCCCCTAGAAATGACCACCCTACTCCCCACCAATCACATCTATTAAGCAAGCGCTTAATGAGTAGTAATAGTAGAGTAAGTGGCAAGTAATATAAGAGCGTAATGTAGATGGTTTGAAGATCATTAAACGCCCCAATAGATGTAATTGAGTCATTTCCCTGACCCGACATCCCCATAAAGATTTATTGGTAACAACATTACAATCTTTGTTAAAGTTATTACATTATTAGTTATATGTCCTGACAATGATAACAATCAATAATGCAATAGATTCAAGCAATCCAAGGAATATTTGTTCAGTACAAATATAAAACTACAAACAAAATTATCATATTCTCCATTTCTGATAACTAAAGTAAAAAGTACTTCTTCCCTATTCTACTGTACAATCATCAATTGGTAAGTAACCAATTTAAAGTAGTCACGGCTATCAGAATTGTAATAATTAACTTTGCTACTAATAGATAACCCTAAGGTGAGTAATCAACCCTATCCTACGAATTAATCTTATATTTACAACGAATCATCTGTTCCTAAAGTCTAGCTATATTATTTACACATAATATCTGTTTAAGTGAATGGTATTGAAGTTACCTCGAATCTGTTTAGTTTTAGGGTCCATCAATGTATAAACGTTCGAAAAAGGAATAGCACTAACTATGTAGGGGGCTTCATAGAGAAGCTGAAACTTTTTTGTTAGATTCTTCTGTGCTTCAGACTTATTTGCTTTACGAACCTTTACATAATCTCCTATTTGAAATTCAATTAAGCGATGAGACTTATTAAATTGGTTTTGTCGTCTCACGCTGTTATCTTTTAAATTTTGCCTCACTTGTGCCCTAACAGAATCAATATCTTTACATTTATTCTATTCCGGTAAACAATTATCAAATATCATGCTTCTACCGATACCATATAGTATTTCATTAGGTGTAAACCCAGTACTCTCGTGAAAAGTGTTATTATATAATTTTTCTATTTTGCTTAGTAAAGTTGCCCAACCCTTGTGGTTTTTATGACAATAGGTTCTAAATAAACGGCCTATTTCTCTATTTACTCGTTCTGTTATATTCGGCCTAGGATTTCTAACAGTCGTGTATATAGGTTTTATATCGATATCTCTCAAAGCCTGCTTCCATCCCTCAGAAGAAAACTGACTTCCATTATCTGTCATTACCACTTTTGGCTTAATAATTTTAGTAAATTGTCTCAATTTTGATACTACTGCGCGTGAAGAAGCCTTAGCCAGGTCATATAACTTAACAAATTTACTGAATGAGTCCTGAATGACAAGTATATAAGCTGCTCCAAATCTACCCTTAGGCAATGGTCCATATAAGTCAGCCATAACAATGTCTCCTACTTGTTCGGTTACTATAGACTTACACTCACCTACATATTTTATGTTATCGCTTTTAGAAACCTGACTTAAGTTCTCAATAATGATTTTACTACTCTATTCATTCCAAGCCAATAAAATCTATCTTTGAGGTATTTAAGCACTTTATAAGCCCCTTGATGGCCCATTTCTTCGTGAACTTGAAGAATTATTTCTTTTCTCAAACACTCTGGCAAGTATATTACATTCCTATCCAAATTATCCTTAAAATACAGTATTTTATTCTTAATATAACATTGTTTCGCAATTTTACCTAACCTACCGCTTTGCCTATTACTAACATTATTTACAATATTTACAATCAATTTAATCTCGTCATCATTGGCTTGTAAATCAGCCATATTTTTCAAATCAGATATTAATGTTTTGTTTTTACTAATTTCCATGTAATGGATCTCTGGACTATATACCTTATCCTCCTGTATCATTACTGCATCGGATGGAAACCTAGACAAAACATCGACAGCAACATTATCTTTTCCCTTGACATGTTCTATAGTGTAATCAAATTGTTCAAGAAACAGTATCCACCGAATTATTCTACTATTGTATAATTTCCATGACCTAACGAACGTCAGTGCTTTGTGATCAGTCCTAATTATTAATTTAGCGCCCCTCAAGTAGGTTTCGAACTTTCTAAGACAGTAAATTATTGCCCAAAATTCCTGTTCTGTAACTGTCCATCTTAATTCGGCGCCCCTTAAAGCTCTACTGCAATATCCTAGTATTTTCATTTCACCTTCATCGTCGTACTGATATAATACTCCAGCTAAGCCTACTCCAGAACTATCAGTTTGTAAATAAAATGGCCTTGACATATCAGGGTGATGTAACATTATCGTGTTCAAAAATCTACTTTTTAATTGCTCAAATGCTGCCTGTGCTTCAGTAGTCCACTTCCAACCTTTGTCCTTTTTAAGTAACTGACACAAAGGCTGAATAACACTATTGTAGTCAGGAATAAATCGTCTGTAATAGTTACAGAGCCCTAAAAATGCCCTTAAATGTTTTATCTTTTTAGGAACCGGAAAGTTTTTAATCGACTCTATTTTCTCTGGATCTGTTTTAATCCCTTTTGTTGATATAATGTGTCCTAACATTTTCACTTCCTTACAAATGAATTTACACTTCTCAATGTTGCAGGTAAGGCCGGCTGATTTTAATTTGTTCAGTATAATGTCAATGTGCTCAAGATGGTCATCTAATGTGCCCTGAGTTAGAATCGCAAGGTCGTCTAGATAATTTACACAAAAATGTTTGACTTCTGGTCCTATTATTTGGTCCATAGCCCGACTGAAACTACCGACTGAAGTTTTAAGACCTTGTGGCAGAACGTTATACATGTAGGACTTCCCATTAAAAGTGAAACCTGTATATTTCTTGCTATCCTCTGAAATTGGAATTTGAAAATATGCGTTATTTAAGTCAATTAATTATGCTGATATAGTTAACCCCATGAAATGAATGTAACACATCTAATTGCATTGGAGGTGCTTCAGCCTCAGCTACCATATTCTTATTTATTTCCCGAGCATCTAATAAAACTCTTATTGAGCCGTCCGGTTTTAAGGTGAAAGTTAATGGGCTACAATATGGAGTAGAATCTCTAGATATTATACCCATATCAACCATTTCAGCTAACTTTTCCTCCATTCGCGACCTATATGCATATGGAACTGGATAAGAACGCCTAATAGCTGGGCTATGGTCTACCATTTTTATGACATGCTCATAACAGTTTGCCCGGCCTAATCTTTTGGTAAAGACATCCCCATGTTTACTCAAAACCTGTTTCAATTTACTGACTTGAGCCCCTTTAAGAGGTATACCTGTTTTAATTTCCTGCAAGTACTTCTGAAAGTCGAAACTATTATCTACCTTCATAATTTTAGAAACGTGCTGTCCCTCAGATACATACTCAATAAATGGAATTAATGTCCTATGACCCTTGTAATCAATAATCAACCCAACGGATGGCTTTTGCAGTCTTATGTTAGTGTTATTTGCTGTAAGCCAGTCAAATCCAAGTATTACTGCATGAACTAATTTTGGAACAATTAAGAATCGAATTTCCATTTCAATTACTCCGAATTTTACAGGTAATAAAACCATCTGCTGTATTTTAGCGCTTTTCTGGCCTACAGCACCACGAATCTGAATTGGTTTAACCGGTAACATACTTAACTTATCCCCAACTTGTAATTTTAAAGTTTCCCAAAATGATTCAGAAATGCAAGTAATGTCACTACCAGTATCAACGAGATAAATGACCTGTTTACCGAATATCTCTACCCCAATCTCAGACTTAAACATTTCTAATCTATCCGCAGTAATATTATCTTCTTCATCGAATAATGAAGAAACCGTTTCTGGTGGAGTCAAAGCAACTTTATCTATATCTGATTGTGCTTTTAATGATTCTACAACCCGCAATTCAAAATTTGTTTAATTGTTTCCTTTTATACCTGACCCTAATCCTGCTGTACTACACTGACCTTTGGTAACTATAGGCCTACGTAACCCGTTATCGCGTGTACCTAATGTTTGTCCAGGTTCCCATCCGAGACCCATCATAATATTTAAAGCAACAGGAGTTAGGTTTGCCCCTCCTAATGTTGATGTATCGGGGCTTATTACATCAACGCCTACTCGTTTAAATTATCTGATACTACTGAGTCTACATTAGAAGTATTATTATCATCAACAATATTTACAACATTAGTATCTACTGGTTTGCTTGGTCCTGCTTGACGCGCTGGCCTGTTGCTGAACTGCTGATTGCGGTTGAACGTACTCCTCTTCTCATGTTGATTTGATACAGCTACTGCGGATTTCTGCGCAAAGTTTGGACGACCATTGCTGCTATTTTTTTTTTTTTTTTTATTTGACTGGAAGGCAAACGAGCCAGTGGGTCTCCTGGTGGTAAATGTTCACCACCGCCCATAAACATCTGCAATACCAGGGGTATTGCAGATGCGTTGCCAACCTAGAGGCCTAAGATGGAATACCTCAAGTGCAAGTAATTTCACCGGCTGTCTTACTCTCCAAGCCGAAACACAACAGTGCAAGCACTGCTGCTTCACAGCAGGATTAGCGAGCAAGATGGTGGTAGCTATCCGGGCGGACCTTGCACAAGGTCCTACCACCTGCAAACTTCTTGACACTCGCCTGCTTGTTGACAATGTCTAACTTGCGAAGAAACTCGGTGGCTTGAAGAACCGAAGAATAGTTGCTCGTTGACCATGCATATTGCACATCCTTACGGAAATGATTCATTATATCGTTCACTAACTGCCTTTCCTGTATAGCGTAAGTTAACATCTTAGCTTGACCGCACAGCGTTATGAAATGTCCTAACATCGTGGATTGGGAGGAGTCCCAAGTGTTCATCACGATTTTCCTTCTCAACTCATTTTGCTCTGCTTCCCCCTAGTAAGTGTCCAGGAAGTCCCTCTTGAAGTCCTCAAAATGTGCCCATCTGTCTTTGTAAATACGTGCCCAGTTTCTTGACTCCCCTTCCAAGCACTCAAGTATGGTGTCTATAACTTCATCCGTTCATGAAGCACACCTCTTCAGATATGTGGTTAAATCTTCGATGAATGTCACTGGATGTTTGTTCTTGGCTGGAAACTTCGGTTTATCCGCAGGCATCCGAGGCATTGGGTAGTACGGAATCGAAGGTCCTGGAACTGCTTCAAACTGTACCGGAACTTGGAGATTTGTCGCGCCCCCTTCTACATGAGAGCCCGAGGATGAACTGGTAGACGATAAGGTTGCAACCCATTGTTCTAATTGGGCAATCTTAGAAGTCACTTCATTCATGGAGCGTTGTATCATCCGAGTCATGTATTGAGTTGATGTCATTTGCCGAAGTGGACCAGTAGCTGTAGGGGCCTTGCGTTTAACACCGGACCTCCTAGCCTCAGCTGCTTTAGGCGTAGTCTTCTGTTTAGGCATCTTGATGATTAAGCACAAGCACTTTCAATTAAATTCAAACTTTAGCAATCACTGTTAATGCACTTGTGTTTATATCGCACTTATTTATGCACTATTAAATTGTCAATTACTTTTATATAAATCACACGCACTATTCACCACTAATTGAATTTAAAAGTCACTTATCAATCACTGTTATTACTAATCACTAATATTTACAACTTAACTAATCACTATAAAATAAAAGTCACTTATCACTTACTAACGCACTACACTGCTATTTACATGTACTTTGATATCACTTTGATATCGCTTTAGTGTCCTTTCACTATCACTTTAGTATCACTTCTAAGTCACTTCTGTATAAATTCAATGTCACTTCACTATTGCTTTAATACCGCTTTAGTGTCCTTTCACTATCACTTTAATATCACTTCAAAGTCACTTCAGTATCACTTGGCACTTGGCACACACATAATAGTTCACTACCATTTGAGTCGCACTTAATTTACCACACAATTGTTCTCTGAAACCTTTTTAAAATGTTTAGCACTCCTGAAACAAAACACAACTCTTATACCTCATATTCGAATTATAAACCTCTTGAAAAATATTAGCGTTATACGTGCATATCAAAATAAAATTTAGATTTAGAAGTCGCTATTTATTTAACCTAAATAAAATGAACCCGAGGTTTCAAATCTAATTGACCATGGAACCCTAATTAATCATACCCCTCTTCGGGAACCCTAACTGGATAATTGTTTTGATAACTTAAGTATTTATTTAAAAGGTAGTCCAGATTTACCTATAATATATTAAAAAAAGAAAATATATAGATGAAGAATAATTATGATAAATATTGCTAAATCAAATATAGTATATAACATCAAATATAATGTAGAACCCACAAGCATGGTTATAACTCTAGCATAAGAACATTTATTTAATTTATGGACAGACTGCGGAACCACCTGTGACCCATCTAAAGAACCCCAGAGTTCGCCGATAATAAACAACTATTCAATAATCAATAACGCCCCTACTTTACATAAGTAGATAAATAAGTTTGAATACCTTAACTGAAATGCATATGTATATCAAAAGGAACAAGAAATCACTAACAATAAATATTGAAAAAGGACAAAAGTAAATAGAATATTTTCCAATTGAAACCAAGAACCACTTATATTATGCTTATATATAGTACATACCATATAGTAAATAAGTATAGAGCACAACAACAATATACTACGGTAAAATAATTATCAACCAAATCAACTACTTGTAGTCTTTGGGGAAGGCCCATCCAACAGCGAACTACTTTAAACTAATGATGATGATGATGATTGTTATAAATGGTAAATATACTATGATATGGTCCTACCCAGTATTCAAACAACTCAAAATATTATGTGAAATAAAATTCAAATAAGAGAAGAAGGTTCTAATAATAATCACCCAACTAAATAGATAAATAGACAGACTTGCTAAGTAAATTGATCATCAAAATAAAAGATATCAGAAGTTATCTAGTCTCTTGTTCCTAGGTAAGTATATACTTCGAAAGATAAAGGAACGGACCGACTACTCTAATTGCTCTATTATGTCTAAATGTACCATACTATATAACAACCAATCATAGGAATTATTTAATATTGCCAACACTAAACTATGTAATCTCTATTCCTACTCACAACAACCTGACAATACTTCGCATTATTTTTATATATATGTAAATTTCTACACAACTACCCCAAGTGAAAACTTTGTGAGAAAATCATCCAGGTATCTACTCACTATGCCATCCAAACAAAGAAAACTCTCTACAAAATCTCAAACAATACTACAATAACATTGCGAATGCGAGTATGTATGTATGTCAGTCTATTATGTCCAAATTCTCAAACCACTAACTTGACTACAATAAAACCCAACATGACAGTTCTGAACCTAGAAATATCACAGAAAACTACCATCCCGGGAGGATGTATAATACGTTTAATAATTATGTAACAAGCGACTTCCTCACAGACGAAACCGCGGGCGAAACTAGTGTGTGATAATTATTTATCCAGATTTAAATAGAAACAAAGGTTAAAATTCAGCAAAACTATCAGGAGATACATAAGCACAGTTAGCGCTGTCTTCTAAATGAATATGTATTGTTTATGGATAGAACAAGGCGAGTTTTGTTATTAATTTAACTCAAAAATAATCTTTCTAAACTGTAACACATAAAGTGACTTGGTTGATGACAAGTATGTATATACATTTATATAGGTTTCTTTATCAGATTTTATATAAATTGGCTAATTATAACAAGAAAATCATATAGTTATGGATACATAATATACCGTTACTATTACTCCAGGTACTGTATTGTAGTATATATTATAACTAAACATATTAAAACTACCAGATAATAAGAACAAGAGAATATATACTAAGGCGAACCTATATCTTTAAACTTGAATTATGAAATTAAATTTAAATTACTACATCTCAATAAGATAGTATTTCATAAACATATATGCAAGAGCAGCCTAGCATGCGAGTCATCTATCAATAAATAACAATAGCCTCCCATGAACACCTGCAACATCAGAACACCACAGACGCGTTACCGACCTTTCATAATACTTATTTCATAAATATATGCAAGAGCGACCTAGTACAACAACTGCCTCCTATGAACACCCTCAACATTAGAACACCACTGGCGCGTTACCGACCTTTTGAGATACTGAATAATTTATTTTCCAAGGAAAGAATTTTAAGAAGATGCATTGTTTAGTAAGATTGTAATTAAAAGCTGGTAACAGTAATAATAAAATAGGATAAACACTGCAGTAAGAAACCAAACGAATAGGAATTTCCAATTAAAGTACTATTATACTGAACCTCAATAAAAACTAGATTTAAGTAGTGTCTACTTGATAAGAAATTTAAATGATAACTATCATACTGAACCCCGACTAAAACCAAATAAAAATAGAACTATATACAGAACTCAAATGACAAATTAAAATTAAATCTATTAACAGGATTATTAGGTACCTCATTAAAAGAATATTAAATCAATTAAAGACTTAAATTAAAACTGAAACTAATATTATATTTACTTTTATACTGAACCCGAGACAAAATAAAGTTTTAAAATTGTTCTACCGAACCCGGACAGGAAATAAAATTAGGATTGTTATACTATAAGAATTAGAACACTACTATGACTTAAAATTTAATGAGTATTAGGCAAAAGCAATTTGGATAATTATCTTTAGTAAATAAATGGATTAAAATAATTGAAAATTCAACAGAAACTCTTATAAGAACAAGTCAGGCCTAAAATTCTAATAAGAAATAAAATAATTATAATACTCTTAACAATATAACTCTTATTGGATTTTAAATAGTGATTATCAATTAAAGCAGAAAGAGGAGGGCATTGATTATTAAAATATTTTCATTTAAATAAAATAAAAGACAAACTATAACCAAACTTGTTACTCCTAGCGCCATCTATGACAAACTCGGTGAACTAATAAGCTTTCACTAGATTCAATTGACAACATCAACGATTCAGCTACTTAGCTGAAGGCAGCCAACATCGTTTGCGTTCAAGCACCAATCTCCTCCTAACATCTCCTTCTACCTCATCCAGGATATACTCCAATTCCTTTTCTGTGCATGCGGCTAGGCTGTGGAATCGTTTGCCGACCGCTGTCCGACAATCCTCCTCCGTATACTCGTTCAGGGAGGCCTTGAAGAAGATGTGGCTCACACGTGTTCCTTAATTAGTTAGTAAGTAGTTATCCTTTATACTTGTGTTATTTATGTATTGTATGAATTGTATGTGTATTTATTTATTTTATATTTGGTAAAAGGTATATTAAGGTTATGTATTCTGTATAATACTGTATATATTTATTTATTTATTATTATTTATTTAGGTACTTAGGGTTTATATATGCATTTATATTTATTCAAATGTTTTTGCTCTATTTGTCGATCCTTATCTTTTTTCAATTGCTTTTCTCTACCACTCAAAGGTTGACTGGCAGAGATCCCTTCAGGGATAAGTCCGCCTTTGTACTTAGCACTTTCTTTTGTGTGTTATTTTTTGTACCTATTTCCTTTTTGTACAATAAAGAGTTTAAACAAACAAACAACAACATCCAAAGCTCGCGACGGCCAAAACGAAGCGCCCTCTATACGATCGCGCGTGAACTAACGTTATCGAAATACGAAATTTTAAAATTAATTAACTTTTTAGACTAATTAGACGGTCACTATACTCACTTCATCATAGGGTCACTTGTATTTTATGCTTAGATAATATAGACGGGATGCGCCTTTGACGTACCTTTACCTGCAACTTTTTCTGCCAAATCGTCCGGGGGGCGAGGAAACACGTATAGCACACTTCAAAGCATTGCCGCACACTCATGTCAAAAAAATTTGCGTTCCTACACACGCCTACCAAAACAAAATCGTAACACAAATGTAGAAATCGAACACACATTGACATTTTGTCGTAATCACACTGTTGTTTTAGACAAACACTTACATTCGAACTAGTGATGTGGCATGTGTAAAGACCGATTTAATTGAATGGGTCGCAAAGAAAGAATGAATGACCGAAATTAAATTAATATATTTCAAATGAAAGTGGTTATCATGTAATAAAATTTTCATGAATTTTATTAGTTTTTCACTGCGGATTCACCTACTAGTAATTTTATTTCAGAAAATTTAAGAAATCTGATTAATTACATGAATAAAGCTAAATAAGAGGGTTGCTGAATGTAGTGGAGACAGTGTTAGTACCATTTTATTCAAAATCTGGCTATAAGTGACTCTAACTGCGCTACCAATAGGAAATTCTTGCGCAGTATCAAAAATTGTTTTAGGTACTAGCGGCCATAAGGTAATCTTTCAAATGTCGTACAACTTCCTATGAAATAAAGGTTGTTAAGACGAACCTTAAATTTTGCAGATTAGAGTAATGCTGCATTACTAATGCACCGCTTTTTTGTTTCGGAGAAAGTTGAAGTGCGAAGAATATCAAGTTGTCTAGGTGGTTAAAAATAATATATTAACACGCACTTTCGCGTTACATACAATAGAGTCATGTTCAGATGATTAAGAACACTTAGACTTATTTGTTCCTGCCCTCTCGATCTTGGAAGAGGCCTGTGCTCCTACAGTGCGACGTATATAGGTCGAGACGATGGTTGTGAGACTGCTTCGATGTATTGTTAGTAATGGTGACTGTACCTACACTAGCAGTAGATTAAAACAAAAATACTAAAAAACTAATTAGAAACATTGTTTTCATGAACACGTTTATTTAATAATTTACAATACAATACAAATATCACAAAATGTATAAAGACTTCTAGATACGTGACATGTTTCCAGCCGAGTTAAAAGAAAATGGACCTTGCGATACTGTGTGAACTACATAGCTTAATAAGAATAGGTACAACTAGTTACAAGTAGAGAGCCTACTGGCACGCTCCTCATTTCGGATTCGATCCCGTAGAGAAACCTCAAGCATAGTTCTCTCCATAGCTCACTGAGCAACCCTGAGCCTAATTATTAGGCCTATAGTGAAGCACCACGTCTTGGATCCATATGTGATCCCTGGCAACACACATTGGTTAAAGACTTTCGCTTAAGGCACTAAGGAATTTTGAATGAAGAGACACTGTGGGTTTCCCAAATGCTGCCCATGCGAGTTGGATTCACGATTGACCTTCTCGTTGTTGGACCTATCTAATTGGATGGTTTGACCAAGATATTTATACATACCAATTACTTTATAGAAAAAGCCGTAGTGAAGTGACTAAGCTGTACGCTGAATGAAGGAAAATCCGATCTGAATCTGATCTGCCTCTAATCATCGGTTCTTTCGGAAAACTGTAAATATGAAGTAATACAATTTAACAGTTTGAGGTATTAAAAAAAAATTCGGCAACAGAAAAACATCACAAAAAAGTGTAGTTTTAAATAAAATTAAAATAAACCACAGGATAAATTTCATTCGTTCATCGGTTCAGTTCGTCTATGTCCCATCACTACCCTCGTGCCTAGTGATAGTTTGTTATTATTCTGTCATTTATATTACAAAATTTAATCTGATATATTAACGTTCTGGTAGTGTAAATTGGTGATTAAATTACTTAAGCGTGGAAAGAAACGCAGTCTTTCGTAACGCTAGACTTTTCTGACCTGCTTCTGCACGAAATCACAGTACAAGACACCATTTTCCACGAGCTTTGCACACCGGGACGGACAATGAAAAATGACAACCTGTCCCTGTCAACTTTAGTTTTCATAAACGATAACGACCAAATGGCCATGTAGCATGGCAGAGGGGAAAAAGGTATAAAGGCGCATCCCGTCTATATTATCTAAGATTTTATGTCATAAATTATTTATTATGTAAATCACAGCAAAATTCTAAGACAAACACACGTCAACCGATTCACGCAGTTCTTGCAATCACGACTTCTCGATTTCGAAAAAGTAACTACGCGAGATTATAAGAGAATTTACTAATATTAACATCTGATTGACTAGGTATTTAGTTTATCTACCGATATTAATTAATAATCAACCTCAAAACCTCAATCATTCGCACTATTTCAACCAAAACGCCACGTATACAAACAAAACTAATACCTCGTCTTACAAGTTTTGACAGTTCAAAATAGTTCGAGCTACTCAAACTAAATCTCAAACCAATGACAGCTAGCGGAAAAACGCCCAAAACGAAACGCTTACGCATCTATGTGCCAGAGACAAACAAAAAGAAAAACGCCTCTGTAATGTTGCCAGGCTAATCGCAAATTCCGACAAGTCACGAAAATTTAAGCTAAGTTCGGCATTAATTTCACAATAAAATCTAGACTTTCAGTTATGTATTAACTATGTAAAATACTCTACTAAAGCAAAATAAATACGCAAACTATGTAATACAATATTTTGATTATTTTTCACAATCACACTATCAACTTTCATCGATTTCAACTAATAAGACTGAGAAATCTACAACAATACTACTTAATTTTACCATATTTACTTACGCGTTTATTTATTGTAATGTTTAAATAAGGATTTTGTTATGTATACTACAGTAAGAGTACAAATTTTACGGAAAATTATCGAAACTTTAATATTTTTACGGTTTCTCAAACTTCACCACTGGCAACACTATAAGACTTGTCAGACGGACGCTTTCGAGGTTACGTAATTAATTTATTGGATTAAAAAGATGTGAAAATCAACTCATACGCATTAAATATTATCTAAATCAAGTAGAATTTTATGGAGAAAACGTTTACAAGAATTATTATCGGCGATTTAGCAAGAAAATCGATACAATCATCGACACAACTCGAAACAATGGCACACGTTTGTCGTATGGAGAAATATGACTCGAACATGGACAAATCACGGAAATTAATATAAATTGGATAATAATAAGGTAAAGGAAGATGCTATATATGTTTTTGAGTGCTTTTCCCTATCCCTTGTTTTCATTTTTTACGCAATTTATCGCTATGTATCAACCAAAATTCTATCACTTTTTAACACCGCATTTTTGTTTGTTTTCGCGCTTTTAACACTACTTCTTTTATTTCAGCCTGTACCGTAAGCTTGTTCATGAACCACCTATCGCAATTCATGGGTTAATAGCCTAAATACGCATAACTTTCCTGCCTTTTTGCCTATACATAAGAAGAGAAGAAAGAAATAGAATAAGCTGTATAAGGTGTACGCAAGAATGTCTAATAAAGCTTAGTATAACACAATTAAAGTAAATAAAGAGTGCACAGAAGAAATACAATTGAAAAATTTTAAAAGTGAATAAAAACGAAACTCAGGGTTGAAATAAAATTTAAAGCGCGGCATTTGCAAAGCATATTAAACTTTCTCACCCTGTTTATTTATTTGCATGCTCCCTATCCTTAAAGAGTGAAATTTTAGTGCATTACAAGTGAAATTATGAAATTATAGTGCAACTATGTGTCAGTACTTAGTAATATAAATTATGTACGCCCCAATGTACTGGGATATTTTAAAGCTTTTTACTGACATTTCATAGCTTCACTAAGTAAAAATGGACAAAATTATTTCATTTTGGATAAAAAATGAAATACTTCTGTTTATAAACACAATAGCAACACAGAATAAGTCGCCCCCAAGACTCCTGCTCATCACAGACATTTGTAAGACCACATCCCTTGGTCACCGGCACCAATTGTAAAAGGGTACCCCAAGGAGTGGAAGAAACGGGGGGAGTTTCCCCTAATATTATATATGGATAATATATAAGAATAAAATGTCTATGAAAAATTCATAATAATTATTATTTAATTAAATTAATCTATTTAATTCAGTTGGTTTGGCCATAAAATTGTGATCATCTAGCAGTTAGGACTCCTACGTTGTGTAATTTTTTGTTTTAGTAATCCCAATGATCTTTTATGTGGTATGTCTGTAACAAGCAAGATATCTATCAGGGCGCTATATGAGTGTCTAAATTAAGTAATTTAAAGCTAGATATTTGGAATTCAGTACACATGACAAATATAGTGAAAAATAGAGCATAATATGGGTGAGTGAGTAGGTAGTGTGTAAGGGGTACACTACATAAATACGAAAAACGAAATTCCGAAAGTCGGAATCAAGAAACTCAAAATACCGATTTTTATAATTCCGAATGTTTTAAAACTCCTAATATGACTATTCCGATTGTTCATAAATCCAATTTTCAAAATTCCGAAGTTTAATAAACCGAACAATAAAAAGTCCGACTCAATAGTAATCCGAAATGTCAAAAATACGAATTCCGAATACCAAAATACCGATTTTCAAAATTCCGAATTTCAATACTCCGAACAATAAGAAGTCCGACTAAATAATAATCCGAATACCAAAAATACAAATTGCGATTACTAAAACACCCATCCCTTCCGCAGCTACCTAACACCCGAATTTAAAATGCATCAATTACATGGTGTGCATAGGTATACATAGGTTCTTTTGCCAAAAATTTGACGATTCTAAGACAAACTCGACGAAGCTCCGCTTCGCGGAGCTCCTATTCCGCGTAGATAAGGCGCTTCGCGCCTTGGCGCAATTCTAACCTAACCTAACCTAAACAGGTTAGACTGACCTAAAAAAGTAGATATTGTTAAGTATTAACTGTCATGAATGTAGCAATTCAGCATAATTTTAGGAACACTCAAATAGTTGGAAATATTTTTTTAGTATTCCGAATTTCACAATTCCTAAGACATACATATAACTCCGATTAATCAAAAATACGAAATTTATTTCACCGAATGTCAAAATTCCGAATCAGCAATGAAATTTCGGAAAATTGACAGTCGGAATACTATTTTTCGGGCTTATAATACTTCGTTATTTTTATTCTTCGGAGTTATAAAAGTCGGATATAAAAACAATCGGAATTTTGAAATTCGGCTAAATAAATTTCGTATTTTTGATTAATCGGAATTATAAGTCTTAGAAATTGTGAAATTCGGAGTTTTGAAAATCGGAATTAGCAAATTCGGAATTAAATATTTCGGAGTATTTGGGTGTTCCCGTGTGTAAGGGGTCGGGAACGGATTTGAGTTGACTGGAAGAGAGTTACGGGCCTCTCACGGAGACCCGGGAAAGCTCCAACCACCCCACCTTTCCACCTGCGCACACCCACGAATTATGGACCAAAAGCGTTTTCATTCATAGGTTAGTTTTCCACACTACTATGGGATGACAAGAAATTCTAATTGGAACGACACACTTTTACTCCTATAATTGTCCACGGCGTTTTTAGGTAAGAATCTAATAAGAATTTCATATTTACAGACAAATCTAATAGTGAAAAATTCTTAAGCAAAATATTCCATAGTATGGAAATTTTCAGGCGTTAATTGCGATTTATTCGGTCAATTGTATGAGGTAATTTATGTTAAATTATAGTATATGGACTGCATAAAGAACAAATTTATAATGAAAACAAGAATCTAAGCTTAATCATAAAAATTATTCAACCGGCAAAATTTTACACTACTGAAAATTTCACTTTGTTCCCTGATCAAAATCTATAGAGTTTCTTTAGGTATTTATTGTATAGACATACTGTACTAAGTCATGAAGGATGGAATTTATAAAGATTTTAATTATAAATAACAAACAATTATTAATATTAGCCTTTACAAAATTTCAGCCTTCGGGTTAAAATTCTCAAACTGAAAGATGACTAGTTTTGAATCATTTGAGTGCCTAATCAGAACTAAAACTATTTATTCTGTATCAGAGTCACTATTAGGATGAGATTAAAGCAAAAGTACTCAAATCTAACTTGTATTTTTAACAAGAATGCTATATCTAGGATATCAATAGAGCAATTTCAAATAAATTTATATTTCAGGAAACTTTAGTGCTTTCCTACGGATTTTACAATCAAAATTGCCTACGGCAGCACGAGGAACAGGAAATGGAAGGAAATCAGGATTGGAGAAAGGACTTAATGGAATTTTCAAGAAAACATGGGGAGCTGAAGAAGAATTTCTTAACCTACACATTTTTGTAAATATTTAGAGTTGTTTTTGTACGCTTTGCTAGTAAATCAATTCAATAGACTTATTAAGACTTGGTTTTAGTTGCTTTTGTCTGTAAAACTACAAAAGGAGAATAAAATTATTTCTAATTAATCTCAGATGTTTTCATTAAATTATAAAAATAGCGCCATCTATTGGCGAGTAGCAGAACCTCTCTAGGTACTGCCCGATAACTATAACTCGACACACACTCACCGCATCTCACTAGAGGTCGCCACAGTGAAGGTCTTAGTTCAGTAATAATGTCATCTATTGTCAAGTAGCTAAACTTTTTACTGTACTTTATAACTACGCCTGTACAAAGCGTGGTTTAAGCTCTCTATTCGATAGCCTGATGACACCGTGTCCCTAGAGATGTCACTACTTCAACGTGAGTAGAAACTGAGTTTGGAAATTATTAATGCTTATTTCTTTAAAGAGCAACGTAACAGTAAATTAAGATTTATAATGAAAATAATGAACGAATTAATTAAAATAGACTATTTAATGAACAGAATTAATTATTTCGAACCATATTATAGAAATATGAAAGAAAATTTGTTCTTATAGACAATATTTCTTATAACAAGTAAAATATACGGCAATAATATATGGAGTCTGCTACATACTGCTATTGTTTTTTACAGCTGGGCCACTAAGCAGTCCATGAAGTGGAGCTTGTACCTTGGCCGCGTCAGCTACAAAACGCCTATAAAAATTTAACGCCCCCAAGAAACGCCTAAGCTCTCTGATTGTTTTTGGACGTGAAAAGTTTTGGATGACCTGGACTCTATCACCAATAGGTTTTGTCCGATCGGATGAAACCAGGTAGCCCAAGAATTTAATTTCTGGAACGGCGAATACGCACTTATTAGGGTTTAACAAAATACCATGCTCACTAAAGCGCCTAAACACAGCTCGCAGATACTCCTGATGCTCTGCCTCGTTAGCAGATGCCACTAATACATCGTCAATAAAGGGAAAACAGCAATCAAGACCCCTTAGGACTTCGTCCATGAACTTTTGAAAGGTCTGTGCGGCGTTTCTTAAACCAAAACTCATGAAAGGGAACTCGAAAAGTCCAAAGGGCGTGGTGATTGCTGTTTTCGGCACGTCCTCGGGCGCGACAGGAATTTGATTGTACGCACGAACCAAATCTAACTTGCTAAAAATAGTACAGCCTGACAAGTTATGCGAGAAATCGGCAATATGGCGCACTGGGTACCTGTCTGGTACCGTGCAAGCATGGAGAGCCCTATAGTCCCCGCAAGGTCGCCAGCCTTGGTCCTTTTTAGGAACGAGGTGAAGGGGAGAAGACCATGAGCTCTCAGATCTTCGCACGATACCGGTGCGCTCCATTTCTTCAAATTCCTGTCGCGCGATCTTCAGCCGATCAGGTGCTAATCGCCTGGGTCTAGCAAAAACAGGTGGCCCCGGAGTCGTCTTGATATAATGCTTAGTTTGGTGCTTACATTTACGTTCCTGTGGAGTCCCAACTGGCCGCATTATATCAGGATACTCTTGTAACAGTTTATGATACGAGGAGTCACCTGAAACAACTTTGATTTGCGGGCAGGCACAAGAATAAGCAACCAAGGCAACCGATGCAAGCGATGTATTGCTGTCGATTAGGCGCGCATTGCGAATATCGACCAGCAAATTATAAAAGGACAGGAAATCCACACCTATTATGGGTTTGCTTACATCTGCTATAACAAATCGCCAAGAAAAATTACGGCGTAATTTAAAATCTAAAGACAAACTTATTGAGCCATAAGTAGCAATCACTGTATTGTTTGCGGCAAAAAGCTCATAATTGTTTTATGACGCTTTTGCCCACGCAAATAACTTAAAGGATAAACACACAAGTCTGACCCGGTGTCGATAAAAAATTGCAACTTAGTTTTAACGTCAGTCACAAATATACGGCTTGACACAGACGCACAATCGGTAGTCGCTTCGAGCGACTCTTTAGCTAGTTTTTAGGGTTCCGTACCCAAAGGGTGCCAAACGGGACCCTATTACTGAGACTCCACTGTCTGTCTGTCTGTCTGTCTGTCTGTCTGTCTGTCTGTCTGTCTGTCTGTCCGTCTGTCACAGGGCTCTATCTCTTAAGCCGTAATAGCTAGGCACTTGAAATTTTCACAGATTATGTATTACAGTGGCCGCTACAACAACAAATACTAAAAATAAAATAAAATTAAAAATTAAGGGGGGTCTTCATACAAGAAACGTGTTTCATTCAGCGGTTTTTGGTTGCTAGGCTGCTAAGATTCGGCCGTCAGTTGCTAGGGGTAACGCGAGTGACCCTATGTTGTTTTTAATGTTTAACTACTTATTAATTTGTGATTTTATTAGCGCTATTTTATAAAACCTTCGATAGTATAATAATTATCTCTAAGGCCGTGGTTTATTTTTGTGTGCAGCATTAAGACTAAATAACAATTTATGATCCACAAACCTCCGACACACACTACACACACTTCACAAAATCCGACTTCAATAAAGCACTCACAGCCGCTATGTTTAATGTTTTTTACACTAAAAAATGTCCGTTGTAATTTATACTAAGTAACAATATTTATTTAGGTACAAGGTCAAAATTTAAAATCAGGTTATGATTAATTCACTAATAATAATAAGTACGTGCCGTGCGTCGGCCGAAATTACCGCGCTATTTTTTTTTTTTAAATTGTAATTTTTTTCTGGCGCGAGCATGGCATAAGTCTGAAGCGCTATTCAGCCTACTACAGGGCGACAGCCAAAGAGGATGAGAATTTAAAATTATTATTTATTCAAAATACTTGCACCTAGTCCTAGTGCTTACATTTTGGTGACATGTTTTTATTAACTAGTAATGTAACTAGTTGTTTGTTGGGGTGGAATTAATATTTCAACTTAAATTTGAAGTGGCTATCTTCAACCGATTTAGCTGAAATTTTTGCGTGCATGTTTTTTTTTTATTCGACTGGAAGGCAAACGAGCAAGTGGGTCTCCTGGTGGTAAGAGATCACCACCGCCTATAAACATCTGCAACATCAGGGGTATTGCAGATGCGTTGCCAACCTAGAGGCCTAAGTTGGAATACCTCAAGTTCCAGTAATTTCACCGGCTGTCTTACTCTGCCGAAACACAACAGTGCAAGCACTGCTGCTTCACGGCAGGATTGGCGAGCAAGATGGTGGTAGCAATCCGGGCGGACCTTGCACAAGGTCCTACCACCTGCAGGATGACATGTGTATAAATTCGATGGCAATGCAATATTATTATGACGTAGAGCTGATCTGATGATGAAATTAGACGTTGGCCATAGGAACTCTGTAATAAAACGACACGACCGCATCGTACGGAACCCTACATGCGCGAGTCGTTCATACTCGCACTTGACCGATTTTTTGAAATATAACTACATGGTGAAATGCTCTTAGCTGCCTTTTCTCCAAATTTGTAGTGATACCAGCAAAGACGCTTGGCCCCGGCACGGGAACGGCTCCTGGATGGTTTGTCACGTTTGTTGCGTGACTTTGACCTTGCCCTGGAGTCGCGATGTTTCTGAGATGTTGACATCGCATCGAGTTTTTTAGTCAGAGCCTCGATTTTACGACCCAACTCGTCAATAACAGATACAGGTGCCGGTGATGATGCTGATGTCGAAGCAACTGCAACATGAGGAGTACCATTCGCTGTAGCCTCATGAATTTTGTCCGCGAGCAACGCTAACTTCTCCAGCGGCATATCTTCTTGCGTCACAATAATGCTATGAAGCAAGGTTGGTAATCGGCTCGACCATAATGTACGAATAAATTCATCGGGGTAATCTGCGCCCGCCTGACTGCGAATATGACGAAAGAACTGACTGGGCTTTCTATCCCCAAGCTCCTCCTTCATCATTAACTGCTTTAGTTGCTCTGTTCTTGATGCAGATAAACGAGCTATTAATTGTCGTTTCAAAGACTCATACTTGTCTGCGTCGGGCGGGTCAATAATAATATCATCGACTTCCGATGCATATCTGGGCTCCAAAACCGATATGACATGATAAAATTGTGTCGTATCCGAAGTAATATTTGACAAAGCGAACTGTCCGTCTTATTGGGCAAACCACAAAGAAGGTTTGTCAGGCCAAAATGGCGGAACCTTTACACCCACACGATAAACTACCGCTTCTTTATGTTCCGTACTACCATCACTAGCCCAATCTCGCGCACTGTTATCCGCGTCTTTAAGCATAGTTTATAAAATTCTTCTAAGCAAAATGTTCTAAGTTCACTGGTCACCACTGTGGGGATCTCTTAACGTTTATAATAATACAAACGAACTCTTCCTACGTAAACTGTATAATATAAAAATACAGAAAAAGTACAATAGTTCAGAAGGAAAAATCACAGCACAGAAGAATTAACAGTACGGAAAAGTCAGGTATAGAACAAACATAAGCATAAGAAGCAAAAAGCATAAATCGCGTAAGCAAAAGCGTATCGCGTTGGCAAACGGTAGTGGCGCAAGCGCAGCGTCCGACTCCGAGAAAGGTTTGACAGCGACTGCCACGAGAAACCGATCTCCTACGATGGTACACGGAGTCGGCGCTCGGGCGTACCCGTGCGCACTCGTATAGCGTTCGGACATGCTCGGCAGACCTGTCGCCGCATACGATTGGTCGGTGCACACTCGGCGCATTCCGCCAGCGCCCGGGCAAACTCGGCACGGATACAATTGGCCGGCTCACGTTCGGCGTGCTTCGCCGACACTCGGTAAATCCGGCGCACATCTGGTTGGCCCGTGAATGCCCGGACGCCTCTGGTTGGTTATTACCATACTCGCGCTTAGGTCGGGTAAACCCGTATGCGGTCGGCCGGCGCTCGGCTCTTTACGCGTAGCGGAAATCTACGAGCATACTCGAAGTTCGCCGAACGCCGGCGACTGTGTGTATCAATTCACTCGCGTAACTAACCAAGCGATCCGGCTATGTTTACATTACATGAAGAACTTAAAATTAATACAAACCAATAATAGGCGTAGTCGCCACACCGTAAATAGCTGTAAACAATGATATTATATGTTACGACTGGCTGTAAATCAGTGTTGTCACTCACTTTCGAGTCCCAAATAGGGTAACAATGAACGTATTAAACGTCTTCGCAAAGGGATCTTGAGATTACGCCCTCCGGTCACCGCAATAGTTTTAAGTTTTAGATGCATTGGCTGTTTGGTACCCTAACGCAGATTATAAGGAAACTTGCGACTCTGGATGCTGTTGTGACTGCCCATAGAGCACAGACATTGACTAAGATACCTACTCATTAGTAATATTGAGATTCAATCGGACAAAGTAATAATTAAAATTCCTGATTCGATTAAAACTTCTAGAGCGGGTGCCACACAGCCCTTGCTTAAATTGCCTTACTTTCATAAGAAGACTGTGAAATCTGCCCAGTAGCCACACTGTCCATGTATTATATTCTCAACCATGGTTTATACTTGTCACTGGATTAGAATGACTTTAGGTGAGTGTGGAATAGACGTACCGATGTTTACGGCGCACGACACGCGTCGACCTCCAAGGCCCACAGCCTGGAAGTCAACTTGAACTTGGTCAGGAAGACCGCCGGATGGAGCGGCTCTTCCCAAACATGAGGTATTCATTGTTCTTGCATGAGGTAAATTTCATAGGAGAAATATAATTAATTACGATAATTGTTTCGCTAGACATATTACGTTATATAAGTAACAGTTTTTTGTAGAATATGAATTTCATTTTAAAACTTAAAAATTTTGGAATAAGATGATTTTTGTTTTTGTCTTTTGAATATTATATACTTAACTTTCTCATTTTAATGGATATTTCACGAGGTCTCTCAATATCTACATGTGTTCTAAATGTAATCTAGAAAACGAATCAATTAAGATAATTGATGATTAAACGAACTTACCTTACGTGAAGTTCTATCATAATTATCTGAGTTGCTTCGTCGAATAGATTAGACACTCACCCTCCCATTTACATGCCCAACGCGTGAAATATCCTGAAAATGGCTATCTCTGAACTAAATGACGATATGCGGGTGGGATTGCGCCGCGCTGAGCGGCCGAAATACCCTCTTTTTAACTGACTTCAAAAAAAGGAGGAGGTTATCAAGAATCAGAATCAGAATCAGAATCATTTATTATCAATAACTGTTACATAATGAACACATGCACACATACATAGATATATACATAGGTACAGATGTCAAAAGAACAGGCATGACTCGTCATTGCAAATTTCTTATAGTAATAATGATTCAATAACAATAATGACTTATTTCGAATAGATATTTCTTATTGTTTCATATTTAATATTTATTTATGATAATTATTGTTTTATAAGGTAGGGATGTTTTATTCTTTATCAAACTTACTATAGTCATTGGAAAGATACTCCTTGATGCTGTATATCGTTATCTCCTGCAGGAGCGCCCTTACCCGTAGGCGAAACACAGCATCACTCTTTATGGCTTTTACCGCATAGGGTAGCTTATTATATAGGATTCTACCCATGGCTTCTGGAGTCCTCTTTGACAGTTTGGATCTAGACGGTCCCGCAGCAACAATGTTAAGGCAATCTTTCGTAACTCTAGGATTATAGTTGGCTCTTATTTTGAATTTGTGAATGTGAGCCCTAACATAGAGTATTATCTCAAATATATATAATGACATAGAAGTCAATATGTTTTGTTGATGGAAGTGATCTCTGCAAGAGTCCCTGTACGCGGCGCCCACCAGTACCCTAAGTGCTTGCTTTTGCATTTTTAGCACCCGTTCATTATCCGATGAACCACCCCATAGGAGGATTCCATACGAAATTATCGAATGAACGTATGCGTAGTAGCTTTCCTTGAGGCTATCTTGCGATACTAGAGGTTTTAATTGACGTAGTGCAAATATACCCTTTGCCATCTTTGAACATGTCAAGTCAACGTGTTGGTTCCATGTCAGTGAACTATCTAGTAGGAAACCCAGCAGTTTTACACTTTTCACTGTTTGCACTACTTGATTATTGCCTAAGACTATGCTCAGATTCATCTTGGGGGCACGTGGGCTAAAAAGAACAACGCTTGTTTTATCCGAGTTCAGTTTCAGACCGTTAACCTTAAACCATTCCTCACAGCAACTTATTATTGAAGCTATTTTAGTTTGCAGCATATCATAATTCTCCGCCTTTACTATTATTGTTGTGTCATCGGCATATAATATAATTTCTCCATCTATATTCAATTTTGATATGTCATTTAAAAATATTACAAATAATACATTTCCTAAGGCTGATCCCTGAGGGACACCTACATTTAAGTCTAGTGTCGATGACCTACTTCTCTTCCCCTTTATTTTAACCTCAACTGCCTGTTTTCTATTACACAGAAAAGATTTAAGCAAATTTAGGCTTAATCCACGTACTCCATACATTTCAAGTTTTTTGATCAGCAATTTATGGTTGACTGTGTCGAATGCTTTCGATAAATCCAAAAATATTCCTGCTACTTTTTGTTTCTTTTCTAGACATTCGGTGATATGCTGAACAAATATACGCGTTGCTGTTGTAGTGGATCTGCCTGACCTGTATGCGTACTGTGCATCCGACAAAGTGCCAGTTCTTTCCACATGTTTCATTAGAGCATTGGCCATGATGGATTCAATTAGTTTAGATATTGTGGGTACAATTGTAATGGGTCTATGGGATTCTATTGCTGTCCTGTCTCCCTTGCCTTTATAGATTGGACATAATCGGGTTTTCTTAAGTGATACAGGGTACAAGTTAGACGTAAGAACTTTATTTATAAGGAAAGTAATGTGTTCCTGTAAGACACACAATATGTTAAAGAGGAATTTTCCCGATATGTCATAAATATCTAGTGTATTTGAAAGTGCTATTTTACTTTTTGCTAATTTTATCAACTCGCAACAGGTTATACAATCGAATTGAAATTCCGGTTGTTCATTGTTTATTTGATTTGAAGTAAATTTTAAGGCTTTGGACATATTTGGAGCATTATTAACAGCCAGGTTAGTTCCTACTTTATGAAAAAATGTATTAATATAATCAGCTATTTTATTTTCCTCCACTGTTTTACCGACATTGTCAATTAGATGCCACGTCCATTCCTCCATGGATTTGTTAGTTTCTTCTTTTATAATACTCCATATCTCTTTTTTAGGGTTATTTGTGCGCTGCAATCTGTTTTCGATGTATTCTTTTTTGCTCTTGTAAAGTTCAGTATCTCTCTCTGTTTTTTTACCTTCAATATGATTTATTAGATCTACACTTGGGTACTCTCTTTGGATTAGCTGTAGGTCTTCTAAATCTCGCTGTATTTTTATCACCTCATTAGTTACCCATGGTCGTCTGTTATTAATTTTACGCTTCATTAGTCTTAACGGAAAATAGTTTTCGAAATTGTGAATTAACTTATTAAGAAAACCATCAAATGTCGTTTCTGCATCATAGTCGGTAAATATGCTTTTCCAGTCATATGCTAACATCGCTTCTGTAAAATCATGAATTTTTTCATCCGTATAATAACGCTTTTCAGTATAAAGTTCTTGTCTACGGGGCTTCTCAATTTCAAATGCCACCTGCTGCGCGTCATGATCCGAAATTCCAGTTGTCAGAGGTATGACTTCAGCAGCAGTGTCCTTGTCTGTTATCACGAAATCAATGGCAGTTTTACATGTTCCGTCTATTCTAGTTGGAAAGTTGACCACGTTTTCCATTCCATATGTTGACATTAGGTCAATAAGAGACTTTCTTTGATGTGAATCGTTCATAAAGTCCACATTCCAATCGCCCAAAATAACCACACGTCTGCAAGGAATACGAACAAGCAATCCGAATAGTCTTTCCAATGTACTCAGCAGTATTTGAAAATCCCCCTTCCCTGTCCTATACATTCCAATTATGAACGTCCTTATCGAATTAATGGTTATTTCAGCAGCAGCAAGCTCACAGTGATACTCTACGGATAAATTGTCTATAAATTTACAGTTTTTAAATTTAATATTACTTTTTGCAAATATAGACACACCCCCATGTATTTTCTTCTTTCTTATAAAATTGCTAATGTGGGTGTATGACTTTATTTTGATATTATTTACTTCAGCTTTGTTCAACCAAGTCTCAGTCAGTATTAGTATATTTGGTTTATATATTTCAATTATTCCATCTAAAGCTATTAATTTGTTACGTATACACCTACAATTCTGGTGAATAATATTAAATGTCTTATGGATAGAGTTTCGTTGAGTAACATTAAATGACCCATAAATACTACGTGCTTCGACAATATCTGGCCTAATTTTTGATTTATGAGATGCTAAGTCATCTATAAAAAATAATTTCTGTTATAATACATCTCATTAACATTTCGTAATATGCTGTTAATACATTTTGCCAGCTTATATTTGCCGTTTTGGTTAAGTTGTTTACCATTTTGCCTAAAGTCTTTAATTCCGAAATGAACAGAGTAAGACTGGAGAAATACGTTCGAAATGTTAGCAAATTTTTTATGAAGGGTAGAATTAAACTTACTTACATAGTAATTGAAATAATCTGATCGTTTGTTTAAGCTAAAAGGAATATCACATATAATTACATTTGTATGTTCAGCTTGTTTGACTGTATATTCAAGCATACTCATGACACTAGTCATTGAGTTGATTTTGTAGTCACTGCCCCCACACATAATTATTACGCAGTCACCTTTATTAAAGTTTTGTATTTTCTCATCAATACCACGTAACACACGTTCAGTTGGTCCAAAGTGTACAATATCAGCACTTGAATTATAATCATTTTTTCTTATTTTCAGTAGAGGCAGCAGTATATCCTCACCATGGAAGTCTGACAAAAGTAACAGTTTGGGTTTTGTACTTTTTGCTGTAGATTTTGTACCGTCCAAGTTATCTGCATTATTATTAGAGGTAGTATACAGTGGATAAGGTTCTTTTGGATCGGCACTCTCATCATGATGTTGTGTTGAGTTCAGGTTTTGTGCAGTAATGATCGGTGTCACTGTGATATCCTGACGCAACCGCTCTTCCATTTTTTTGGCAGTTTTTTGGAGGACTAACGTTGACTGTTGTATTCGTTTCAGTGTAACATTTTTCTTTTCAAGTAGACACGATTTGCATTTAAGTTTTTTATTTTCAGATAAAGAGTTGGTTAATTTAATCTGTAATTGTTTGATTCTCTTATTTAGTGCAAGTATTTGGTTCTTTAGGCCTTGTATTTTATTTTCTAATTCAATCGGACTTGTGTCATTGAAACTTATGTTGTGCTGTGACACAGGTGTCAGAAGCCTTTGATCTTTTACGGGTGTGCTTTTCCTTGGTTTTCCTTCATTTAGTAACTTAGTGTATACAGTGACTTTCTTCTCATATTCTTCAATTTGTTTCTTCAGAACACTGTTTTCCACGTTAAGCTTGGTTATTTCATTATGTGCACTCAATAATTCTGTATTCAAGGCCGCCATTTGTTGCTTCAATTCTGTGGTATGTGGACTATCCATAATTCCAATATTTGGTAAACTACTTGAGCTTGCGTCTTTTAAGGCTGTACTTATAATATTTTCTTCTTCACTTATGTAGGATACATCATCAGTTGACGGTATTTTATACAGTTTGTTTTTTCGTAATGGTAAGTTTTCGTCACAACTTCGATCTGTTTTTATTTTATTTTTGGGACTAATTTGGTTGCCTTTTATTTGTTTGTTTTTTATACATTTGACACAGTTCCAAGACAATCTGTTTTCTTTCGTCATTAATTTGAACGAGTCTAATTTTACGTTTGCACAGTTTATGTCCAATATGTTTTTACATATAGCACATTTTAAAAAGTTTTTGTCATAGATTAAACAGTTACATTTGTCGCACTTATATTTTGGCCTAGTAGTTGGTGCCATATTTTAGTAGTAAAATGTAGGGTAGACTTAGAATTTGCCGCGAGCAATTATTGCTTTTCACTTGTTGAATGCACTAAAACACTTATGTCTTATTTGATCACTATTTAAAACCATGTTCTTTATCGAATAACGCATTAACTTTTGTAGTGCCAGTAAGATTTAGTCCAATATTTGATTTAATTGTAATTATTAATTAACGCACTACACAAAAAGATGTTTACGCCGACCAGTGTTGCTTGTAATTATTTGTTAATATTACTGTGATTTTTCGTTCCTTATTTATCCATCGCCCGCCGTAAAATGTCAGTAGTGAGGGATACGACGGTTCCAGATCTCAATTTTTTTGGTCCAAAATGGCGATTTTGGGGCGGGTCCAATCCTAAAAAAAAAAAAAAAAAAAAAAAAAAAAAAAAAAAAAAAAAAAAAAAAGGGAAACACCCCCACTTGGAGCGATTGGACGAGGTCTGAGAACGCTCCGCCCACTCCTTCCTGTACATATGTACTTCACTTCTGGGACAATGGCAACTCCGAGGCACCTAATCATAAAAGGTTCGACCCCCGAACAATACAAGCCGCGCGAACAATAGGCGCGCATTGTCCCTTTACCTGCTCTCCTCTGGCGCTAGCTCTATTGTTCCACTCACCTGACTAGCGTACCTTTTTAATCATAAAAGGTTCGACCCGCGAACAATACAAGCCGCGCGAACAATAGGCGCACATTGTCCCTTTACCTGCTCTCAGCTCTGGCGCTAGCTCTATTGTTCCACTCACCTGACTAGCGTACCTTTTTTTCATTCACTTCTTTCCTTTTAAACTTGTACTATAAGCCATCAGCGTCTTTATAATTCACGTTGAAACTTGTAAAATTCTCATGTAACCCATCTCCAAATGCAGGTTTGAACTTGAAGGATCTAAGTGCATATAAAAGCAAGCCTAGACAAAGTCACTTCATATCGTCTCACATAATTCATCAACAAATTGTTATTTTTCAAGCACATACAATACATATTCCATGCTTTGAGTTACACAGTGAATGATTAATGGTTTCTCTTTTACCAAACCACCCACCGTGCACCGTCTTCTATTGTTAAAATTTTATTACTTCGTTTCTTTTGACCATGCACCGCCGTTCTCAAAAAAATGCTGGTTTAAACTTGTACACTATCTGTGTTTGTAAAGGTTCGACCCTCTCCTTTGTTCACCGGCATCCCTTTGTGTGTACCTGACTCGGAAATATGCCATGCACAAGTCTAAACTTGCAGGATTTCATTGCGTATAAAAGGAAGTTAAGACCATTCCGCCTCATTACGTCGCAAAGAATTCATAAGACAAGACCCCCGTCCAAGCGAGCCGTCGCAAAGTGTAAAAAGTTCAGTGTTTGGTTGATATACCTAGCAGTGTTTTCGTTGCTGATATGGATGTAAGTAAGCTCTTTTTTAAACTGTTTTTGGACCTGTTTGTTTTAATTTGTGTTTGACTGATATTTTTTACTATGTATCTCTGTGTTTCCTTAGGTGCCATCTAACTCAACTTTGAAGCATTGTTTAAAATATTGTTTTTTGCATTGTTATAGCTGACTGAAGAAAACACATTTAAGCACTATTATTATCCAGAGAATCACGAAGAACCTAGTGATGACGACGAAGGAACATTAGCTTTCAAAGTAAAGAGAGCAATCGCCAACAACAAAAGGCCTAATAACAGTATTCACGGATTCTTTGAAAAACGCAAGAAAAAGAAGATTCCCAAAAACTCTTCAACTGTTAGCCAAGCCACTGCAGATGGTGTTGCTTTTATCAAAGCAAACAAAGACGAATCAGCTTACGCATCACACCTCATTAAAATCGAGGTGTATGATATAGACAAGATTAAGAACATTCCCCCGGCAGAACAATGGAAACAAGCAGAAGTGCGTGTTAAATATTACGCCCACTCCGAAGAAGATGAACACGTTCAAAAGACCAGAGACGTGATTTACAACATCACTAAGCAGTTAGCATCAAAAAGTGATTGTGTTAATTTCGTTTTAGACAATAACAAATAAATTCTACTTAATTTCTTTTGGTTACCTGCTTAACTTCAGACTATCCTATTCTTGTGAAATACTCATTGTTTCGTTTGTGGAGGCAAAGTACAAACGTAAAACCTTTCAACTCAGTCCACCGATATTTCATTGTATTGTTTCATATCTAAATATTTTTGTTTGCTATACAATAGCAAAATAGTGTGTAATATTTAAGACTGAGCTTGGCTGGTATAAATAGAAGTCGGTCTCACTTAAAATACCACATTTCCAAAACACCATCATGGACACGCAGAGCTGCAGTTTCTTCAATCAGCAACTGGATCAACTAGTTGAAGATCAGGACTTGTACGAGCTTTGCGAGAAAGTCGAGCAAGAATATTTGAAAACGTAAGTTACTATTTTGGTGATAATTGTACTATTTTTATGTTTGTTTGCTGCCCGCATTGACAAGATGAACATCGCGTTGAAACTTGTTTGATGCTAGTCATAATAGGAAGGGGTACCCTTGAGTATAAAAGCGGAGTCCCCTTGTCACTTCAACCATTGTGACCGTGCTCGAGTTTGCGTTTTACGAATTTCATTTAAAATGTATTTCAATTTGAACTTATCTCTAAACGAAGTGGCAAGTTTAGATAAATCTCTAATTTTGAGTAAATTCCATCGTTACATTCGAATGTGGTTTTTAAACAAAGTTTTACCAGTGACATGGATAGAGGATCCGGATATTATTCCATATTTTACACCATGTACTGGACACAACTATAACATGGAAAAATCTGAAATATCTGATGTAATTGATGGCGTATTTCCAATGCAAGCATACTGTTTACTGTGTAAACATTAAAGAGTTAGTATTTCACTTGGATGTGTTTTATAGTTAATTAAATATATATAATTTGTTATGTTAATAATTAATTTATTTTTTACAGATTTTTGCAACCTGAACAAGAAGGAGGCGGTGCAAAAAGAAGATCATCTGAATCGGCCGAAGAGACTCCAGTTAAGACAAAGAAAAAACGTCCTAACCCACCAATCAGTTTCGCATCTACGTCAACCGCATCGTCTTCAAATCAAAACGTGAGTACAGAAATTAATGATTATATTGAATGTTCTATGTGTCATGTGTCAGTTTCGCGAAAATATTATACAAATCATTTAAAAAGTAATACTCACAAAAATAATGTATTAAGTGTCAGCAGAGAATTTAAAAATATTCAGATAATTGAAAGCGCGTTTGGAAATAGGATAGTTACGTACAGAATTGTATCAGATTCAATCACTAACCAACCGTTAGAAACACCGGGATTATTTTTAGAAAACATTAAAGACAAAATATTTACATTATTTGATCAATCCATAGTAGAGCACTTTGTAGTAAAAGTAAATTTTATACTTCATGCCGACTTTACACAACAAACTAAGCAATTAAATAATACATTCGATTTTCAAACGTTTAATTATGTTGTTTGCAAAGGAGATTCTAAAGACTACATTTTTTCATTACTTACAAACGAAATTATAAATAAAGTAACCAATTTCGAAAAAAAAGACAGCGGGTGGAGTCTAACAAAAATAAACTATTTAGACATGAATGTGAATAAATTCAATCCATTACGCGGTTCATCTTACATAGATTTACCAAAAGATATAAAAAACAAAAATGCAATTATAAACGTCCAAAACAAAGATCATGAGTGTTTTCGTTGGGCTGTATTATCAGGGTTATATACACCTAATAACAATGTGAACAGGGTTGCGTCATATAAATCTCACAGGAATAAATTAAAATTTGATAATCTGTCTTTCCCAATTAAAATAAACGATATCCATAAATTTGAAATGTTGAACAATCTCAGCATTAATGTCTTTGGTTTGGAGTACGACTCAGAAAGCAAAAAAAATAAGGTAGTTGGTCCATTACACTTAACAAAAAGTAGGAAAGCCACCCATTTAAACTTGCTGTACATAAATCAAGGTACTAACGGACATTATTGCTATATAAAAAGTCTTTCAAGATTAGTATCAAAACAAATGACATCATCGGAGCATGCGATCTATATTTGTGATGGATGTTTAATTTATTTCAAGTCACGCGAAAATTTGCAGAAACATCAAGATCATGATTGTTTCCATGTCTGTACAAACTTGCCCTCTGAAAACGAAGCCAAGAGAAACTGGTTTAATGAATTAGTTCCCTCTAGCGAAATATCATTTAATAATTACGATCGTAAATTGAGGCTCCCATTTGTAGTATACGCAGATTTCGAAGCGTTTTTAAATCCTATTAATACTTGTATAAACGATCCAAGTAAATCTTCGACTACTAATATACAGGAACATAAGGTGTATAGTTTCGGATATTATATAAAATGTTCATATGATAATACTTTGTCTGTATATAGGACATATACAGGTGAAAATTGTGCAGAAACATTCATGAAATTTATTAAACGTGATTTAGAGAACATTTGCAAGAAGAACACTTTTGTAAAAAGTCCTTTGCCTTTAACGGTACAAGATAAAGTAACCATCGCCCAAAGTAAAACGTGCTACATCTGTCAAAATAATTTAAATGGTGAAATATTCATTTCTTACAGCCATCATACTGGTGCTTTTGAAGGAGTAGCTCACCCGTCTTGTTGTCAGAAATATCGAACCCCTAATTTTGTACCTGTGTTTTTACACAATTTAAGTAACTATGACGCCCATTTTCTAGTACATGGACTGGGATTTGAAGAGGGTAACATAGAAATTATTCCGCAAAACAAAGAGAAATATATTTCTTTCTCAAAGCAATTAAATATTAATAATCGTACTATGAAATTAAAATTTCTTGATTCTTTTAAATTTATGAGTAGTAGTCTCGATAAATTAACCAAAAATTTACTACCCGAACAGTTTCAAGAACTTCGGTTAAATTTTCCATGCGAACAAGACTTTAAACGTTTATTAAGAAAAGGGGTATACCCATATGAACATATGACATCTTTAGAATCATTAAAATCAACTAGCCTTCCCGAATATAAAGATTTTTACAGCTCATTAAATGATGTCAATATCTCAAAAAATGATTACCAACATGCCTGTGATGTATGGAATCACTTTAATTGTCAAAATATGGGAGACTATTCAAACCTTTATTTAAAAACAGACGTTTTGTTATTAGCGGATGTATTTGAAAATTTTAGAAATGTTTGTATGGAAACATATGGATTGGATCCTGCTCATTATTATACAGCGCCGGGTCTAAGTTGGGACGCCATGTTAATGTACACCAAAATCAAATTAGAACTTCTAACTGATATTGACAAAGTTACTTTTATAGCAAATAATATAAGAGGTGGCATTTCCCAATGTAGTAACAGACATGCAAAAGCAAATAATATATTTATGTCTGAATATGATCGTACTTTGCCATCATCATTTTTGATGTATCTCGATGCAAATAATCTGTACGGTTGGGCAATGTCGCAATGTCTTCCCACTGGCAAGTTTGAATGGGTGGATGTGAACACAAATTTTAATGTACCCGATGACGCTGAACATGGGTACATTTTAGAAGTTGATTTGGAATATCCTAATAAATTACATGATTTACATTCTGATTTACCATTCTGTCCGGAAAATGTGTGTTTAGGCGGTTCTAAAGACAAAAAGCTGATTCCTAACTTGCATAACAAAACAAATTATGTCATTCACTATAGAAATCTTAAACAATGTTTAGAATCGGGATTAAGTTTAGTTAAAATTCATAGAGTTTTAAAGTTTGAACAGAAACCGTGGCTGAAACCATACATAGATTTGAACACACGAATGCGTTCTATGGCCAAATCAGATTTTGAAAAGGATTTCTTTAAGTTAATGAACAATTCAGTGTTTGGTAAAACGATGGAAAATGTAAATAAAAGAGTTAATGTAAAATTACGGAACCACTGGACAAATCGCGGAAAAACTGAAGGCGTTGAATCTTTAATTGCAAAACCAGAATTTCACAGTTTATCTATATTTTCCGAAAATTTGGTTGCAGTTCAATTGAAAAAAACAAAAGTATTGTACAACAAACCTATTTACCTAGGATTTTGCGTACTCGATTTGTCAAAAACGTTAATGTATAGCTTTCATTATGATTTCATGAAAACAAAATTCCAAAAAAATCTTAAATTACTCTATACAGACACGGACAGTCTGGTTTATCAGATATTTACAGAAAACTTGTACGCCGATATAAAGTCAGATTTGGTATCGCACTTTGATACCTCTGACTATCCTCCGGACAATGTATACGGTTTTCCATTACTGAATAAAAAACAATTAGGATTCTTTAAAGACGAAAATAATGGCAAAATTTTTAAAGAGTTTGTTGGTCTTCGATCAAAAATGTACGCAATGGATGTACAAAGCACTATAATAGCAAAATCAAAAGGTGTCAATAAATGTGTTACTAAAAAATTAGGTATGGAAGACTATAAAGACTGTTTATTCAATAAAAGAAAACTATTGTGTGAAATGATGCGGTTCAGATCAATCAAACATGTAATATTTACTCAAAAAATAAATAAAATATCATTGTCACACTGCGACACGAAACGATATTTGTTGCCAAATTCAACTGACACACTTGCTTGGGGACACTATAGATTAAAGAACATTCAATTTTAATATTACTTTCTGTACAATATGTGATGATATACATTCCTAATTAATTTTATTATTGTACATATATATATATACTTATAAGGTTTTTTTGTTATATTTGCGCATGCACTAGCGATAAGACGGTAAATTGTACATTTATATTTATAACAAACGTGCATGCACAAGCGATAAGAAAATACAAAAAGGTTTCATTGTGTATATATTTACAAAAAAAAAAAAAAAAAGTTTTGTAATATTTGTGCATGCACTAACGATAAGACGATAAAAATAGGTTTCATTGTATTAGTTTTTTTTTATTGACTTTCTGCCAAGTTTCTTGCGGCGCATTCTTCTTGGCAATGATGGTCTTTCCGTAGCGCTGGTAGTTTCAATAAAAGATAAAAAATATTGTTTGTTTCTTTGCTTTTGTTACCTATAACTATATAACCATATCTGAATTTTAACTTCTATCATTTGTGACGAAGACCTTTTGAAATCGGCACGTGTTTCCTTGCATAACATAATAAATAATGATTCACTTTTGTCATCCTTTCACGGCCATAGTGGCTGGTCCAAGTGGTTGTGGAAAATCAAACTTTGTCACGAATTTTTTAAAAGATTGTAAAATAATGTGTGACGTAGATTTTTCGGAAGTAATTTGGTGTTATGATGAAATGCAACCTTTGTACAACCTGGAAAATGTAAATTATAGTCAGGGTATACCTGATATCAACATGTTCGACGGGAAGCAACCTAAACTTCTTATAATCGATGATTTGATGAGAGAGGCAGATGGACGGATCGTTGACATTTTCACAAAAGGTAGTCATCATAGAAACTTAAGCGTGTTTTATATTACACAAAATTTATTTCACCAGGGAAAAGGTCAGCGCGATATCTCGCTGAACACAAGTTACATTATATATTTTAAAAATCCTAGAGACAAAACTCAAATACGTTACTTGTCACGACAAGTTTGCCCTGAAAACTCAAAGTTCGTAGATGAAGCCTACAAAGATGCCACCAAAGATGCTCATGGTTACCTAATGATTGATCTGAAACAAAATACTGATGACTTATGTCGTTTCAAAACTAAAATATTTCCATCCGATAAATATTGCACAGTTTATATTCCTAAAAAAGGATTTAAATATGGTAAGAGCCAACTGGTTTTGGTCAGTTCTAAATGATGTCCGAGAGTGTGAGCACATATAAACATTTACTAGAAGCGCTGCAAGTACTCAAACCAAAATATCGCACAGCATTGCTTAAAGCTTGTGATGATGATGAAATAAACATTATATGTGAGTGTATTTACAATGTTTTAAAAGGGAAAATTCCATTGGAAAAAGAAGAAAAATTAAAATTAAATAAACATAAAAATATATTGCGAAAATTAGTTTCAAAGGGAAAACAAAAACTTAGAAAAACCATTATCATTCAAAAGGGCGGTGCTTTTCTACCTCTTATATTAGGCGCCGTTTTAAGTGCTTTATTTAACTCTATAACATAATCAAAATGGAGAATATGAAAAAAATGCTATTAGTGGAGCAAGATTTCGTTGAAAGACAAACACAATGAAAATCTAACTGAAAACTCATCATCTCGTCTAGATAGGGAGATGCAAAAAATACTTAAAGGTAAAATGGATGATCGAGAAAAATGGGCATTGTATTCCCAAGCACTACAACGATTTTTGCATTTTGCTGAAGCAGATCGAAAACCTTTTAAAATACCTATAGTTACGGATGGATTTGACCACCGCAACAACGACCACAAAGATTTAGTCCCAGAGCTAAAAAAGGAGGAAAATGTTAATAATGTTACAGCTTTAAATCCGATCTTACCAGAACTTGATACCACCCCACCACCTGACACACCGACTCAACATTATCCTTTGGAATTTACTCCATCTCATATCATAGAGAGAGTACCGAAATCTTACAAACAGAAAACCAAAACTTTACTGGATAACATTATGCTTCATAAAAATAAAATTTGGTGGAAGCCTGGAGGGGAAGTTGTATTAAATAACCACACCATCCCAAATACTAATATTGATGATCTAGTAAACGATGTGATTAGACCTCTTAAACGTACAAAACCAAAGGGATGGGAAGAATTCACCTTAATTTTAAAAGAAATAAGAGTGCCTGCATCTTGTATAGGTAACCCCACTAACGCAGAATTTTTTAAAAAATCTCTTGGAGAGAGGGAATTAAAGGAGCTCGACACACCATTTTCGTCTACAATTGCAAGAAATTCATCATTAGCGGAAAACGCATCTACACCTATTTCTAGTAGAACACGTGATTCGAAAAAAAAGAATTTAAATTGGGAAAGATGGACCCCCTATTAGATATTCACAGGATTTACTACGATGTGTCCAATCCTGCCGGATACAGTAGCATCAATAAGTTGGCGAAAGAGATGAAAGGTAAAATGAGTAAAAAGGAAGTAAAAAGATGGCTGCAGTCTCAGGAAACGTACACATTACATAAACCTGTTCACAGAAGGTTTACTAGAAACAGGTACATATTATCTAATTATAATGAACTCTGGCAAGCTGATCTAAGTGATATGCGTACTTATGCTCAATATAATGATGGATACAAATATATTCTTTGTGTTATTGACGTGTTTAGTAAATATGCTTTTGCGCGAGCAATGAAGAGTAAAAAACCTGAAGTTGTTAAATCCTGTTTTGATAGCATTTTTACAGAAGCTAATGCCACTCCTCGCCATATTCAATCTGATAAAGGTACTGAGTTTGTTTCAAAAGCTGTACAACAGTACTTTAAAAGTAGAAATATTAATTATTATACTACTAATAATCCTGATATTAAAGCTAGCATAGTGGAAAGGTTTCAGAGAACTCTTAAAATGAAAATGTGGCGTTACTTTACGTTTAAAAATACATACAAATACGTTGACGTCTTACAAGATTTAATATATTCATATAATCATAGTTTCCATTCAAGCATAAAAATGAGACCAAGCGAAGTAAACTACGATAATATCATGACTGTTTGGCAAAATTTGTATGGAGAAAAGGAAAATAAAACATATATAAATGAATGTCCCTCACTTCAAATAGGTGATCATGTTAGAATAACTAAATATAAACATGTATTTCAAAAAGGTTATGAAACTAATTGGAGTGATGAAATATTTGTGATTGATTCCATTATTAGGAGAACTCCTTGGATTGTATATACTTTAAAAGATTTGGAGGGTGAACCAATTACAGGTACATTTTATTCAAAAGAGCTACAGAAAGTATTATATGACCCCTCCACTAAGTACAAAATAGATAAAATAATACAATCGCGTCGCGTTCGAGGTAGAAAGGAAGTGCTAGTCAAGTGGAAAGGTTATCCTGACAAATTTAATAGTTGGATCCCGGCATCGGATTTAGAGCAAATATGAGTGAAGATAGTTTTTACCTGACGCTGTTGAGCAATAGCTCCATTTCTTATTTTCCTGGAAACACAACAGCCAACTTCATAACTAAGTTACCTAAAACTGTTAAGTTAGAAGGGGAATGGGTCGTCGGTTTGGTTGAGTTTCATTATCCATGTACAATGTTTAATGTACAAGAACATGAAAACATTATATACGTAAAGAAGAAAACACGTTTAAACGAAAGTGCTGGTTCAAAAAACAAAACAGATTCGAATATAATTGTAGAATATAAGGCGCATATTCCTGCGACTACGTACGATAGTGTTAATCATTTTTTAAGTGCTTTTAATGACCACCCATTGTTACGAAATCATTTTAAATTGAGATACGATGAAATAACCAAACTTGTAATATCAACTCGTCCGGATACTAACGTAATATCTCTAATCGCATCACCGCAATTAAGTCTCCAGTTAGGTTTTGAACCAAATACTAATTTAGTCACAAAACCAAATGGAAAATATCCCATTAACTTGTACTTGGGACTGCCATCGCAGCTTTTCATTTATTCAGATATTATCCAACCGCAGATAGTAGGTGATGTAATGACATCACTAATACGAATCATACCTCTAGATCCAACGAAGTACATTTATGGAGCATACAAAATGCATGCATTTTCACCGGCGCACTACTTACCTGTTATGCGCAGAGAGTTTGATACGATTGAAACAGATATAAGAACAAGCGTCGGCGGTAAAGTACCATTCCAGTTCGGCACATCGTGTGTTAAACTGCATTTTAGACGTATAAAATGAGTCGAAGAATCGTTAACGGTCTTTGCCCGTACCAACATTATTATACAAATCAGGCTGGATCTGGGGTTGGTATAGTGTATAAAGGTGTTTCTCATCAACGTGGTCATGGAATTGGAAGTTTCTTAGGGGGGTTATTTAGATCCGTTTTGCCTTTGTTGTCAAGTGGATTTCGAACCGTTGGGAAAGAAGCTTTAAACGCCGGTGTTGGATTACTATCAGATATGATGAATTCACACCCTATGGAAGAGTCTGTAAAGTCGCGTTTTAAAAATGCTAGTGCTAATTTGAAAAGGAAAGCTGATGAAAAAATCGAATCATTAATGAGTGGTTCAGGGTATAAAAGTATAAGAAAGTCGAGAAAGCCCATCATTAAGCGTAAAACACTACAAGGACGATCATCTAAATCATCAAAAAAATCTAAATTTGAAGATATTTTTTCCATCTAAACTATGTCGTTTTTACATAATCATTCATGTGAATGTGCTAAGTCAGAGTTAGACTTATTTGCTCTACCATCAACACAAACAAGCGTCGAAAGCGGTCAGTGGATTCATTATAAACCAATTTCATCATTAAGTGATGATGGACCTATAGAATTTCAAGTACCAGGTACTGGAGATGATTATATTGATCTGTCCCACACTATGCTATATATTAAAGCTAAGATAGCAAGTGCTGATTCAAATGACATTTCTAAAACTATTCATGTTGCACCGGTTAATAATTGGCTTCATTCACTTTTTAGTCAACTAGATGTATATTTAAACCAAAAACTTGTGTCACCTCCAAATAATACATATGCATATCGAGCATATTTAGAGACCCTACTAAACTATGGTCCAGCAGCAAAAGGCTCTCATCTGACCTGTGGCTTATGGTATGCTGATACTCCTCATAAAATGGATGCTACAGATGAAACAAATATAGGATTTTCTAAGAGAGTGGAGTTGGTTAAAGTGAACAAAGAGGTTGATATGATTGGTCATTTACATGGTGATATATTTAATCAGGAGAAATTTTTGATTAATGGTGTGGAAATACGTGTTAAATTAGTTCGTAGTAAAGAAGCATTCAATCTCATGTGTGACAACGCGGACACAAAAATAAAAGTTAAAATTACTGATGCCAGTCTCATTATCCGTAAGGCTCGAATAAATCCTTCAGTATTAATTGCTCATCAAAAAGTGCTGGCGACGACTACAGCTAAATATCCTATCACCAGGGCTGAAGTTAAAGTTTTGACAATATCTTCGGGAGTTCAGGCTAAGACTCTAGATAATATATTCCTAGGACAGGTCCCTAAAAGATGTATTATAGGTTTTGTAAAAAATTCTGCATTTAATGGTAACTTGACGCAAAATCCATTCAACTTTGATAATCATGGGATAAATTCATTTAGTTTATACGTTGATGGACAACAGGTTCCTTCAAAAACATTACAACCCTCGTTCAAAGATGGGCTGATCGTATCCACTTATCATACATTGTTTTCTGGTACTGGTATCCATTTTTTGAATGAAGGTAATGAAATAGCAAGAGAAGGATATGGAGGAGGATATTGTTTATTAGCTTTTGACTTAACTCCAGATCTTTCAGCCAGTTCAAGTTCACATTGGAATTTAGTTAGACATGGTAGTGTTAGATTAGAGGTCCGTTTTGAGACAGCTTTAACAACAACTCTTAATTGTGTTGTTTATGCAGAGTTTGATAATGTTGTAGAAATTAATAAAAACCGAGATATAACTGTTGATTACAATAGTTAAATAAGACAGCTGTATACTAAATCTATCACATCTATACCGTAGTCTATAATGGATACATCGGAAATAGAATATTTTATGAGTAAAATTAATTTGAACATAAAATCAAATGTTTTTGCCGCTAACAAAATGCCTATGTTTGTTCAACTACCTATTTATCTTATCAGCAATTTGGATCCAGATTACAAGCCTGGTTCTCATTGGATTGCCATTTACATTGATATTAACGGTGTTGGAGAATACTTTGATTCATTTGGTCGACAACCAGAAGGTTATCATAAGAAGTTTTTAAAGAGAAATGCCAAGAGGTGGTTTTATAACCACAAATCATTTCAAAATCCTTTTACCTCAGTTTGCGGTGAATATTGTTTAGTTTATCTGTATTTTAAGAATAAAGGAAAAACTATGTATGATTTTCAGTCTATTTTCTGAAAATTCTTTATGTAATGATCTTATTATAAGAAATATGTTTAATTCATTTTTTATGTAATAAATTTTTTATCAATCTATTTTTTGTTTTACTTCAATCCTAAAATTTAAAAGACGGATTTTCAAGGGAAATATGTTGTGGTACACAGATACAGATTAAATAATACAAAAAATGTTTTTAAAAATTTATTCAAACCAACAATTTTACATTATTACTTTGCCTCCACAAACGAAACAATGAGTATTTCACAAGAATAGGATAGTCTGAAGTTAAGCAGGTAACCAAAAGAAATTAAGTAGAATTTATTTGTTATTGTCTAAAACGAAATTAACACAATCACTTTTTGATGCTAACTGCTTAGTGATGTTGTAAATCACGTCTCTGGTCTTTTGAACGTGTTCATCTTCTTCGGAGTGGGCGTAATATTTAACACGCACTTCTGCTTGTTTCCATTGTTCTGCCGGGGGAATGTTCTTAATCTTGTCTATATCATACACCTCGATTTTAATGAGGTGTGATGCGTAAGCTGATTCGTCTTTGTTTGCTTTGATAAAAGCAACACCATCTGCAGTGGCTTGGCTAACAGTTGAAGAGTTTTTGGGAATCTTCTTTTTCTTGCGTTTTTCAAAGAATCCGTGAATACTGTTATTAGGCCTTTTGTTGTTGGCGATTGCTCTCTTTACTTTGAAAGCTAATGTTCCTTCGTCGTCATCACTAGGTTCTTCGTGATTCTCTGGATAATAATAGTGCTTAAATGTGTTTTCTTCAGTCAGCTATAACAATGCAAAAAACAATATTTTAAACAATGCTTCAAAGTTGAGTTAGATGGCACCTAAGGAAACACAGAGATACATAGTAAAAAATATCAGTCAAACACAAATTAAAACAAACAGGTCCAAAAACAGTTTAAAAAAGAGCTTACTTACATCCATATCAGCAACGAAAACACTGCTAGGTATATCAACCAAACACTGAACTTTTTACACTTTGCGACGGCTCGCTTGGACGGGGGTCTTGTCTTATGAATTCTTTGCGACGTAATGAGGCGGAATGGTCTTAACTTCCTTTTATACGCAATGAAATCCTGCAAGTTTAGACTTGTGCATGGCATATTTCCGAGTCAGGTACACACAAAGGGATGCCGGTGAACAAAGGAGAGGGTCGAACCTTTACAAACACAGATAGTGTACAAGTTTAAACCAGCATTTTTTTGAGAACGGCGGTGCATGGTCAAAAGAAACGAAGTAATAAAATTTTAACAATAGAAGACGGTGCACGGTGGGTGGTTTGGTAAAAGAGAAACCATTAATCATTCACTGTGTAACTCAAAGCATGGAATATGTATTGTATGTGCTTGAAAAATAACAATTTGTTGATGAATTATGTGAGACGATATGAAGTGACTTTGTCTAGGCTTGCTTTTATATGCACTTAGATCCTTCAAGTTCAAACCTGCATTTGGAGATGGGTTACATGAGAATTTTACAAGTTTCAACGTGAATTATAAAGACGCTGATGGCTTATAGTACAAGTTTAAAAGGAAAGAAGTGAATGAAAAAAAGGTACGCTAGTCAGGTGAGTGGAACAATAGAGCTAGCGCCAGAGCTGAGAGCAGGTAAAGGGACAATGTGCGCCTATTGTTCGCGCGGCTTGTATTGTTCGCGGGTCGAACCTTTTATGATTAAAAAGGTACGCTAGTCAGGTGAGTGGAACAATAGAGCTAGCGCCAGAGGAGAGCAGGTAAAGGGACAATGCGCGCCTATTGTTCGCGCGGCTTGTATTGTTCGGGGGTCGAACCTTTTATGATTAGGTGCCTCGGAGTTGCCATTGTCCCAGAAGTGAAGTACATATGTACAGGAAGGAGTGGGCGGAGCGTTCTCAGACCTCGTCCAATCGCTCCAAGTGGGGGTGTTTCCCTTTTTTTTTTTTTTTTTTTTTTTTTTTTTTTTAGGATTGGACCCGCCCCAAAATCGCCATTTTGGACCAAAAAAATTGAGATCTGGAACCGTCGTATCCCTCACTACTAATGTCCACTTCCAAACTTGCGTGCCAGCTCTTGTGAATCAATATAGGTACGTAGCGCAGAGTCAATTCGGTTGTATGTTTTTTTTTTTTTTTTTCTATGTTTGTTACCTCAGAACTCCGTCATTTATGAACCGATTTGAAAAATTTTTTTTGCGTTCGTCTAGGAATGGTTTCAGTTAAGTCCCATAAGCACCAAATCAGGATCTGATGATTGGATCCTAAGGAAATCGAGGGAACTCTTCAAATATTGTAGAAACACCTATGGTAATTTTGATATATTTAGTAGTAACTCGTGCATTTGCTCTTGAAAATCATCATTTGGTAATGTGGAACTGATGATGAAGACCACAGTTGACGATCGGAGTTACTACTCAATAATAAGTATTTCATGGGTTGAATTTCAATTGCTTTAACACAGTTGCTAAGCAATTTATGCTTCTCGGAACGCATATGGTGAAATGGAATGGGTGGTGAAGCACCAGGACTCCTCAATAATGAACATCTCTGCATCGGAAAAAGCAATTTTTCGTAAAAGGTGACGAGCAGTTGACATTAAACTATTGTATCTTAGATGTTTTACACTAAAAAGCGTGAAAAAAAAAATGTATAACAAAAAATAGAACCGACTACAAAAAACCATGAAAATAATTTTCTACCAGTCTGAAGTCGGTGCCTCAGAACGAGCCAGCAGGAGTGATTGAAACCATTTACTCGTATAGTTGTAGGCGAGGTAGACGATTATAGGTCCACTCCTGCTGGCTCGTGCTGAGGCACCGACTTCAGACTGGTAGAAAATTATTTTCATGGTTTTTTGTATTGTATTTTTCACCTAAGATGAGTTCTGTGACATTTGAAAATTTTCCGAATTACGCATACTATGTTCGCAAAATATATTTTAAAAATAATTTCTATTTTGAAACAAATTAATCAAAAAAATTTAAAACTGTTATTTTTAAAAATATATAGCAATATCAGTGTCTGTTAAATAGCCTCCATTGAACACGATACAAAAATATTTATTTTTTTATATAACGCAATGTGTGAAACGGAACAGAGTAGTGACGTGACACAACATTATCGGCAATTGCAGCGGTTCATTATTCGATAACAGTGAACTTAGATATTTTACATTTTTAAACAAAACTTGCAAAATTTTATAAACGCGGCTATTTGCGACGCGGCCGCAACCATCTTGTACCTCTTGTGGCCAGTACTTGTCAGTATCATTGTCAGTAGGTACGAGTGCGTCTGCTGTGTATACGAGTTGAGTTTCCGTTGCATTTTCTTTGCATTGTATTTGTTATTGTTCATTTCTATTATTATTGTTGTTGACTTTTGTTACTGTTTCTCGTTAAGTTTGTTGTTATTTTTTGGCAAAATGCTGAAACAGTCCAAAAAAGAGTGTTTTGAACTCCCAGAGTCGGGAGTTTGTAATTTGTTTGAGGGATTATTTCGAGCGAGAACGAGAGAGTGGCCCGGTGGGCGGAAAACTGGAAAATAAATATATATTTTTTAATATAATGCAACTTTTTCAAAAATAAGTACTAATAACTCTTAGAAAAATCTATGGTTCACTCGATCAATGATACATCTCTAAAACTGTCAAACTCGAAACGTCACAGAACTCATCATAGGTGAATAATAATATAGTGGCACTGTAATATATGTGGATGGTGGTGGTCAATAAGACGATGTAGTTGTGCGTAAAGAACGAACTCATTTATTTAATAAAACCTAGTTTATATACATTATGATTGTCGCTGATACAAGCAATATGCGTTTATGTAGCAGTAAACCATTGTTTTACTGCTAAACACTGAAAGTGGCCAATTGCCATACTACACCTCCCCCGAAAGTCCCTTCACCCCCGGGGTGGCAGAAAAAAAATTAAACGCATGTTACTTGCTTACAATTTCTTTTTAAATTCCTGTAAGTAATAAAACCAAAGTGAAAAACTTTTTTGACACGCTACTTATTTTAAGTTTATACATTAATTATATTTGTATTTATCCTAGTGTCACTCGAAATAAAAAATGTTTAGAAGAAAAAAATTAAGTGTGAAAATAAGATTACCTATTTAAAATTAAAAAAAAAAACTATCTATTCCTCAATATACTCAGTACTCGTCATTGGCATATCAATGTGCCTAATTGATTCTTTATAATCGATAATAATGATTGTTTGGTATTTTGGTATCGGTACTATTTCTGTATACTAATAATAACTAATGCCATAACTCGGAGTCATCTGCTCCTAATAAACTCGATGGGTAAGTATTATGAGTCACTAATACATTAAGACCTTTGGTCTCCAACTGTTGTCACGGACGCTCTTACGGCTGACTATGATCCAACTAGAAGGACATGTGCTCTACTTCCCTTACGTGTGTCAATGCACACAATGGGTTACGCTTCCGTGCGTACCCTAAAATATCAATATAATTGGGCATGGTCACCCAAGGGCATGGTCACCCTACAACACAACCTTGGCATATCAGGTCACCCATTTCGGTGTGCCTGTAATAGTTATGGGATACCGTTTAAGATTAAAATCTCCAATAGGATCTCACAGAGGACACGGTAGTTCACACCATGATCAATCACTATGGACTGGTTCTCTAACTATAATTTCAATATGTACCGTACCAAAATCCATACTGCAATTAAACTAAAAACATAAAAGTAGAATTAAAAGAGTATCATTATTTATCATTTAAATAAGTAATTAAATAGTTTTATTGAATAGTATTGTTAACTATGTTATTGTTGGAATGATGCGACGCATTCTCAGGGTATCGAATTTCATTCAATTTAAATTATAATGTTTAAAACAATTGCGCCCGCGCTCGTCCTAGTTAAAATTTTGCTGACGAGCCGTAACGTGCATTTACTTTCGCACGGCGATATTGCGAAACTGAATGTTTCGACCTAATTAAACAACGTGACACTAGAAATAAGTAAAAATGTTCATATTATAATTAATATCAATCGATCTGTAAATGAGATAAAACTTTATAAATTACCGTACAGCGACAATCCCTTAATTATAACTATGTATAAAATTATTACATGTTAGGAATAATATTATTATAATGTGCAAAAACTCTAAATATTATTTATTTTTAAGTAATTGCTTGCAATAATTTGGACTCTCACTATGTTTCAAGGTGATCAGTCTTGAAAGTAGCTAAAGTATAAATCACTACAATTAAATAGTGTAAAAGATCTATTTTTAAATTATTTTCAATTATCAATTCTTATTTTAGTTCACTCACTTTAAAATTAATGTTACTAGTAGGGAAAATTACTAAATTTTAAACTATATGACGCGAATTAAAAAAATATATATACAAGAAGACTAAAAAAAAAACCTTTCGCCGTAAGCGGCAACAGCGTCGCTCGTATACACGCAGCATCTTTGCTGCTGTGCGGCTGCTGGCATCGGGCTCAGCGTCAGGCGTCACGGGGCGGCGACACGGCGCGGCACGTGACCTGCAGCGTCACGTCGGACATGTCGGCGGGCCGGGATATCCCTGGACTCCCTCGAACATGGGCCGGGATAACCCTGGACACCTCTTGATTTGCGAGCCGGGATAACCCTGGACAACGCTCTTCTTTTTTTTCGTTCTTCTTTCTTCTTTATTGATTATATTTATTTTAGTTATTTTAGTTTATTAACTTATATCTTCATATTTATTTTTCTTCAATTTTTTCATTCTTCATTTTCATAGTTTTTTTCGTTTCTCTTCTTACAGCATCTTATTTGTTTCTCTTCTTCTTATTTTATCTTCTTACATTCTTAATTTCTCTAAGTATTCTATAATTTCTTCATGATTAAATGTTATTTTTCTCTTCTTTCTTCAGTAATCTATTTTTCTTTGTAAATCTTCGTTCTTCATAATTGGTCTTATTTGCCTTGAATAGGTTTCTTCATTCTTCTAATAATATAACTTCTACTTCTATAATTTTTTTTTCTTCCTTTTCTTCATGATGTCTTCGTGTATATTTTCTTCTTGTGTTCTGACTGCGATTAGGTTTTGAAAATTCCTTTGGCTCTTAAGGCAGGGTCGCCATGTAATATACAATGTGGATTGTAGTAGTCAATGATACGATGTTGTGCGTAAAGAACGAACTCATTTATTTAATAAAACCTAGTTTATATACATTATGATTGTCGCTGATACAAGCAATATGCGTTTATGTAGCAGTAAACCATTGTGTTACTGCTAAACACTGAAAGTGGCCAATTGCCATACTACAGCACTACTAGGTGGCAGCACTGCGTTGCTAAGGTATACCTCAGAATCATTTCACTTTATTATTAATAATTTTTGTGATTGACTGATTACACATTACACTCATAAACAATTTCATGTGCTAGGTTTATTATTCGCTTCTTAAAATTTTGAAGCTAGATAATCAAAAAACCAGCATGAATCCTGGGGATCGAACCATCAACCAGATGCTTCACAGCCTGCCACCGAATCACTGGACCCAACGGTGCTTTTACTTTTTTTATGAAAATTAAAACTGGTTGTTGCAAACTGACGTCATTAAAAACGTTCTACCATCCGTTCTACCAGCTTATAACGATTTACCCGCACATAAGGTTATTTACTAGTTAATTTCTACCCCAATGTAGACTTTATTATGCGATTCGTTTCTTGCTTTCGGAACAACCACTGTGTCGCTTCGCTATTTTTACTACAATGTCATCAAATCATTTAACTCCTTTTATGAAGGCGAAAATAATCGTGTTATTTGAGAATAACACTTCTATTAGTGAAATTGCTCGTCAGCTCAATTTAACGGTAAGTAAAATGTTGTGCAAATATTGCAAAGTTACTATACCTACTGTATTTATTCTTGTGATAATATTGTATCGTTTAATCTTTGTAGGTATAATAGCGTCGTTATGTTTTTTGTAACATTATTACTTTAGATTATTAACATTAGACTTAATATCATTTTCTTTTACAGAGAAAAACCGTCAGGCTGTGGGTAAAACGGTATGGAGATTCTGGTGACATAGAAAGGAAGCGTCCAGGTTTTCAACCCACTATGTTTACGCCTCAATCTGCACGTCATCAAGACATTGTTGCAAGACACACTGCAAACCCTTTCCTATCAACCAAGGAGACGGCAATTGCTCACCGTATAACAGTTGAGATATGTTGAGATTGTAGAGGAATAAAATATTGGAGGTTCTAAGTAAAACCAGACATAGTTTCACCGAAGATGTTGTATTGTCGGAAGATCAAGTATAAGCACACCGGTTTAGCTAAATATACAGTACTTATAGATTAATATTGCTTACTTGCTATTTACCCAATTACGTACGTCACATGTCGCAGGGCGTAACGATTGTTTGTGTTATGTTACTGTAAATATGTTAATTAGGGGTATAGTACATCTCCCCTGAAAAGCTACTCTTCACCCCCGCAAACAAGAAAAAAAAAATGTGACATATGTAATTGCGTTTAACATTTTTTTTTTTTTAATCTATGCCAATTTATAAAACTTAATACAAATATTTGAATTTAACATTAGAACATTACATTTAATTATTATTTAAAGTACAACTTAGTGTTATTCTTATGAGTTATATATGTTTCATTACTTTTTAAAATCTTTACATTTGGTGACATATCTTCTATGACCTCGTATGGTCCGGTATAAATAGGATCTAGTTTATTTCCTACTTGGTTCTTTAAAAGTACTAAGTCACCTGGTTTGTATCTTACAGCGTTAACTTTCTTATCATATGCAATTTTTCTACTAGTCTTGCTTAACAATAAATTATTTTTAGCTTCTAACTGAGCTCTCTGTAACCTATACTTAAATTCTTTTGGATAACTTTCGTAGTTATAGAGAGGGTCGACAGAGTAAGTGAGATTATTTGGTAATCTACATATTTTACCGAAAACTAACTCATATGGCGTATATTGTGTCTCCGTATGTACGGTAGTATTGTAAGAAAAACACCAATAGGTCAACCAACTGCTCCAGTCGGTTCTATTATTGCTACATTGTATCCGGAGGTAAGCTCCTAGATTCTTGTGCGTGTTTTCAAGCGCGCCTATAGTTTCGTGATGGTAAGCTGTTGAGTTTAACTTATTAACGCCTAATAATCTACAGATTTCTGAAAATACACTAGACATAAATTCTGTACCTTGATCCGTAATAATATCTTTCGGTACTCCATATCTATCTATATATATAAAATTCAAAGTCCTGACTGACTGACTGACTGATATATCAACGCACAGCCCAAACCACTGGACCTAGAGACTTGAAATTTTGCACATAGATACCTTATACAATGTAGGCATCCACTAAGGAAGGATTTTTTAAAATTCCCACGGGAACGGGAAAAATCAAGATTTATATATTCGATTCTGAGTGACCCTATCTCGGTAACAATAATAACTAGACTCTTCAAATTTGTTACACAAGTAGGTATTACATTAATAAAAACATCAATTTCAGGATTTTTGGAAATTCCCACGGGATAAGGAAAAAACGGGATTTATATATTCAGTTCAACGGAATCCCATGAACAATAATTACTAGACTCTTCAAATTTGGCATAGAAGTAGGTAATTATACGTAGTAATTACAGGAAGTAGGTAATTTAAGGATTTTCGGAAATTCTCACGGGATAAGGAGAAAACGGGATTTATATTCAGTTCAATGGGATGGTTTTATCGTTTTAACTGAAATTTAGTACCTATTTAGGTTCCTTGGGGGGGGTCTAGGGGTCTATTACAAAAGGATTTCCCGAAATTCTGACGGGAACGGGAAAAAACGGGATTTTTCGTTTTTCTGGTCGTAGAAAGCTGAAATTTGGCATGTAGGTTGCTTGAGGAGTGTAGAAATTCCTACGGGAAAGGGAAAAAACGGGATTTTTCGCTTAATGGATGCAGAAAGCTGAAAATGGCATGTAGATTGCTTGGGGAGTGTAGAGGAGCATTGAGAGTGGAGTTTTCTAAATTTCCACGGGAATGGGAAAAAACGGGATTTTTCGTTTTACTGGTCGTAGAAAGCTGAAATTTGGCAAGTGGGTTCCTTGGGGAGTGTAGGGGAGCGTTGAGAGAGAATTTCCCGAAAATTATTAACGGGAATGGGAAAATTGGGACTTTTCTTTTTCTTTTTTATTTATTTTAAAAATATTTTTTTTATTCGAAAGAGTATACTCCCAAGGTGGTCCACTGTGACCAAATTAGGATCTGATGACGGGATCTCAGGGAAATCGAGGGTAAACTTCAAATTGTGTAGGGACGCATTACGTTTTTCATATATTTTCTCAGTATTTGCGTCTGATAGACATCATCTCATGTTGATGAGCTGATGATGGAAGGTAAAACTCCATAACGGTTAGGAGTTGAGGTTTTTTTTTAAATATTATACCTAATATGCAGGTATAGACGTTTAGTTGTTTTCATTCTGGTCACTCAGATGAGCTGATGTTGGAAGATATAACTCCTTAACGGTTAGGACACATTAGTACCTACGCCAAACCAATCAACTGATTACAAAGAAAGAAAGAAGAAAAACTTTTTAAAGTTTGTCTGTTTCTTTGTTTATTGGGGGTAATCTCTGAAACAACAGCTTTTTAAAAATCGATACCCTAAATAATAGAAGCCTGTTTCAATTCAATCGCGGACAGTGTGGTATTGTATTGAACTCACTTATTTTTATCCCACGGGAATCCTATGTCGCACAGGTACAAATCGCAAAAGAAACAAGTAGGTTTTCTAAAATTACACCTCTGACCTGAAGATGTGAAACAAGGCTTCAAAGTCGATTTTTAAATTCGAAAATTTGCAAATATAATCCTCCGAAAAATCAATTAAAACACGAAATTAAATATCGTAAAAAGTAAATCTGTGTTACCCCAAATTTAACGCGGGCGAAGCCGCGGGCAAAAGCTAGTCTTAAAATAAAATTATTAACAAAAACTCTACTTATTGTTTCAGTGTCCTTCCGTTCTAAAGGGTATGCCTCAACGAATTTCGATAATTCACACTGAATTGTTAAAACGTATTTATAGTTATAATTATCTACATCTAAGGGTCCTACAATATCTAAGGAAATTCTTTCCAGGGATGTTCCTGGGGTCGTAGTTATAGTCATAGGTTCTTTTATATACCTATTAGTATGTTTATTGTGTTGACAATGTGGACATTTCTTTACGTATTTGATTACGTCATGACTCATATTTGACCAGTAATAGTATCGTTTTATATTATTTAACATCCTGTTTACCCCCGCGTGGCCACTGGTAGGTAAAAGGTGAAAGTTGTTCAAAATCACTGTAATCTCATCTTTGTCATATACTTTCGTGACGCCTTTTACTACTAGGATCCTAGGAACGTCACTTTTATAATCTGCTAAGAATGTATTTACTATTTTTTCATTTTGTTCATTCTTTATTATAATTACTTCGTCTATATTTTGCTTCTTGCAGAATGCTTCTAATTCCCTCGCTAACACGCCTACGGTTGATAACGATCGGGCTATTAGATAAATACAAGACTTACTAAGTACGTACACAAAATTTCCTTTTTCACTTAAAATCTCATTTTGACTGGTCTGTGTTGACTTGTAATTTACGCCGATTACAAGTTCAATGCAATTCTTAGGACCTTTGAGGATATCCACTATTCTAGGTTGATCGGGATCAGGCCTAGTTAATACCGGTGTATCTGGGACTAAGTTATTTGCATCACACGTTTGCTGTGCGTGCAACTTTCGTGATTGAGCTCTCGTCATGACTGATACAACGTGTTTTCTGATGTCCTTCAGATCTTCGGTATTCCTCGGTAAACGACTCAATGCGTCCGCAGCTACATTGTTTCGTCCCGGGATGTATTCAATCTCAAAGTCGAATTCCTCTAAATATAACCTGAATTTGGTTAACCTACTCGAAGGATCAGTCATTCCGAAGAGATAAACTAAGGGCTTATGGTCAGTTATGATTTTAAACTTCCTACCGTATAAATAGGGTCTGAAATGCCTTGTAGCCCATACAATGGCTAAAAGTTCCAATTCTATAATTGGATATCGAGTTTCTGCAGGTTTCAGATTGCGACTTGCGTAAGCGATAACTTTTCCATTACTATTTGAAAGAACTGCGCCTAAACCGATCTTACTTGCGTCTGTATTTAAGATGAACACGTTTCCAGCCGTAAAATCCGGATAATCTAAAACTTGTGGGCTCACAAGTGCCTGTTTTAGCTTTAGAAATGCTGTTTCACACTCTGTAGTCCAGTCAAAGATAGCATTTTTTTTTGATAGTTGATTCAATGGATAAGCTATGCTGGCAAAATTAAGAATAAATCGTCTGTAATAATTGGCAAATGCTACAAATCTTTTAACTTCATCTGTGTTTGTTGGTCTGGGATATTTATTTAACGCTTCTATTTTAGTGGGATCGGGTTCCACTCCGTTGGATGTGATTTTATGACCTAGGTACATAATATCTTTACGTAAAAATTCACATTTTAATGGGTTGAGCTTAAGGTTGGTTTTCCGCAATCTTTCTAAAACTTTGGTAAGGTTCTGATTATGAGTTGTCATAGAATTTCCTATGACAATACAGTCGTCTAAATAAATAAAACACTGTTTGTAATTTAACCCTGACATGGCTATAGTCATCAGTCTGGAGAAAACACTTGGGCTGGTACGGAGTCCCATTGGGCATCTCTTCATCTGGTACATCTTGTCAGTTGTGAAAGCTGTGTATTTTCGAGATTCTTTGTCTAAGGCAAGTTGATAATAACCTTGAGAAAGGTCGAGTTTTGAAAAATATATGCTACCTGAGAGAGAATCTAAAATTTCAGTGATATTTGGCAATGGGAACTTGTCATCTTGAATTTTATTATTTAATTGCCTATAATCCACAACTAATCTCCATTTCTTTTCTCCTAACTTGTCAGATTTTTTGGGAACGAGTAGAACAGGGCTGGACCACTCGGAAGTAGCCTCTTCGATAATGTCGTTATCGAGCATGTCTTGGATTTGAGTTTGCAATTCTTTTCGTAAAGCATGTGGTATTCTGTATGGCTTTACGTATACCGGGCTTACATTGTCTTTTAATTTAATTGTATGCGCTAGCAAGTCAGTAGTGCTGAGCTTGTCGCCGGGCAGATGAAATACATCCGCATATTTAGCACAAATCGGTTCAATACTCAATTGTTCCTCTTTGTTTAAATATGTATGTAAGTTTAATAAAGTAAGCAAAGTACTAACCCTTTTAACACTGATTTTTCTCGAGTCAAAGTTGCAAATATCAAAACTACACAAACTGTGCATCTTTAATTCTGATAAATCTACATCAATTATGCCATTAGTTGTATTTAAAATTCGTACTGGAATTAGGCCTTTTTCAGGCTTCGAAATTATACCAGCAACGAAGACACCTGTCTTTATTTCATCCGCTAACACTACGCAGTCCTCATACGACTGGGCGGGAATGTGCGTGATTATTTCACACCGTGCTGGGACGCTATGTATATAGCTATAAGAGTTTCCATCAATTGGTATTATAATGGACTGTCCTCGGTCCTCCAAACTCAAACTACTTTGTTTATAACTAATGGTTGCATTATACCGCTTAAAGAAATTTTGTCCTAAAATTCCATCGGCAATACATGATAAATTCTTAAACACGTAAAACTTTTCTTGGCAACTAAAATTATCAAATTTTATACTTAAATAAATGAATCCCTCTGAAACTAAGTCTCCACATATGCCTTTAATTGTAATTCTATTTTTCCTTATTTGCCTAAGAAGGTCAACCCTATTTTGTAAACATTCATACTTTATAGCACAAAGGCTTGCACCGCTATCAATAAGCATACTTAATTTGTTCGTATTATCTATTCTACAGCTAACTGTACTAAAATTATTATAACTAAATACTCCGTGTTTCTCATTCTTCACGAAAAAACTGCATGGTACCATTTTCGTTATTTACCGACGAAGATGGTACAGATCGCGTCAGAGAAAAGGAACCCCCCTTTGGTAATGACATCAAAGCGTTCAATATTTTTGTCATGTTACGTAGGAAGCCAGGTGGTCTAGTGGATAGATAGTTGGCTTCGACCAGCCTCGTCATACTAAGGTTCTCAGTTCAAGCCCCTGCGGCTGAGGTCTTTTTGTTTTTTGTTTTTATTAATCATCTGCCGTTGATTAATATTAGAGATCTTTGTTAAAGTAGGCATGAGGTATAAAAAAAGATAGGCATGTTGCAAACGCAATATTTGTTTATTTATCCATACATTTCGGGGTCAGTAGGTATAGGCATACAGTTTTCAATCTGAGTTAAAATATGATTATTTACTTAGGTTTTGAATTCAACTAAATTTACTAATAGAACACTTGCTTTCGCATACATCATATTAATTTATAAAACAACACTTATTTTAGACTGTTAACATTAATTTGTCGCTGTGATTACTGAGAAAGAACCAACATGCTCAACTATTATAGTATCGCAATTTACATCTTTCTCTTTTATCACAGTTTCTGATAACCTTTTTGACACAACACATTAAAACAATACCTATGTGAGGTCAGATGGTGCATCATTAACAAATGACTCGTCAACAAGGGTAATTTGACTGATCATTATAAAGGTCTGTTTATTATTGATCAACTACGAAATAACAATAATAGGAATTATAACACTTAATAGGAATTTTAACACTTGCTCTTTCGTTCTAATGCTGTTTTATTGGTTAGTAATTAATGTTCCTTTTAGTAACGGAGAGGATAGCTCTCACTGTCTTTTACTTCTTGAAGCCGTGTTTTCATGCTCGAAACCACTATGAAACATGTATTACTATTACAAAACAGTTCCCATGTTTCATTTACCTCATTATCCAAATTCTTATTAGATCTTATCTCACTGGAGTCCCAATTCAATACCATCTGACCCCACAAGTTTTCTATTGGATTTAGGTCGGACTTTTAGTCAGCCATTCAAACACCGTTATGTTTTTTTGGTAATTTAGCCAGTCTCTGACGATTTTGGACTTATGCACTGAAGAATTATCGTGAACCAGGTAAATTTGTCCTTCGGGATAAGCCACACGCACTGACGGCAGCATTACGTCCTTTAACACTTCAAGATATCGCTCACTGTTCATGCGGCCGCCTATTTCCACTAGCTCGCCTGGTCCCATTGAAGACGTCCATCTCCAGTAGGTAACCTAAAACATTCAAACCTTTTTAAATATGTTGCAACATGGCGATCTAAGAAAACTTCAAAATAATATTAAATACACGCCTTGAACGTATCCCTACTTAATATAATATTATAAATGCGAAAGTAACTCTGTCTGTCTGTCTGTCGGTCTGCCTGTCTGTCTGTCTGTCTGTTACGCTTTCACGTTAAAACCGCTGAACCAATTTTGATGAAATTTGGTATAGAGATAGCTTAAGCCCCAAGGATCAACATAGGATACTTTTTGTTCCAGTAGAGGGCGCCACCGCGCGATAACCTAGGTCCGCGCAGGCGAAGTCGCGGGCATATGCTAGTAATATTATAAATGCGAAAATAACTCTGTCTGTCGGTCTGTCTGCCTTTCTGTTACGCTTTCACGTCGAAACCGCTGAACTGAATTTGATGAAATTTGGTATAGCCCTAAGGATCAACATAAGAATACTTTTTATTCAGGTAGAGGATGCCACCGCGCAATAACCTAGGTCCGCGCAGACGACGTCGCGGGCATAAGCTAGTTTTAAATAAATGTGTTAATTACACAAAAATTGTAAAAAGATTTTATTATTATTTACCTAGTGTTAATCGCCTGCTTGTTCTGAGATCTAACACGTTGTTGGTGGTATACCTCTCCCCGCTCCCACTTCATCTCCACAAAATTTTTCGGCCATCCATATCTGACTTAAAGCACTTTTCGTCCGTAAATATAACTATTTCGTTTTCCCAGTCGAAATTTAAGTAACGAGTGGCAAAGTTTACTCTGTTGGTGCGGTGATCGTCAGTAAGCTTAATTTTTCTGGCCGGATTATAATTATGGATATTTGCCGCGTGTAGCTAGTTATCGTCGAACTGTTCTGAGAGCACCCAAAAGTTTCAGATCACATTTCACATAACCCGTCGCTGATACATTTGCTTTGTATCGATTTGTTTTTCTCTGTATAAAAGAAAACAATAACATTAGAAATACATACATGAAAAGTGCAATTGGTCAGAAATATTTCAACAATAAATATTATTATTTCAAACTTACCGTTACGTTCACATCCCGTTCTATTTTCTTTATAAAATATGTTATTTTTGTTCCCAGAGAACAACAATTATAGCCTTCAAAAAAGTTGTTAATCGTAATAATAAAAGCTTTTCGTGAACTTAATTAATCGGACAATATTACAACGTGTAGATATTCACACAAGGAGATCGACACGAAACGTAACGATTTGTAAATTTCGTTAAAAATATACCCTCAGGTTAGTAAATGGGACTCATAAAGTGTATTATCCTACATTCAACCTTAAGTAGCAGTTTAATACAGCAGTCTTCGATAATTCTCTGAAGTTACAATAAGGTAGTGCAACAATCGGCAATAAACGTAATCTATCTGTTCATATCAATACGCATTAGCTAGAACAGGATGCAAAGATTAAGTAAATATCTGCCACCCTCAAAGTCACAATACGAAAAACAAAGTTAGAACTCAGTATATCTACAGTCACTGCTTCTTTGAAAGTCGCTATTTACTGTGCGATAAGGTTGTCTTTGCTTTGGCGCTTGGTGCATATCTACTGAATACTAATGATAATGTCACGCAACTAGCAACTATTAATTTTGCAACCATCGTCAGGTATTGAAATGGCCTAGCGGTAAATCGAAGTGTTCGACCTTTGCGCTGCTCGCAGTGAACCGAGTTCGATTCCGAGGATTTCGATGGGGGAAATTTGTTACATTTAAAAGAGATATTTTTGATAGTTGTCATTCACCGCTTGGTGAAAATGGACTGTGAATGTGAATGTAACTTCCAATGCGAGTATTGAATGTTATAAGAATTATGAGTTGATGTCCGCTCGTGGAATAACAATAAAACAATTGTTACCTACACATTCGGATCGTATTCGAATATTATTACTAAGGTTCTCTTGTCTCACTCACACCACCGAAGATCGTATCAATTCAAATGTGGTTAAAAAAATATAAATGATCAATATCTTTTTTTTTCAACTTATTTAAATGATCAGAAAAATACTTCAAAAAAATAAATAAACCAAAAACATAAATAAAACAAAAAGTGGATTTGAACCCGAGCCCTCCCTTTGATGCACTTGTCTCAGAGCTCGCGATAGTTAACCGCAGGGCCAGACTGATCTGTCACGTGTCACACAGAGGGGTTCCTTTTCTCTGACGCGATCTGTACAGTGTCCTCGTCATCAAGTACGTGCTGGACACGTGATGCCGGCGCGGGGCGCGGCGGCGGCCCGCGCGGTCGTTGTCCGCCGCGCGCTGACTGCGCGAAATATTGCTGAGGTCGTCGTTGTACGGAATCGGATTGCGAAATAAGTGGGCTATTTTTAGAATTAGAATAATAACGTGTTCCGTATTTATTGGCACCTCTGTTGGATATAAACTGACCTCTATAATGGGAATAATTACCCCTGTAACCATTATTATCTCTGTAAGTATTACGAGGTTGGTTACGTCCATAATACATGATCTGATCATGATTTGGTGACGACGTTTCCTCATCAATGGCTGGCCTAATAGCTTCGGGCAACGATGTAAACTGCCTAGAAGATATTATAGTACTCAATTAAGGATCAGATAGTCCATCAGCGAAACGCTTTATGGCTGACTTTTCGTTCATTGGACGAAGAATCTCGTACCTACTGTCGTTGCCATCAGCTTGCGATATGGTTAAATTTACAAAAAGATCCTCTATCTCGGCTCTAAACGCTTCTATAGACCGACGTCCTTGACTAGCTCTGTATAATTGAGCCTGAATGGCTTCGGCCGATTTTTTGGGCAAAAAAAATTTACGCATATCCCCAACTAAGGCTTCTACGCTAAGATATGTCGTCTTTAATCTAAGTTTGGCGCTAGAAGAAAGTCTCGTTTTTAATATGAACTCAATTAGAGTTTTCTGAGCATCGTTATCGATTAAGGAACTATACATCAAAATACCATCAATTAATTGTTTTGTAACATCTTCTTGTCCCGTCATGATGGGCAATAAGGCGATAGCCGTTTTAACATCAAACCCTGACTTAGCCATTTCGTTTTCCGTTTGAGATGCCGTGTCGATAAATGTCAATAATTTCTTAATTTTGCCGTATGTTTCACTAATGTCGCTTACTAATGTATTATGTAACTCTATTTCTGAAGGGCTGAACTTTGATTTTTGTTTATTTAGGAGAGACACAATATCCGCAGCTCGGTTATATAGTTCATTCGATTCGAGTAATTTATTTTTACCGATTTCTTTCTGTCGCCTCTCTGGGCCTAATTTAACAATATTTTCTTTTAATTTATTCAATTGATCGCGTATACTCTCTAATTCATGTAACATAATAAATACACTGCGGAATGGCTAAATTGATTAATGATTTACCTAAATAACTCAATTACATTACAAATATAGTTTATATAAAAACTTACATTATGAGCGACGTATATGCACCGGTTAGTGGGTCATGCTGACGCTGCACAAGGGGCGATGACCGGGCGCGTGATGTCGGCGGGCTCGTGGAACTCGTCGACGGGCTCCATGTGGCAGTGAACTGATGCTGCTGCTGATGACGGGCCGGGCTAACCCTGGACTCCCTGGAACATGGGCCGGGATAACCCTGGACACCTCTTGATTTGCGAGCCGGGTAAACCCTGGACAACGCTCTTCTTTCTTCAAATTCTTCTTGTTTTCTTTTGGTGTAGTAGGTATAATTTCGTCTTCGACGCTCTTCTTTCTTCAAATTCTTCTTTTTTGTTTTTCTTTTGTTTTCTTGGTTATTCTTTCTTCATGATAATATAGTTTTCTTCACGCTCTTGTTTCTTCAAATTATTTTATTTTTATTTCTTGGTTATTCTTGCTTCATGATAAAATAGTTTTCTTGCTGGTGATTTTCATTTGCTTGAGTTCATAATTCGGCAGGCAGGGTCGCCATGAGATATGTTGAGATTGTAGAGGAATAAAATATTGGAGGTTCTAAGTAAAACCAGACATAGTTTCACCGAAGATGTTGTATTGTCGGAAGATCAAGTATAAGCACACCGGTTTAGCTAAATATACAGTACTTATAGATTAATATTGCTTACTTGCTATTTACCCAATTACGTACGTCACATGTCGCAGGGCGTAACGATTGTTTGTGTTATGTTACTGTAAATATGTTAATTAGGGGTATAGTACACAGTAAAGACAGTGCGAAAACACTTGCACGTCCCTGGGTTTAAAACATACCGACCAACAAAAAAAATCGCACTATCCTACGTTCACCGACAGCAAAGGATTCGTTTTGCTGAAGAATATTTAAATTTTGATTGGTGTAATAATATTATTATATTCACTGACGAAAAGTCGTTCAAGTCTGACAAAGATGGTCGCAAGATACTATGGCGGAAACACGGAGATAGGTTTAATGAATGTTGTGTGTTACCAACCAGAACTAGCGGCAGAATAACCTTGGCTTATTGGGGATGGATGTCATCAATGGGGCCAGGTGAAATTGTGAAAGTTGGTGGTCGCATGAATAGCGCAATTTTGCGCGATGTCATGTTACCAACTGTGCGTGTTGCGTATCCTGAGGGCCAAATATACTTGATACAAGACAATAGTTCGGTGCACAGTGCCCGAATTGTGCAAGACTGGCTCACGGCGCAAGATGACATTACTATTATTAACTGGCCGTCAAAAAGTCCAGATCTAAATGTTATAGAAAATGTATGGGGTCAAATGGTCCTTAACTGGGATCCATCTAACGTAAGGACAACGCAAAACCTCAAGGAACTAGTTCATTCAACTTGGGAATCCATGCGAGGCGGTGACTTATGTTTAACATTGGTAAATAGTATGAGAAGCCGCCTTCAACAAGTAATCGACAATGAAGGTAGATCCTTGAGGTATTGAAAATTAAATAAATATGCTTCGTTTTTTTTAGCATTTGTAATAAGGTAAGCGAACTTGACGTATATTTTTATTTAAAAACATTTTGAAAAATAAGTCACAATCACAACAAATATGGTAACAATTAGCAAGAACATTGTGATATTATGTTATTTTGGTATGTAAGTAATAGTTACTGTTTTTTATTTAAAATGATTTCAATAAAAAAAAAACTCGTCAAGATTGTTAACCCTTTTTCTAATGCTTAAAAAAACGAAGTAAGTATTCGAGGTTCTTCTGACCGCTGTAAACTGCTATACTTAAAGCTTATTTTTTGTAATTATTCAAGTAAGATGGCAAAGTGATGGTATTGTAATTAGATGAAACATAATGCATGTTTCTGTCTATACTTACATGTTAATTCACTGTGTGCCTATCTACTTTTATAAAATAAATTAAATCATGAATGGCAATTATGTTGAATACTCACTTTTCTTACAGTTATAAATTACGAAATGTTACGGTTTGCTTAATACGGTTCATTGTCAGAACAAATGTTAATCGAATTCAATAAAAATATGTGTTTTTCTGTAAAGAGAATATAAAAGTCTTTTCAAACTTATTTAATTTTTTCATTTACTTGCTCTAATTCTGTATTAGATTACAAACTTAAATAAAACTTGTAAACTAATTAAATAACCTGGTTAAATACTAAAAGCGTATATAAAAAAAGAAACAAAAAACTATTCTCAGCCGACATTCATCTATCTGACTCGAACCCTAGCCCTCATGAGTAGTAAGCCGACGCTGGACCGCTAGGCCATGAAGTATGTTTATGATTAGAGCAAAAATAAGCACCTATTTATATTAGAAACGGTAGTCTTCAACTAGGGATTCATTGATCTTATACCATACAAACATTTACCCACATTTATGTTTATAACTAGCTTTTGCCCGCGGCTTCGCTCGCGTTAAATTTGGGGTACACAGATTTACTTTCTACGATCTTTATTTTCGTGTTTTAATTGATTTTTCGGAGGATTAAAAATCCCGTTTTTCCCGTTTCCGTAATATTTTCGGGAAATTCTATCTTAATGCTTCCCTCCACTCTTCAAGGAACCTATATGCCAAATGTCAACTTTCTGCAACAAGTAAAACGAAAAATCCTGTTTTTTTCCGTTCCCGTCAGAATTTCGGGAAATTCTTTTGTCAATCTCAAGCTCACAACATTTATTTACAACAAAAACACACTACATCACAACAAAAACACAGTATAAACATAAATAATATGCTCCCTTATACTCCCCAAAGAACCTAAATGCTAACTTTCAGTTTTCTACAACCGGTAAAACGAAAAATCCCGTTTTATCCCGTTCCCGTAGGAATTTTGAAAACTCCACTCTTAATGCTCCTCTACACTCCCCAAGCAACCTACATGCCGAATTTTAGATTTCTACGATAAGTAAAACGAAAAATCCCGTTTTTTCCGTTCCCGTCAGAATTTCGGGCAATTGTTTCGTAGTGCTCCCTTACACTCCCCAAATAACCTTAATGCCAAATTTCAGTTTTCTATGACCAGTAAAACAGAAAATCCCGTTTTTTCCCATTCCCGTAGGAATTTTCTCTCAATGCTCCTCTACACTCCCCAACCAATCTACATGCCGATTTTCAGCTTTCTACGTCCAGTAAAATGAAAAATCCCGTGTTTTCTCTTTCCCATGGGGATTTCGGGAACTTATCTCTATAATGCTTCCCTACACTTCTCAAGCAACCTACATGCCAAATTTCAGCTTTCTACAACCAGTAAAACGAAAAATCCCGTTTTTTCCCGTTTCCGTCAGAATTTCGGGAAATCCTTTTGTACTGCTCCCCTACACTCCTCAAGGAACCTAAATGCTAAATTTCAGTTTTCTACGACCATGAAAACGAAAAATCAATCCCGATGAACTGAACATAAATCCCGTTTTTTCCTTATCCCGCAGGAATTTCTAAAAATCCTTTGAAATAGTTTTTTACTATTGTAATCACCTACTTTTATGCCAATTTTAAAGAATCTAGTAATTATTGTTCATGGGATTCCGTTGAACTAAATATATAAATCCCGTTATTTCCTCATCCCGCGAGAATTTCTAAAAATCCTGAAACATATGTTTTAGTTAATGTAATACCTACTTGTGTGTTAAATTTGAAGAGTCTAGTTATTATAGTTACTGAGATAGGGTCATTTGGAATCGAAGATATAAATCCCGATTTTTCCCGTTCCCGTGGGAATGTCCAAAAATCCTTTCTTAGCGGATGGCTACGTCATAACATCTACCTGCATGCCAAATTTCAGCCCGATCCGTCCAGTGGTTTGGGCTGTGCGTTGATAGATCACTATGTCAGTCAGTCAGTCAGTCACCTTTGAGTTTTATATATTTAGATATTCATTCAACTGTAATGCGCGATCAAAACTCCTAATCTGTGTGGATACCTAAGTGAGGGCACCAGCTGTACTACATGTGTTTTAAATCTATTCTATTCGACGAAGCAACTCAGATAATTATGATAGAACTTCACGTAAGGTAAGTTCGTTTAATCATCAATTATACTTCCTGCTTCGTCCTCGAGATTAGAGATCAATTTGTAGTAACACGCATCGTGTCGCCATTCATCCACAAAGTTTAAAGTAGAAAACCGTTACTTTTTTTTTTTTTTTTTTTTTTTTAATGTAGGGTAGCCCTACTCCCGTCATATGACCGACCTGTCCCTGCTCTCATTCGCGTTTTTGTGCTCAGCCGTTCACCACGTGTTCTCGTTAGTCGCTCAAAAAATTGGTTTAAGTGCATTGAGAGTGTCTAAAATGCCAAAAAGGAGTAGAAAGGACGAGGACAGTGACGATTATTTTCGGCGCAAGCTCCGAAAGTTAGAAAAGGAGCTGCAACGCCGACGCCAATCGCCCGTTATTTCAAACGACAGCTCATCACCGGATTCATCACCGCTGCTGCCGCTACAAGAAGGTACTTAATTATTGTAATATAATAATAAATCAAAAATTACCAGTTAGCTAATTACAAAGACTATAGTGTGATATACGGATGTTATATAGTGTGCACCTAGATGGGGTGTTGCCGTCATTGTGCTTCCTATATCATAAAGATTAACAAAAAATAATAACAAAAATACGAACTACATTGTGTACACCTAAACGGGGTGCTGCCGTTGTAGTATGTCGTATTGATAAAAAATTATAGTCAGAAAGAGTATAAATGTATGTAGTGTACACCTAGACGGGGTGCTGCCGTCATACTGTACTATATTCATAATATTAACCGATGTAAATGTGGATAGTTAGAAGGACTATCTCTTTACAATAATGTGTTGTGTACACCTGCAAGGGGTGTTACCTCACAGATAAATATAATGGTGTTGTGTATAGTCGTAAGGACTATTACCTTTCGCACCTATAAAGAGCTATGCGAATTCGTATACCTTTCAGCACACGTACTTATAACCTGTTTCAAAACTTGGAATTACCTACGTGTTCTTGTGTGTAACGCCTTTTAAAAGATTACACATTAACCTATGGTTGCAAAAAAAAAAAAATAAAAAATAAAAAATAATAATAATAATAATACAACCCTATTAAGATATTTAATATATCTTCCAGAGGACAATGTGCAACCAGAAACGCCGGAAATTGGAAATGGAGACGCTGCAGCCACCACCGAGTCCGAAACAAAGGACCCCCTGGAGGCCGCTCCCGTGGTGGAACAATCAGCTCTTGATGACGAAATTTTGTCGCTTTTGGGCGAAACTCCGTCAAAGGACAAAAAGTACGGAGCTGAGATCCAAAACGACCTCGCAGTTCGTTGGGAACACATCGCCACGTCGGGGCTATCAAAAGAGGCTAGAAAGGAGTTATTGGAAAAACACATGGTACCAAATAACTGTAAAAAAGTCGAGGCACCCGCTCTCAATCCTGAGATTAAGGCTGCATTGACTGAGGCCTTACTGAAGAAAGATAAAGCTTTAGAGACAAAGCAGAAGCAGCAAGCTGCGGCCATCTCTTGCCTCAGCGAAGCTCTTACTCTGATACTAGCGTCGGAGCACAGAGACTCTAAGATAATAAAACTTCTTATAGAAGCAGGCCGTATCATGTGCGACTCTCAACATACAGAGTCTCTTACAAGACGTAGCTTCATATGTTCAACCATAAAGAAAGAACTTAAAGACCAGCTTTATGACACGGAAATAGATAAGTTCTTGTTTGGAGAAAAACTAGCTGATACGTTAAAGGCTGCCAAGGCCATTAATAAATCGGCGACTGACATGAAAGCTACGCCGCCTAAGCCATCTCAGAACATTAAAAAAGCTGCGCCAAAAAACTCCAAATTTCCTCAATACAATCGACCTCAATCGACAGTAAGTCATGCGACAGCGAATCCGCCCCCAGCAGCAGCGCCTGCGCCGCAAGCGACGCGCCGGCCGCAGCGGCCGCCGCCACCGCCGCCGCGCTCGTCGAGGCCTCGCGCGCCTGCGCCGCGCCGCTAAACGGGGTACGCAATGCTGGTCGACTTGTATATTTTTATGATCAATGGCAATTTCTAACAAGAGATCCAACAATCCTATCATGGATCAAAGGTTACAAAATTCCATTTTCACAACCTGTTGTGCAAAAAGAAATTCCTGGTTTACCAAAACTATCCAAGTCAGAGTTTTTTGAGTATCAAGATTCAATTCAGGATCTTATCGATATGGGGGCTGTAACTGCATGTAAACATTGCGAAGGCCAATATTTATCTAGTTATTTCATTATAAAGAAATCTAATGGTAAAAATAGATTTATCTTGAATCTTAAGTCGCTAAACAAGTTTATAAACACAGAGCACTTCAAGATTGAAGATCTAAGAACAACACTAAAGTTAATTTCCCAAGACTGTTACATGGCAAATCTAGACTTAAAGGACGCTTATTTCTTAATAGCGATCCACAATGATTATAAAAAATACTTACGTTTTCGTTGGGAAGACAAATACTATGAGTTTAATGTTCTTCCTTTTGGCCTAAGTACCGCCCCCTTCGTGTTTACGAAACTGCTCAAACCAGTCATGTCATTATTAAGGTCTCTGGGTTTACTATCAACTATTTATTTAGACGATGTCTGTATGATAGGAAAAAATTATACAGATTGTGCCAGAAATATTTCACAAACAAGGCAGATTTTTGAATCACTTGGTTTTGTCATAAATAAAGAAAAGAGTTGCCTTGTCCCAAGAACAACCTGTAGATATCTAGGATTCATCATAGATTCTAAAAGATTTCACGTTAAGCTTCCAGATGAAAAAAGAATGCAAATTAGGAAGGAATTAAATCTATTTATTCAGCTAAAAAGATGTAAAATCAGATGTTTCGCTCGCTTATTGGGTCTTCTTACGTCAGCCTGTCCAGCCATCCAATATGGGTGGCTCTATACGAAACAGATGGAGAGATGTAAATATCTCACATTACTGAATACAGAAGATTACGACTCTTATATGACATTGCCTTCAAATTTGCATTCTGATTTCACCTGGTGGCTTAAGTCTATAGAGCAGGCTGTCAATCCCATAAGGGTTGACAGCTATTGCTTAGAAATATTCTCGGACGCAAGCAAAAAAGGGTGGGGGGCTGCATGTGGCAGGGAAACTGCCAGTGGCTCGTGGAGCAGTGATGAGGCGGACAGACACATAAATTATCTAGAGCTACTGGCGTCTTTCTTTGGACTAAAAATCTTTGCCAAAAATATGACCAATTGTCAAATCTTGCTAAGGATCGATAACACAACTGCTATTTCATATGTCAATCGCATGGGAGGCGTCAGGTTCCCACACCTTAACCAAGTGACGAAAGACATATGGCAGTGGTGTGAAACCCGAAACATCTTTGTCTTCGCAGCATATATAAGCTCCAAAGACAATGAAATAGCAGATGCGGAATCGAGAAAAACCCATCCAGATGTCGAATGGGAATTAAATAACTATGCCTTCAGCCAGATTGTTGCAAAGTTCGGTTCTCCCAACATTGATTTATTTGCAAGCCGAGTTAATAAAAAGTGTGAAAGATATGTGTCATGGAGCAGAGACCCCGATGCATATGCAAATAATGCATTCACATTAAATTGGCAAAATATGTATTTTTACGCGTTTCCGCCTTTTGGTATTATTTTGAAAGTTCTAAGAAAAATTATTAGTGACAAGGCTGAAGGCATAGTTGTTGTTCCACTTTGGCCCACGCAGCCCTGGTACCCAATTTTCCAGCGTCTGCTTTGTTCAGAGGTTATAACCTTCTCTCAAGATGATAATTTATTGTTATCTGTCCACAACAGCTACCCGAGAGTCAACTTAGTAGCAGGGAGATTATCCGGACTGCGTTATTAAGAAGATGCGTACCACCTTCTTCCTTGGATATAATGCTGGCCTCTTTGTCGAATAATTCCTTAAAACAATACGGGTGTGCATTGAATCGCTGGACGCGTTTCTGTGCCCAGCATAATATAGATGTCTATACAGCATCAATCCCAAACGTATTATACTTTTTTACTAAGGAATTCGACAAAGGTGCAAGTTATGGCACATTAAATAGTTGTCGATCGGCATTGTCATTAGTTTTAGGATCTAAATTTGGATCAGATGATCGTGTGACCAGGCTATTTAAAGGGTTTTATAGGCTGCGCCCTACTTCACCTAAGTATGACATAACCTGGTCTCCAACTATAGTTTTGGATTATTTGTCAAATCTGTACCCTAATAACGAGATTCATATCGAACATTTAACAAAAAAAGTCGCAACATTATTGGCACTGGTAACCGCACACAGAGTGCAAACTTTGTCTCTAATTAAAATCAATAATATTGAAACCTATTCAGATCGATTAATGATAAAGATACCTGAATCTATCAAAACTTCAAGACTAGGAGTACTTCAACCCTGTCTTAAGATTCCGTTTTTTAGTCAACGTCCCGAGATTTGTCCAGCTGAAGCTTTAAAATCTTATATGATTGTAACGAAAGAATTAAGATCAGAAGACAATGATCAACTTTTTATTAGTTTCAAAAGACCTCATAGGGCCGTAGGCCCCCAAAGTATCAGTCGGTGGATTAAGGAGACTTTGACAGAAAGCGGAATAGATACAACAATATTTAGTGCCCACTCCACTCGGCACGCCGCCACTTCGGCTGCATGCCGCTTCGGCGTCAATATAGATTTGATTCGAAAGACTGCCGGGTGGAGTGGCCACTCTGAGGTATTTAATAAATTTTATAACAGAGATGTTATTCCAGAAGATCCAACTGATTTTGCTGTTTCTATTCTAAATAATTAAAATAAGACAACAAGGAAAATCAGAGCGATGTTGTATACTATGTTTCGTTTGTAAGATATTAGTTACATGATTATGAAATCATTAAACCTAATTCTTGCTCATGTGTGTGTTAATATTTCACTAAGCTTTCAAATTCTACAAATTGATCTCTAATCTCGAGGACGAAGCAGGAAGTATAATTGATGATTAAACGAACTTACCTTAAGTGATGTTCTATCATAATTATACGAGCTGCTTCGTCCGAAGAGATTAGATCCCTCCCACCCTCTACAACTATAGAGTTAGTTACCCCTAGCTAGAGCGAAATATTAACTTCAGTGGCTTAAGCTTTCAACTAAATGAGAGCAGGGACAGGTCGGTCATATGACGGGAGTAGGGCTACCCTACATTAAAAAAAAAAAAAAAAAAAAAAAAGTAACGGTTTTCTACTTTAAACTTTGTGGATGAATGGCGACACGATGCGTGTTACTACAAATTGATCTCTAATCTCTTCGGACGAAGCAGCTCGTATAATTATGATAGAACATCACTTAAGGTAAGTTCGTTTAATCATCAATTGTACATAAAATTTGGTCATTTGAGCTCGGATAGGTTGGACTAGGCAACAATAGGTTATAATCGTATCGTAGACAGTGCGCATAGGTATTATAATTATGGCAGGTCAAGTAGGTACCTACTAATATTAGAATTACGGATACCTAGGAATTTATGTAGATTAAAAAAATATATTACGTTTGCGTTATAGTTAGGTAGGTAACAGGCGATCTAAAATGGTGGTCAGGGCTTTCGAAGTTAAATTCAAAATTGAATATGAATGGTTACAAAACACGGCCGATATGGACAATGAACCGTATTAAGCAAACCGTAACATTTCGTAATTTATAACTGTAAGAAAAGTGAGTATTCAACATAATTGCCATTCATGATTTAATTTATTTTATAAAATTAGATAGGCACACAGTGAATTAACATTGCCTTCCCCTCGGATTAGGGTGTCCCAAAAAAAATGAAAGTTAATTTTTTCGAACGCATACCCTCTAATTTTATTTTAATGATATTAAAATAGTTGGAAATAAAATTTTATATTAATAGAATAACGGGAACCCGTGCCGACTTCCATCGAAGCCCGTCAGGACTTGCATAGTAAGGCGCGTGCGAACTAAGTTTTTATACAGGGTGTCCCAGAAGTATCACGTCACAGTGACACCAGAGGTAGGCCAGCTCAAGACGCACCTAACCAACCTAACATGACCCCAGTAAAAGTTGCATGGTTTTCGAGTTATTACGGAAATAAAGATTTTTGGGGATACTCCCCTTTGTCTTGACATTTTTAGTACCAGCATCGGCTTGAAAAGCTTTTAATAACAGTTTTTTATGTGTATCGAATCTTGAATAGTTACTTCAGAAGTGCAGTGTGTTATTTTGTCAGTAACTTTCCTAAAATGCTGAAAACAACTTCATTAATCTTAATTTAAGTTGTTTCAAAAACATGAATTTCAACTTTAACCATCTGCCATGAAAAAAATTTACTAGAAATGAAACAAATAAATAACGTAAATAAATTAGGCATGTTATGCTGATTTAGAAATGGTATAACACATGTACCTGACTTCAAGAACATTAGGCATTCTTATCACTTTGCTGATACCGCAAGCCGTCACTGTTAAGTAAAAACATGTTACATTACTAATTTATTGAATCAGGCGTTACTTTGCCGAGGTCCATATTAGTGAACTAAAACAATCACCTACTTTGCTCACCCGCGATCTTATGATAGCTACGTTTATACTAGAAATGTGTGTTCATTCAGTTCCTCCTCCTCCACACTGCAAAAGTACAGGGCAGTTCGAAGGACTTAACACCCCACACTTCAGTCTACTTGTGAACTCGTGACCACGGCCACTGTAATGTTGCCGAAATGACGAGGTAAATATTACTCGTGCGTGTTAGCGTGATAACTCACGTTGGTGGTATTTTGACTACGAATGAAAATCACGAAAGTTTAAAACGATAGATAATATTATTTGGTTAACGCAATAATCTGGACATCTTTAAGGTCAAAGTGTACGAACCTTGGATGGATTGGTCAACTGGGACCAATTTTATGGCCACCGCGTTCCCCGGATCTAAACTCACTAGATTTTTTTTATTGGGGATGTTTAAAATACAAAGTTTACGCGAAACCAATGCGCTCTGAAGAAGAATTGCGGCAACGAGTATTCGACGCGGTCCATACCATATCGGAAGTAGGTTTACGAAAATTGAGCCGTATTAAACGATGTTTTTTGTGCATCAGAGCCCATGGGAGACAATTTGAACATTTTATTGTGAACTAAATTTATTCCAATAAATGAATGAAAGATAAACATGTTTTTAACCACCCACGCAAAAAGAAGGGTGTTATAAGTTTGACCGCTATGTCTGCCTATCTGTGGCACAGTACCTCTTAAACGAGTGAATCGATCGTGAGAGTGAGATCGTGTGCCACTGTAGCTCTTAAACGCGTAAATCGATTTGACTGCGTTTTTTTTATTTGAAAGCAGGTTATATCCGGTTCTTTATGATCCAGTCCTAGCCTTGAAAAGGGAGACAAACATTAATATTTAGCCTTCGTGCATTTGGTAAAATAATTGTATCAGATATTAGATGAGCCATCACTTTACACAGCTTTTTTGTACCACTTAGCAGGGACTGCTTCCGGAGTTCCAGTTTTAAGTTGGTTCGATAGGGCTTCGCTAAAGTGATAAGAATATCTAATGTTCTTGGAGTAAGATACATGTGTGATACCATTTCTAAATCTGCATAACATGTCTAATTTATTTACGTTATTTATTTGTTTCGTTTCTAGTATTTTTTCTTCATGGCAGATGGTTAAAGTTGAAATTCATATTTTTGAAACAACTTAAATCAAGATTAATGAAGTTGTTTTCAGCATTTTACGGTAGTTACTGACAAAATAACACACTGCACTTCTGAAGTAACTATTCAAGATTCGATACACATAAAAAACTGTTATTAAGAGCTTTCCAAGCCGATGCTGGTACTAAAAATGTCAAGACAAAGGGGAGTATCCCCAAAAATCTTTATTTCGGTAATAACTCGAAAACCGTGCAACTTTTATTGGGGTCATGTTAGGTTGATTAGGTGCGTCTTGAGCTGGCCTACCTCTGGTGTCACTGTGACGTGGTACTTCTGGGACACCCTGTATACTTGTTTTCGTCATTAATGTACTTATTATTTTCGTTGTGGCAACATGGCAGTAGAGTTACGGAGTTCGAAAAAGGATATATTTTTGACTAGCTTTTGCCCGCGGTTTCGCTCGCGTTAAATTTGGGGTAGCACAGATTTACTTTTTACGATCTTTATGTTCGTGTTTTAATTGATTTTTCGGAGGATTATATTAGCAAATTTTCGAATTTAAAAATCGACTTTGAAGCCTTGTTTCACATCTTCAGTACAGGGGTGAAATTTAAAAAAACCTACTTGTTTTTTTTGCCCGCGACTTCGTACCTATGCGATATAGGATTCCCGTGGGATAGGAATAAGTAAATTCAATAGAAAACCACACTTTCCGCGATTTTTAAAAAGCTTTCACTAATAGTTTTTTTTTAAATCAGCTCAGTTGTTTCAGAGATTACCCCCAATAAACAAAGAAACAGACAAAGTTTACATTTTTTTTCTTCTTTCTCTCTTTGAGTTAATTGGTTAGGCGTAGGTAATAATGTGTCCTAACCGTTAAGGAATTACCTTCCAAAATCAGCTCACCTGAGTAACCAAAATGAAAACAACTAAAGGTCTTAGACCTGCATATTATGATATTAAAAGAAACTTCCTCTAACTCCTAACCGTTAAGGAGTTAAGCCTTCGATCATCAGCTCACCTTAATAACCTGAAAGAATACAACTATCGGTCTATACGTACCTATAATAATATTAAAAATATATCCTCAACTCCTAACCGTAAAGGAGTTTTACGTTCCATCATCAGCTCATCAACATGAGATGATGTCTATCAGACGCAAATACTTAAATAGCTTGAGAAAATATCTGAAAAACGTATCGTAACGTGATCACGTTATCAGATCTTTCGAATAAAAAAGTATTTTTTTAAATAAATAAGAAAGAAAAAGAAAAATCCCGATTTTCTCGTTCCCGTAATAATTTTCGGTAAAATCCTCTCTCAACGCTCCCCTACACTCTCCAAGGAACACACTTGCCAAATTTCAGCTTTCTACGACCAGTAAAACGAATAATCCCGTTTTTCCCGTCCACGAGGGAATTTTGTTAAGTCCTCTCTTAATGCTCCTCTACACTCCCCAAGCAATCTATATGCCGATTTTCAACTTTCTGCGTCCAGTAAATCCCGTTTTTTTCCCTTTCTCGTAAGAGTTTCGGAAAATTAACTCTTAATGCTTCCCTCCACTCTTCAAGGAACCTATATGTCAAATGTCAGCTTTCTGCGACCAATAAAATGACAAATCCCGTTTTTTATCGTCCTCGTAAGACATTTCGGGAAATTCTTTTGAAGTGCTCCCTTACACTACCCAAAGAACCTAAATACAAAATTTCAGTTTTCTACGACCAGTAAAACGAAAAATCCCATTTTTTCCCGTTTCCGTAGGAATTTTGAAAACTCCACTCTCAATGCTCCTCTACACTCTCCAAGCAACCTCCATGCCGCATTTCAGCTTTCTACGATCAGTAAAACGAAAAATCCATCCCGTTGAACTGAACATAAATTCAGTTTTTTCCTTATCCCGTGGGAATTTCCAAAAATCCTTAAAAAAGTTTTGTTACTATTATAATCACCTACTTCTATGCCAAATTTGAAGAGTCTAGTAATTATTGTTCAAGGGATTCCGTTGAACTGAATATATAAATCCCGTTTTTTCCTTATCCCGCGGGAATTTAGAAAAATCCTGAAAATAATGTTTTAATTAATGTAATACCTACTTTTGTATAAAATTTGAAGAGTCTAGTTATTATAGTTTCTGAGATAGGGTCACTCAGAATCGAATATATAAATCACGATTTTTCCCATTCCCGTGGGAATTTCCAAAAATCCTTCCTTAGTGGATGCCTACATTGTATAAGGTATCTATGTGCAAAATTTCAAGTCTCTAGGTCCAGTGGTTTGGGCTGTGCGTTGATATATCAGTCAGTCAGTCAGTCAGTCAGTCAGTCAGTCAGTCAGTCAGGACTTTGAATTTTATATATATAGATTGATGATGTAAAACGCCAAATTACCGGGTCAAAACTGCCGTCTAATGGACAAGTGTAGGCAGTTTTATCTATATATATAAAAGGCAAACCTGACTCACTGGGTTATATATCAACGCACAGCCCAAACCGCTGGGCCTAGAAACTTGAAATTTGGTACAGGAGTTTCTTTTATCATGTAAGCGGGCACTAAGAAAGGATTTTTGGAAATTCATCCCCTGAGGGGGTGAAATAGAGGGGTGAAGTTTATATGCAATTTTCTCATTTTTGGACTTAAAAATATAAAAATAGATGTATAAGTTTTTGATCACAATCACAAATGATCTGTCTAGGTGAAATGGATAAAATACCCCCCTAAAGGGGTAAAAAGGGGGGTAAAGTTTGTATGGAAATTTTCTCATTTCTAGACTTAGAAGTTGTAATGAATAATTATTCCATGGGTGTTAGTGTTGTTAGAGGTATAGTTGATTTCTAATACAAAGAAGAAGAAAAAATGTAAGTAATGTAGTTAAGTAAGTACCATTCCTTTTTTGTAAACGCGAATACGCAAACATACGCTCACTATGTATATTAGATTATAAATGTTAACTTTCTCATATAAGTGAATTGTGTATATTCTTATGGGAAATAAATTTCTTTAAACCGATTTTTAACGTCCAAACACTTACCGCCCAACTAGCAAAATGTAGTCTTGAATAAGCCACGAATGCGTTTTCAATAAAGCTTAAAGCAATTTGATACAGTCTTAGAATACTCTTGTAATACTCTTTAAGACCGGTTTTGGGCACAAAATTCAGGATCTTTGTTCTTGAATTTGTTCTGTACTGGTCATGGAAAATGCTACTTGCTCCCATGTTGATCTTTAAAACACACTGTATTTTGCTACAAATCTTGCACACTGCTAATCTAGAATCAATATGCGACTATCAGCCAGTTTAAAAATAAATTTGGGAGAGTTCGTCTTATTTCGTGTGAATTTAAATTTAATTAATAATATTTGACAACACAAAAAATGCAGGACTCACGAGTTATTTATGCGGACTAATTGTGACTAGCTACGACCTTTTTTATGTGCGAAGATGATTACTTCGTTGTTATATATGTGTATTTGTGGTATATTTTTAATGCCCCCCTATATTTTCCTATATTTAAAATATACTGCAATATAACAATTTCACGTGCCTGCTGTTACAAGATCTGATATCTGACAATATGCTTTTGTGAAACTTTTGCTCTCTGATTTAAATTATAAACTGAAAATAATTGAAATGACCCTTCGTGTGACCTGTTTACAATGAAATGTTTACTGTGTCCATAATGGTTCAATTCAGTAAAATCGTACAAATTTTTCGTAGCTAATATTAATATTAAACATTATGTTATTAACAATATGGCGCTGACGCCATTTGTTAAAAACAAAGTCCTAAAAAAGCAAAAAAAAGGTTGGTTCAGAACTTTTTGCTTTATATAAGAGTAATTAATTTCCCATTTTGCTTTTGCTCCTGTAAGAGCCAAGAATCATTCTGATACAGGATTTCAGTCTTAGATGACACAATAATGTCATTCTCAAGTCTACTAGTCCTATATAAGTTCTATTAACGCATTTCTGTAGAGAAGTGTTAGACTTAGAAAAGACTTTATTGAAACTAATATTTTTAGCGGAAAGTTAAAGTCTCATATCTTGCTTCTGTAGGACTGTACTTGAATAAACCATGTATTTTAATCTCCAATGCGCTTTCGAGATAGAATTGATCCGTCCACACGATATCTATTTGTTTATGGCAATTGTATCGGGTATGTTGGCGGACCTGTCATTTAGTTTGACATTCATGACAGGTTTGAGGCATTGTAACACCCGTTATACACAAATATTCATAAATTTGCGTAATCTGTGGTAAGTGTTACCAGACGTATATTCGAGTTTTCTGATTGATGAGTGAAGTCGGGTTGTAACATTAGTATGTTATTAAATATTAGTTACAAAAATTAAAGTATTATTGTTTCCCTCGTCGTTATTGACAATTTATTAATCGTTTCAGGGTTCCAGCACGCATTGTTATGGCCAAATTTCCTCTTTTTATTATTTCCTAAGAATACAAATTGCTAGGGCGAAGTGATACCTTGATTTCCCTAATTTCCGGCATTTGTAAACTTGCAACTCTCTCATCGAATTGATGATAGAAAGGAATTTTATGCTATAAAAACCAAAGATCACGCCATTACGAGGCATTTTATTTCCGAATTTCGAGATTTCGAGACAATTACATTGTTCAGTGCCGGAATTCAAAATTCCCTTGTAAGTATCTCGGCGATTGGCTGCGTGGCTAGCAATATTCTTAATCTTTGTCGGTTTTTAACAGTTTTTTACTTTGTATTTCAGCACCCGTAAAAAGTTACTATCCACGCCTCATAGTACCATATTTTTAACAAAATCAGTGTCGATCGGCACATAAAACCTGGTAAGTACCTTACATTACACGTTACATCGAAATTTATTTGCCACCGACCGTGTATTAAATAGTTTCTTTCTTGCAATATTGCAGCATCCGTAAATTGCGTCCGGCGACTGTGGCAAACGCGAGAACCCTTTTGTCCGGCACCAGGAGTTGACAATCGTCAAATTGGAACACCCGGCAGGACGTTTTTCCTCTAAAAAGTAAGTATTCTTGCATTTACTTTTTTTTCAAAATGCGAGGGTAGGGTTTCGGTTGCCACCTGGTCAAATTATATTATATTCTTTCTTTGCATAGCTAATGCAGCTGCCTTGTTGTTTTTAAACCTAGCACAGCGCACCGTTGCACTTATTTCATATTAATTAAATATCTAATTTCTTTAAATATTTCCCCGAACCCCGGCAGGGTTCCCCGGACAGATTTGTTTTACTCATTATCTTATGTGAAATGTTTGTGGATGCTTATCATCGCATTCTAGTAACATTATTGTTATAATTTATCTTATTTTTCTATAAACTTTTGGTACCGACCCCGTCGGTCAGTCTCGGCATGTTTCCGGAGACCCTGTCTTTCGTTCATTGTTAATTGAAAATAATAACTAGGTACATTTCTATTTAATTGCCTTATTAGCTTTTGCAAATCAAAATGCATTTGCAGCACCTGGAATATTCCATGTACTCATGAAATCTTGTTTACCCTCATTTTATTTTACCATTAATTACCGAAACCTTTTATTTCCTTTTGGCTATTTAAATGCATTTGCAATGCTTTAGATTAATATTTCTTATACTCTGAGACCTTGCATACCTTTATTTTCTGTTGTGGTATATCCTCTAATCATTTAGTGCATTCTAGCAATTTAAATGCAATTATAATGCTTTTGTGTCAATGTTTGATGTACTTTGCAACTTTGCCCAACCTCTATTAATTTAAATTTAAATACTGAGCGGCTTTATTACTTTATACCCGTTGCAATGCATTTACAGAGCATTTGTTCTAGTATTTTCTGCACTCTGCAACTTTGCCCACCCCACTTTTATTTTATAATGAACTACATATTATTATTTTAGTTTGCAATAAACTACTGAGTAGCCTAATTACTTCCTGCCTGGTTTACGCCTTGATTTTTAATATTTTCTTTGCCATGCAACTTTGCCTACCCTCATTTTATTTTGCAACAAGCTACTCAGTGTTATATTTATTACTACGCGTTTATGGTAATGCAATCTATTCCCACTTCAACTGCTATGCGTACACCTGCTTCTGGGGCTTACTTGAACGGAGGTCCTGACCAATTTCAGGAGGTGTATGGTACGGGTTAAGACTAACCGCGTCGCCCGTCCGTGTCTGCTTACCTGAGCAACGCTGCGGGAACGAGCCAGCGAAAGCTAAGCCGACTTTAATAACTCTAGAAATTTAAACAGATACCATAAAACGTGATCAGCCAAACCACAACACCAACTACTCACCTTTGGGTAAAAATTATTGTACCCACTACATAATTAAGTTGCCCTACTGCTAAGGTACGATAAGTAACTCTGTGGTTGAAAACAGAATTGAATAAATTACGTTACTAATTAATTTCTGATTTTCCTTGGGGTTTACCCCGTATCCTAGTAGGGTGGCCAAAAAATATTATCATTACAAAGTATGAAAATAGGCGTATAAGTTCTCAATTACAATTTAAAATTATCTTTGTAAGTAAAATGGATAAAATTCCCCCTAAAAAGGTAAAATGGGGGGGGGTAACTTTTTTATGGAAATTTTCTCATTTCTGGACTTTAGTTATTTGTGTAGGTAAAATGGATGCAATTCCCCCTAAAGGGGCAAAATGGGGGGTGAAGTTAGCAATTATTATTAAAACATATGCCCTGATAACTAAAGTACACGCGGACGAAGTCGCGGGCAAAAGCTAGTCCTATAATATACGCGAAGTGAATTTAAGTGTCAAAGAAAGGGTTAATCATTCGCGAGCGTATTATTTACTAAATCTTTACCTAACTGTGTGTGTGTGTGTGTGTGTGTGTGTAGAAATTCGAAACCCTTTAACAGGTTTCGAGAAATTTATAAAAAAATGCAAACATTGAATTTGCACATGCCAGTGCGCTTGATTTAATACAGATAGACAAGGATAGGATCTTCTTGGAAAAACAGAGAGAGCTAGGATGACCGGGTCACTTGGCTGGAGTGGATAAAAAAATTACTGAAAAAGAAGAAAAGGCGAACCTTAGAACCATTCAAGAGGAAAATCGGCGTGTTAAATATTTGTCGTCCCTAACTCCCGTGACATCTTCCTATGAATCACAACAAGAAGATTTGTCTTCTTATTCTGAGGAAACAGATTCACAAAACATGATTTCCGTTCCACCTGAGAGCATACAGCCCCATTCTAATAGACCTACTATGAGGAAAAACTTTATCACTCCAAAGCTAGTCGCAGCATTAGACAGGTGTCAGTTACGTATAAAAGATTCTGTATTTATAATTGAAGCAACTAAAGAAGCACTTGGATATTGACAAATTTTCAAAAAAGCAAGTCCTCCATGCAAAGAATTCGCACGGAAAAGCGAAAAGAGCGCGTCGAAGCTATAAAAGCTAATTTTTAGAATGACGTACCGGAAACTGTGACTGTCTACTGGGATGGTAAACTGTTGCTAGCTTTGGATGTACGTAAGTCTAAAGAGGAACGCCTACCGATAGTGATATGATATCTTCTTCTTATATTTTATATATCGCTCATTGAATGCAAAAGGGCCACAAATAAAAAAAATCATAAAATTGTTTTATTGCAAAATCGTGGTCTAATTGACCATAACTTTATACTAAATTGAAGACACCCGTAATTTTTGCGTTATTTATTGTCGAATCGTTCAACCGCCTTTTTTGCATTTGGCGGGTTTGCAAGGTAACTACAGTGCAAAACCGCCATTTTATCAGTTGCGACCCAGAACTCGGAGCGAACGCACGTCAGTTTCGTATAAAACGGCCACATTCCAAAAAAATACCGCATAACGAGTTCACTGTTCCGTGTAAAAGTGCCATATTTCGGAATGCATCCATTTTGCATTCCAAAATCAAGTGAGTATAGTAATAATTTGTAATACAACAGAGGCATTTTTAAAAACCCGTCCATTTTGCATTGAATTATTATATAAACCAGGGCCATATTTAGAAATGTGTCCGTTTTGTAAAGAACTATATACTATGTTATCTAAAATTTATTTCAATCTAACACGCAGTTTTAGTATTGCGTTCGTTTTGTAGGAAAATTATTGTTACGAATGTTCAAATATTTAAAAACAAAATAGACGTGTTTGACATATCACCCTTTTACGGTGAAGGAAAATATAAAGAGGAAACCCTTATATTAAAAGATGAGGCCACCTAGAGGCGATGGGTTCACCACCTACCATATTAAATCACTTGGGTGTACGCGTATGTGTATTTCTGCTTGCGTGTGTGTTCTTGTGTAATGACATGTGGAGAGGATTTCTTTAAAAGGGTTATTTTGTATATATCCTACTTAAATATACACTCTTGTTTTAGCTATGGCATCGATTGAACAGTTTAATTTCAAAGTCACCTTAAACTGCTTAATATTTAACCCATTTGCTCGTTTGCCTTCCAGTCGAATAAAAAAAAAAGGTTATTTTCAAACCATTTTTAGATGAGGTGGAGAGCATACTACAAGTTCATTGTCAAACCATTTTTAGATGAGGTGGAGACCATACTACATCATAGGTTTAGAAACAGGTTTGTTTAAAACTATAATGAAAGAATATAGTGGAAAAATTATCGATTGTAAATGACAATCAATTTAGAAAAATGGAACCAATTATCTTGATCCTTCACAAAGATGGCCCAGCAAACTCTTCTTCACCAGCTTCTTCATCATATCCGTAGCAATAGATAAACTAAAGGGAAGACAAGCGGAAATTGCGTATACCCTGCCAACACTAAGTCTTTATCAATTTATCCATCAATATAAATTAAATTGATGTACAATTAAAACGTACAATTTTATTACATTCGCTTGTAACGAGCTGACGAGCACCGTGTATCGTTTAAGACTCACAACGGCGGGTAGATGCTTAGAAAATCTTTCATAAACCATTTACAAGAATTGTCTTTTAACCTAAGGACTTAGTTTAAGTAGACAACAGTTACTATCATGATTGCATGATGATGATGGTTCTAAGACATTTCTATCAGTCTTTACTTGCGCATACCATGATTCTTCTTCTCTGTCTTCATTTACTACTTGGGTCCTTGGGTTTTTACTTCTTGGATATTGATCAATTACAAAAAGTAAAAAAAAAGTGATGAGCATAATAATAGATAACCCACTCCTGGGCAAAGGTTTCCCGTTTTTCTTTTCGCCCCTCTTTGCTTCTACCGCATATCATGCATTTAAATTCAAAAATTAACGACTTAGTTTTGTCCATACCAACACGACATGCATGTCCATTCTTCAAAAGGAATGAACAGTTTTTAAGCCAAGTTTAGCGGTCTGGCTAAGGAGTGAGTGAGTGAATGAGTAGTAAGTGAGTGGATGAGTAGTGTTAGTGTAGTCAGAAGATAAAACTTCATGGAACTCTGTTAGCACACACCAAGTAAACGCACGATGACTGGGCAGCCGTGGGTCGTAAGCAATATTAGCACTATAATATTGTAAGAGCCTGCAACCATGTATTAATTCATAAAGTACGAACTTAGTACGCAATTATTGTACGCTACCTCATAATCAATGTACGCACAGTATAGACAAGAAACAGATGCGTATCTTCTTCAAATAATAGGCGCAAGATCGGCTTAAAAATAAATTGAAATTTTAAGAAGTGGCTCTATTGGTGTGAGATTTAATCTAAATTTAAATCGCTGCCCAATCAAATCCGTTTTAAAGTATCCAAAAAACCCGACATCAGGTTAAATTTTAGAAATTATGCCCGTGAAAATATTAAAAAGTAAATATTTATTAAAGTTTCTTAATACTTTTTGAGTTTTTTGTTAGCTATTTTAAGTGATTTTTAAAACTATTTAAATTTGATTAATGTTTGGCAAAATAATACCCATGTAGTATTCGATGGGACTGAATATTGATCTCATGTTTCACCTGAATTTAATAGTTTTTATTTTTGTTATTTTTTTTAATTTTGGTATTTGCTATTTGCATGTATGATCACAGTTCCTCTAAGTTTAGCCTACACTTTTTCATTACTTTAAGTAAAGAAAACAGTAAAGAATGCGTGTTTTCTATTAAAATTAGTTTTATTTTTGACATAATTTTTATAAAATTTCTTAAAATTTTGAATGCAAAAGGGACGTTTATGTTGTTTTCTCTGCGTGGATGGCAGCTATTACAACTATATTTTTTTATAAGATAGAGTAAAAAATAACGAACACGATGATATATTAACATAATAATAATAAGCAAAAAAAACTTTAAATATTAAAAAAAACAGGTTTTAAATTTTGTTTTGGCTTTCCTGTAAAAAATGGTGTTTCTCGTTTGTGGCCCTTTTGCATTCAGTGAGCGATATATATAAAAATGAAAGTCCTGATACATTCATTCACTGACTCATCAACGCCCAGCCCAAACCCTTGAACCTAGAAAGCTGAAATTTTGCACAGAGGTTCCTTTTATGACACGTACGCGAGATAAGAAAGGATTTTTCGAAATTCGTCCCCTAAGGGGGTGAAAAGGGGGGGAGAACGTTAGTATGTAAAATTGTTATTTCTAAAGTATGGGAAAAAAGTTATTATTGAAGATATCATTATAAAAATTTGTGAAATTGCTCTTAAACATAAATAAACAAATACCTACGTGTTTCACTGTTTTTGAAAATTCTACCTCTGATGGGGTAAAAAGGGGGGAGGAAGTTAGTTCGGAAACATGTTATTTTAATGTAGTAATATGTTGAATGTGCATGTAGTTTTAAAGACAAATAATAATAATATAATAATAATAATAATATAATATCATGGGACACTTGACACCAATTGACCTAGTCCCAAACTAAGCAAAGCTTGTACTATGGATACTAAGCAACGGATAAACATACTTATATAGATAAATAAATACTTAAATACATATTAAACATCCACACAAGAACACCAACAACACACACAACAACACTAAGAACACTATAATATAATCGGTTTTGGAAACTCTGGAGGTGGAAAAGGGGGGGGGGGGGGGGGGTCAGCAGAAAACTTTTATTTTAGGCTTAGTTTCATGCACGAAACTTAATGAACACTGAAGTGAAGAGAAATGAAAGAGCAGTTTTAATTAACTCATTTCTCATATTTAACATTTTTTGATAATTTTACCCCTAAAGAGTTGAAGGAGGATGGAAGTTTGCGTGAGAATCCTTTTATTTTTAAAATTATGATTCTGAAATTTACTGAATAACTTAAACTGACTTAAGAGAATACGTTATTCACCTCTTTTGAAAATTTCAACCTATAAGGCATAAGTAAAAGGGGAATAGTCCGCATTCGAATATACGTTATATTTGAGGTTATGATTCTTATACTAAGTGAACGACTCTCCGAATCCTAGAATCATGAGAATGCGTGATTAACTATTTTTACAATTTTCACCGCTGAGGAGGTAAAAAGGGAGATGGATATTTGTATAAGAAAATCTTTATTTTTTATGTTATGTTTATGAAACTTTGTGAATAAATTCGTGAAGAGAAATAAAAGAACGGAAAGATACAGTTTTCTTTCGAATCTCAACACTTTAAATACACTTCAAATTTGGAGTATATGTTCCTCAATACGAGTAGACGCGCACTAAAAAAGGTTTTTTTAATATTCTCAAGGGTTAAAGAATAATTGGGATTTATATTTTCGTTTCAAAGTGGCCTTAACTCCGTAATTATAAATAGCAGAGACTTTAAAATTGTCATGCGGCCGCGGGTCGGTAATACTAATAGTTAAAAACTGTTTCAAAATTTTCCGGACTTCCCACGGGATAAACAAATAATGAGGATTTTCTATACTAACTGAAACAGAAAACGCACAAGCTAAAGTAATTAAACTACATTAAAATAATTATTATGTTAATCTGATGACAGCGCAATAACCTGGCAGTGACTTCTTGGAAGTACGGCCAGTATCGTTTCCGTAGGAGGGAAGGGAACTCTTCAAAAGTTACTGGCACACACAAGAAACTTTGCATGATTGTTAAATTTCAAGGACAATGCGTTTATATCATATATACCATCTGATGCTGCAGCGCCTGCAGCCAGGGTCGTCTGCTCATAAGAGAACTCCTCAGAGGTTGACAACACCGGTACGAAATTGAGGAAATTTATAAGGAAATATCTATACTTTGTTTGTTGGGGGTAATCTCCGAAACTACTGAACCTATTTAAAAATCCTTTCACCAATAGTGAGCTACACTATCCCTGGTTGACATAGGTTATCTTTCTTCGAAAAAATACAAAAATTCCTCGGAATAAAAATAAATGCCTTTAACTTCGAGGCAGACTTTCAAAATTCTTTGAATAATAGAAAATGTTAAAATATATTAAAACAGTTAGTCATGTCTGCATGCACTTCACGCGAATTTCACGCGATAAAAGTAGCGCATGTCAATCAAACACAGTGTAGCTTTTTATTAGTGAAAACAAATTGGTGTAGGTAAACGTAGTCACTTATTTCTTGGGAACTTTGCATTTTCTCAATAAAAAAGTAGGTATAGCCAAAGTTAGTCAATAATTATGTAAACTTTTGCTTTTTGCTTTGAAGGGAAGGTTTTTTTTTTCAATCGATCTAAAGAGTTATATTTATCCCGCGGGAACTTTGCAATTTCCTTAGGTAAAAGAAGTCTGTTTCGATTCAATCACAGATATAGTAACTTTCTATAGAATTGACTTATTCTTATCCCACGGGAATTATTCTATATCTCGCACGAAGCCGCGGGCAAAAGGAACACGTAGGTTTTCTAAAATTCCACCCTTGAAGATGTAAAGCAGGTGTTCAAAGTTTGTACGAATTATAATTTTGGTAGGTTGATTTTTGCATTCCAAAATTTCCACCATCTCTCTAAAACAACGTCTGTCTGTATCTGTATTTCCATAATAATCCTTCAAAAAATCAATTAAAATACGAAATTGGATCGTAGAAAGTTAATTTAACGCGAGCGAAGCCGCGGGCAAAAGCTAGTCCTACAATAATAAGGAACAACTCAACTTCGTTTCTATAAAAATAAATCCTTGTTCACTCGACTTTTTTTTTACTTAAAATTGATGAGAGTTTTCTCAACTAGTCTCCCTCTTCATGGTCCGATAATGCGTCGTTCCAACACGCTAAAATGAAGGTGCAGATGCTGAGATCAGTCTATGACACGGCTGAAATAGCTGTTAAGTCGATGCAAGACTTTCATGGCTTGATCACTGCTGATGAGGAGCAAAAGCAATATTTATTATGTTCCGTCAAGAACATAGGCAGGTGTATCCTGATTGTACAAAACAAACGTTAAAAATAAAATTTTATGAGTACCTAATATCCTTTAATTGAATAATCTAAATACGTAAAATTAATAAATATAATACAATAAACAAATAACAAATGTTTTATTTACAAAAATATACCGAGTCCTAATATCCCTCAATGGCCTCCATACAAATTTTTACATTCAAACTTTGACATTAAGTCGGCACGGGTTATTGCTATCCGATTCCAATAAAATTTATTATTTTAGTTACTAGGGTTAAATGAAACAAAATAAAAGGGTATGCGTATTTGAAATCGAAAAAAATTTTTTTGCCCTTATAGCCTGGGACACCCTACCTCGGATGTCTGTAACTGACGGACGTGTGAACACAATTCTATCACTAAATAAATTAGCGAAAATAGTAATTTTTAAATAGTTATTTAATTAACTGCGTGTACCAGGAACTCAGAACCACCGTGAGTGAACGTTACAAGCGGCCGCGTGCGTGAGTAAGACATCAACACTTAATTGAGATAACAACACACACGCTCTGTTACTCATCGATTATTAATACATCAGAGCGAACGAATCAGAGTGCAGCTCATGCGTACAAGCTTTTACTATTATTTCTACTGCGTTTGCGCACACATTGACACTCGCTGCATTCGATCGATCTCTAAACTGCCGTATATTTAGGCCTAGAAATGAAAAAAATGCAGCGTACTCCACCTAAACTCTCGAAAAAAGCTCTTTCACCACCACAGCTGCAACACGATGCCTCAGATCCAACAATTCACGAAGCAAGTGACTCGGAATTTGAACACACCGAACACTCAAACAATATTACAAGGCGAGTAAAACGAAAGTTAGACGGGATACCCGCGGCGAGTTGGGATTTATTTATGCCAGAAATAAAGCAATTTTTTGACGATTTTAGTAGCAAACAAGACGTAAAGTTTGAAACGCTAACTATTACACTCGCCGCAGTGGTAGCACAAAACCAAGAAATCCAAAAATCTATGGATTTCATGTCAAATAAGTTGGTAAACAAAGTGGACTCGTTGCAGCAGGAAAACAAGGCTTTCAAAGCAAAAATCAACACGCTGGAGCTTCAAATTGAACTATCAGAAAAAAAATCCCGTGCAACATCTATCGAAATAAGGAATATACCGAAACGCCCAAACGAAAATACGCAATCGCTGTTCGACATGGTTAGAAGCTCGGAGCCGAGATAAAGCAGCCTATTCTGGATTCAGACATACGCAATACGTTTCGTCTCAAATACTGTAATTTCTTTATACTTGTTTATTTTGTGTATTTATATGTAACTAGCTTCTGCCCGCGGCTTCGCTCGCGTTAAATTAACTTTCTACGATCCAATTTCGTATTTTAATTGATTTTTTGAAGGATTATTATGGAAATACAGATACAGACAGACGTTGTTTTAGAGAGATTTGACTTTGAACACCTGCTTTACATCTTCAAGGGTGGAATTTTAGAAAACCTACGTGTTCCTTTTGCCCGCGGCTTCGTGCGAGATATAGAATAATTCCCGTGGGATAAGAATAAGTCAATTCTATAGAAAGTTACAATATCTGTGATTGAATCGAAACAGACTTCTTTTACCTAAGGAAATTGCAAAGTTCCCGCGGGATAAATATAACTCTTTAGATCGATTGAAAAAAAAAACCTTCCCTTCAAAGCAAAAAGCAAAAGTTTTCATAATTATTGACTAACTTTGGCTATACCTACTTTTTTATTGAGAAAATGCAAAGTTCCCAAGAAATAAGTGACTACGTTTACCTACACCAATTTGTTTTCACTAATAAAAAGCTACACTGTGTTTGATTGACATGCGCTACTTTTATCGCGTGAAATTCGCGTGAAGTGCATGCAGACATGACTAACTGTTTTAATATATTTTAACATTTTCTATTATTCAAAGAATTTTGAAAGTCTGCCTCGAAGTTAAAGGCATTTATTTTTATTCCGAGGAATTTTTGTATTTTTTCGAAGAAAGATAGCCTATGTCAACCAGGGATAGTGTAGCTCACTATTGGTGAAAGGATTTTTAAATAGGTTCAGTAGTTTTGGAGATTACCCCCAACAAACAAAGTATAGATATTTCCTTATAAATTTCCTCAATTTCGTACCGGTGTTGTCAACCTCTGAGGAGTTCTCTTATGAGCAGACGACCCTGGCTGCAGGCGCTGCAGCATCAGATGGTATATATGATATAAACGCATTGTCCTTGAAATTTAACAATCATGCAAAGTTTCTTGTGTGTGCCAGTAACTTTTGAAGAGTTCCCTTCCCTCCTACGGAAACGATACTGGCCGTACTTCCAAGAAGTCACTGCCAGGTTATTGCGCTGTCATCAGATCAACATAATAATTATTTTAATGTAGTTTAATTACTTTAGCTTGTGCGTTTTCTGTTTCAGTTAGTATAGAAAATCCTCATTATTTGTTTATCCCGTGGGAAGTCCGGAAAATTTTGAAACAGTTTTTAACTATTAGTATTACCGACCCGCGGCCGCATGACAATTTTAAAGTCTCTGCTATTTATAATTACGGAGTTAAGGCCACTTTGAAACGAAAATATAAATCCCAATTATTCTTTAACCCTCGAGAATATTAAAAAAACCTTTTTTAGTGCGCGTCTACTCGTATTGAGGAACATATACTCCAAATTTGAAGTGTATTTAAAGTGTTGAGATTCGGAAGAAAACTGTATCTTTCCGTTCTTTTATTTCTCTTCACGAATTTATTCACAAAGTTTCATAAACATAACATAAAAAATAAAGATTTTCTTATACAAATATCCATCTCCCTTTTTACCTCCTCAGCGGTGAAAATTGTAAAAATAGTTAATCACGCATTGTCATGATTCTAGGATTCGGAGAGTCGTTTACTTAGTATAAGAATCATAACCTCAAATATAACGTATATTCGAATGCGGACTATTCCCCTTTTACTTATGCCTTATAGGTTGAAATTTTCAAAAGAGGTGAATAACGTATTCTCTTAATTCAGTTTAAGTTATTCAGTAAATTTCAGAATCATAATTTTAAAAATAAAAGAATTTTCACGCAAACTTCCATCCTCCTTAAACTCTTTAGGGGTAAATTTATCAAAAAATGTTGAATATGAGAAATGAGTTAATTAAAACTGCTCTTTCATTTCTCTTCACTTCAGTGTTCATTAAGTTTCGTGCATGAAACTAAGCCTAAAATAAAAGTTTTCTTCTGACCCCCCCCCCCCTTTTCCACCTCCAGAGTTTCCAAAACCGATTATATTATAGTGTTCTTTTATTTGTCTTTAAAACTACATGCACATTCAACATATTACTACATTAAAATAACATGTTTCCGTACTAACTTCCTCCCCCCTTTTTACCCCATCAGAGGTAGAATTTTCAAAAACAGTGAAACACGTATTTGTTTATTTATGTTTAAGAGCAATTTCACAAATTTTTATAATGATATCTTCAATAATAACTTTTTTCCCATACAAAATTTCACCCCCCCTAATTACCCTTTAAAGGTAGAATTTTCAAAAATGGCAAAATGCTTATTCACTTAATATGTTTTGAAGTATGTTTTTCCCAAATTTCATAGCCACAACTTTAGAAATACCAATTTTACATACTAACGTTCTCCCCCCCTTTTCACCCCCTTAAGGGACGAATTTCGAAAAATCCTTTCTTATCTCGCGTACGTGTCATAAAAGGAACCTCTGTACAAAATTTCAGCTTTCTAGGTTCAAGGGTTTGGGCTGGGCGTTGATGAGTCAGTGAATGAATGTATCAGGACTTTCATTTTTATATATATAGAAGAAGATATCTATACTTTGTTTGTTGGGGGTAATCTCCGAAACTACTGAAGCTATTTAAAACATCCTTTCACCAATAGTGAGCTACACTATCCCTGGTTGACATAGGCTATCTTTCTTCGAAAAAATGCAAAAATTCCTCGGAATAAAAATAAGTGCCTTTAACTTCGAGGCAGACTTTCAAAATACTTTGAATAATAGAAAATGTTAAAATATATTATAACAGTTTAGTTAACAGTAGTTGTTGTTTTGCTATTTCTGTTTCTTTGGCTAGTTGAAGTATAATTTTGATAGTGTTTTATGCGGCGATTAACCTTAACAGTGAACAGTGATCGCAATATTCAATATTGCTCTCGTGTCTGACATTTTTTAATGCGCAAGTCGTCTCCACGTGGTTTCTGGAGTTTTGCTATCAAGTTGCAAAAACTACAATCACCGTACAACGTTGCCTCTCGAAAGAGAATACTTTGACATTGGCGAAATTGTCTTATTAATTAGGACAGAAGCCATATTTAAAAAAAAAAAAAAAAGAAAATCGATATTGAGATTCGATTGATTCGATTTGTGGCATTCGAACATGACGGTTGTGAACAGTGTATAATTCTGCTATTTCTGTTTCTTTGGCTGGTTGAAGTATAATTTTGATAGTGTTTTATGCGGCGATTAACCTTAACAGTGAACAGTGATCACAAAATTCTATACTGCTCTCGTGTCTGACATTTTTTAATGCGCAAGTTGTTTCCACGTGGTTTCTGGAATTTTACTATCAAGTTGCAGAAACTACAATCACCGTACAACGTTGCCTCTCGAAAGAGAATACATAGACATTGGCGAAATTGTCTTATTAATTAGGACAGAAGCCATATTTTAAAGAAGAATAAGAATAAGAAGAGATTCGATTTGTGGCATTCGAATATGGCGGACGTAGACCATGTCTAATTTTGGTATTTCTGCTTCTTTGGCTAGTTGAAGTATAATTTTGATAGTGTTTTATGCGGCGATTAACCTTAACAGTGAACAGTGATCACAAAATTCGATATTGCTCTAGTGTCTTACATTTTTTAATGCGCAAGTTGTCTCCGCGTGGTTTTTGGAATTTTGCTATCAAGTTGCAAAAACTACAATCACCGTACTACGTGAAGAAGAATATATTTTTTTTTTAACTGACATTGGCCCAAGCCGTAAAGGCCGCCATTAAGGAGAATAATAATAATAACAAATCGATATCATTTTTCAATCATTTTGAATCATTTTTTAATGCGCAAGTTGTCTCCACGTGGTTTCTGGAATTTTGCTATCAAGTTGCAAAAACTACAATCACCGTACAACGTTGCCTCTCGAAAGAGAATACTTTGACATTGGCGAAATTGTCTTATTAATTAGGACAGAAGCCGGATTCGATTTGTGGCATTCGAACATGGCGGATGTGAACCATGTCTAATTTTGGTATTTCTGCTTCTTTGGCTAGTTGAAGTATAATTTTGATAGTGTTTTATGCGGCGATTAACTTTAACAGTGAACAGTTATCACAAAATTCGATATTGCTCTCGTGTCTGACATTTTTTAATGCGCAAGTTGTCTCCGCGTGGTTTTTGGAATTTTGCTATCAAGTTGCAAAAACTACAATCACCGTACTACGTGAAGAAGAATATATTTATCTTTATATAACTGACATTGGCCCAAGCCTTGAAGGCCGCCATTGAGGAGAATAAATAAGGACAGAAGCAATATTTAAAAAAAAACAAATCGATAACTGTCACCTATTTGGCAGCTCATTGAGAACTACCCGCAAAAAGTGTGCTTATTAAAGGCTGTATGCGACATATAAATTTCCTTCTTTTATTGATGCTTTAAATAGACTTCTGAGAATGGGACTAGTATTTTCAGTAATATTATTTTTCCCGATGTTTGGGGACTGGAGAGGTTGCGGAGAACAAGAAGTCGGGAGACCCTTGATTATACAAATTTCAGTACATATCTCGATAACAGACAGCGGCGGTTTCTGGGCACACGCATACACGCCATGTCTTATGCAGCTGACCTCCGCCCTTGGTTTGGCCAAACCAAATAACTCATATACTGAACAAAATTGAATAAAACCATGGTACTTGGGGGAGGCTTTATGCCTAACAAAAGATCACATCTTTCGAGGATGTGCAATTATAAACGCTTCTCAGCGAAAGAAGGTCAGAACTGCCCCCCGATAACTTGACTTTCAAGGCCAGATACTGGCGTAGGGTTCCCCTGTGTCAGAGTGAAACCCGTTGTTCTGGTGAGATGTATAGTGCCTCACATAAAGTTTCATGACCATCTATCACGAAAGCCGATCGCGTATCTTGAGTGCATATATGTAAAGCCATATTATTTACAAAGGTAGCCTCCCTACCTTGCTACTGTTAAAACAGTTTACTTAGTATGATTCGTAAAATCTTAAGAACGGATCCCATCGGTAATCCGGCTGAATGATTGATATTCCTGATTCTTTGTATATCCAGAAAGTGTACTGTGTAAATGAACTTGCAACCAAATAAACCTTAATTGACGTGACGATAAACCTTAATTGATGTGACGATAAACCTTAATTGACGTGACGAAAAACCTTTTTTGACGTTCATAAGTGCTTGCACACAAAATTGTGTATATATTTCATGTGCGATTTATTATTTTTATTTCTTTATTATTTTTTTGGTTCTTTTGTGTAAATTTTGCTGTATATGTGTGTCTTTTGTGTTAGTGAATAAATGTCTTCTTTCTTTCTTGTCATAGCCTAAATTGAATAAAGAGATTTTGACTTTGACTTTAATACTTTTAGTGAAGCGTACCCAAACTCCGGGAAATAATTCTGAAAATTTCTAGGACACTCTCTTATCTATATATATAAAATTCCAAGTCCTGACTGACTGACTGACTGACTGATATATCAACGCACAGCCCAAACCACTGAACCTAGAGACTTGAAATTTTGCACATAGATACCTTATACAATGTAGGCATCCACTAAGGAAGGATTTTTGAAAATTCCCACGGGAACGGGAAAAAACGGGATTTATATATTCGATCCTGAGTGACCCTATCTCAGTAACTATAATAACTAGACTCTTCAAATTTGATAAAAAATAGGTATTACAAAGGACAATTAATACTGGACTGCCAATCTCATACAAAAAAATGTAACGCTGAAATAGCTCAAAATTCCGGGCTAAAACTAGATGGCGCTGCTTCATAGCCTGGAAGTAGAAAAAAATATGTTTTTCTCCAACATTTATATGTTTTTCTTGTTTTATTGGGAACAAACATCATTCCACTTTGTTTCAATAACATAATATCACTTCAATACACGATTTTTAAAGATTATATTTTGTAGTCGTCAAGCACGTAGTTATATTAGTATTTTATAGATGACACTACCATAGAAATCATAGGTTGCACGCAGGCTCGCTAAGTTTTGCTGCATAAAATAACTAGATGGCGTCGATGAGCTCGTGAAATGTGTGATAAAATCAAGATATTCAGTAGAGCCTGTCGCAAGCACGCACAGAGTAGGTACCTACATTGCAAGCGCGCGCCGACACACAATGTTGATTGTTGGTTCACAACGACGTTCGCATCAAGAACGATGAATTGTATTCATCGTTCTTGGTTCGCTCGCATCATCGGAAAAAATATGCCACCTGATAATGTATGTTCCAGTAGATGGATGTACAGACACCAGCATAAACATGTGCAAAAACATTTGACTATCTATGAAATCATAAATAAGTGTCCTGTCTCACACTTGCTCGGAAAAAAATTGCAAAAGTAAGTATCGGAGCGGAAGTAGCGAAACGCTTAAAAATATTTGATTAGGTACCTATCGAAAAAAAAAGTAAGTAAGTATGTGACTACTTCCACCGGCATATACAATCTATTAGGTTCTTTCGAAAGCTTAATCATCGGACGTCAGTATAATAAATAAATGCAGTATAGGTCGACCACATACTTAAATATCTGATACGATACTAAATCAAAAACTACTTAGGTAGTCATTTTTTATCTGCAAAAACGGACCTTATCAATCTCTCGCAAAGCCCTGAATTGTAAGAAGTAATTTGACACTCACGAGAACAGTGCAGAAAGGTCAATATTGTCATTGGATTTATATTATGATGAGCCTCACAACTTATCTATTCATTAGAATATTTCTGTCACACGCTATTAAGACGAGGGAAGAAAGAGATGACGCATGCGATCGCGAACGTAAGCGCCACAGATATACATTACACTAGATTACGCAAATGTGTCCGAACCCCGACCAAACGTCGTCGGGGTTGGCAGCCTACAAAGTCTGACCGCTAACTGACTATTCATGACTTGTGACTGACTCGGGCGGCGCGATTTTGCGCGGACATCGGGGAATTCCTGGGAATTCATATTGCTAATTTTCTCTTGAGACGACACAGTAGATATAAAAAAACCGGCCAAGAGCGTGTCGGATACGCCCAAAATAGGGTTCCGTAGCCATTACGAAAAAATTAAGTAATTTTTCTTCTAAGGATTCCGTATTTTGTAGGGAATTTTCCAAGTTTAGGTATTTTTTATACCTTAGGCTGCTATTTATTCTTAAACTACCTATTAATAATTCACAACAAAACTTAACCGTTATAGTTTTGCTTGTAAGTTTGATATACTTACGACCATCCTGAAGTTTCCCAAAATTTTCCACCCACCGGCTTAGATTTTAGAGGGAGGGGGGGGAGGGGGTGAAGCTTGATTTTAATGAAAAGTTGCACTTTAAAGTTGAATATTTTGCAAACAAATCAATGAATCGAAAAATCATTTTAGTAAACCCCTAATGGTTTTGAAAGACCTATTCAACGATATGCCACACTACAAGGTTGGATGAAAAAATATCACACATTTACGTCTATGGAACTCTGAAAAAAAAAAATATTTTTTAATTTTTATTGCACCATTTCGTCGGCATAGTTTACATATATATTTGTGAAAAATTACAGATTTCTAGCATTGATATTCTATGAGAAAACCGCGGATGGACAGACAGACAGACAGACATGGCGAAACTATAAGGTTTCCGTTTTTGCCATTTTGGCCACTGAGACCTAAAAAGTGACACGGTTGGTTTTCATACAGATTGAGGTATTTGCGTTATCTGGTGTAATCTATATCTGTGGTCGGCGCGCTAGACAATTCGGCCTCCGTTTATCACTGAAAACGCGTAAAAATTTCGAATTATAATGACTTTTTTATAGTGAAAACATGGCGCAATACAATTGAATAATTTAAGCACTTCTAATATCAGCATCGTGGCTCAAATGGTAGAGCGGTACACTCGTAATCTGATTGGCCAGAGTTCAAATCCAAATAGCATGTGGTATCTTTTTCGATAATATTTTTTTCGTTTGGTTTCTTTGTTCTTTAAAACCTTGTTTAAAAATACTGATCTTCTCAAAAAAAAAGCTAACAAAAAAAAAACTGGGTAGGATAGTGCTCGGTCACCCAGCTACTTTACTTTGATGACAAGTTTGTCGTAAAAGCAAGGGACACCCCAATACAATATAGCAGAATTTTAATAATTTTATTTTGGACATTTTTACATTAAAATAAGCCAACCCAATGGTTCAAACTAAAAACATGCTTTAATGGTAAATAAAATGGCATGCTTAGAGACTCGGGCTTGATCGATTATTACTATTTTATGAACATAAACAGCGGGGCTGCTACGAAATTCGAAAATAAGACTAGACTATATATAAATGTTTGTGTGTGTGTGTGTGTGTGTATATATAAACTTTTGCTTATATATATACTGTGACAGAATAAAGTGAAATGGAATTGCCGATCCATCTTATGAAACATGAGCTAACGCCATCTATTCACTTTTCACTGCATTACTTGGAACGCGGTTGAACGCTTGATGGTATTAATTCACGCTGGCGTATTTGTAGAAATTGGAAAATTTACGACTTTAGAACGAAGTGGTACTCTTAGCGCCATCTAGCGACGCAGAAAGATACTAATTACCGGCGTACGATTCTTTGTATGGAGATTGGCAGTCCAGGTATTAATCGTCCTTGGTATTACGATAAGTTAAATATGAATTTCAGGATTTTTGGATAATCCCACGGGATAAGGATAAGGAAAAAACGAGATTTATATATTCAGTTCAACGGAATCCCATGAACAATAATTTCTAGACTCTTCAAATTTGGCACAGAAGTAGGTAATTATAATAATAAAAAAATATTTTAAGGATTTTTGGAAATTCCCACGGAATAAGGAAAAAACGAGATTTATATTTAGTTCAACGGGATGGAATCTTCGTTTTCCTGGTCGTAGAAAATTGTAATTTAGCATTTAGGTTCCTTTGGGGGCGTGTAGGGGAGCACTACAAAAGGATTTCCCGAAATTATGACGGGAGCGGGAAAAACGGGATTTTTCGCTTAACGGATGCAAAAAGCTGAAAATCGGCATGTAGATTGCTTGGGGAGTGTAGAAGAGCATTGAGAGTGGAGTTTACAAAATTCCCACGGGAACGGGAAAAAACTGAATTTTTCGTTTTAATGGTCATAGAAAACTGAAAATTGGCATGAAGGTTATTTGGGGAGTATAAGGGAGCACTACAAAAGAATATCCCGAAATTCTGACGGGAACGGGAAGAAACGGGATTTTTCGTTTGACTGGACGCAGAATGCTGAAAATCGGCATGTAGATTGCTTAGGGAGTGTGTAGAGGAGCATTGAGAGAGGACTTTAGAAAATTCCCAAGGGAACGGGAAAAACGGGATTTTTCGTTTTACTGGTCGTAGAAAGCTGAAATTTGGCAAGTGGGTTCTTTGGGGAGTGTAGGGGAGCGTTGAGAGGAGAGAGAAATTCCCGAAAATTATTACGGGAACGGGAAAATCGGGATTTTTCTTTTTCTTTCTTATTTATTTAAAAAAATCTTTTTTTATTCGAAAGAGTCCCGTGAGATAGCCCACGGGAATCCTATGTCGCAAAGGTACGAAGTAGCCTGCAAAAAAAACAAGTAGGTTTTCTAAAATTACACTCCTGACCTGAAAATGTGAAACAGGGCCTCAAAATCGATTTTTAATTCGAAAATTTGCAAATTATGTGATTCTCTGAAAAATCAATTAAAACACGAAAATGAAGATCGTAGAAAGAAAATCTGTGTTACCCCTAATTTAACGCGAGCGAAGCCGCGGGCAAAAGCTAGTAATCTATATATATAAAAGGCAAACCTGACTCACTGGGTTATATATCAACGCACAGCCCAAACCGCTGGGCCTAGAAACTTGAAATTTGGTACAAGGGTTCTTTTTATGATGTAAGTGAGCACTAAGAAAGGATTTTTAGAAATTCATCCCCTAAGGGGGTGAAATGGGGGGGTGAAGCTTGTATGGAACTTTCTCATTTCTGAACTTAGAAAAATTATCTGTGTAGGTGAAATAGATAAAATTATCCCCACAAAGGGGTAAAATGGGGGGAGGGGGGTAAAGTTTGTATGGAAATTTTCTCATCTCGTGATAACCGAATTCCACGCGGGCGAAGCCGCAGGCAAAATCTAGTTATAAATATATAAATAGACGATCACGTACGGCTTGTACAGATCGCGTCAGAGAAAAGGAACCCCCCTTTGGTAATTATATCAAAGCGTTCAATATTTTTGTCACATTACGTAGGAAGCCAGTTGGTCTAGTGGATAGATGGTTGGCTTCGACCTGCCTCGTCATACTAAGGTTCTCAGTTCAAGCCCCTGCGGCTTGAGATTTATTTGTTTTTCTTTTTTGTTTTTATTAATCACCTGCCTTTGATTAATGGTGCAGTAAATGAAGGAAGTTGTTGTATGGAGACCCAAGCATAAATTCCTCAGTCGATAAAATTTTGCTTGGTTATTGTATAGTATGAGCCGTAACTAAAATATGAAAAATCCAAAAAAAACACCTAAGTTAGGTATTTATAAGCTAAAAATCGTCACTACTTTTAAAAAACTCGTATCTCGAAATGGATAATTTTTCCGAGTGCACTTTATGACCATTACGTTAAGGTTCAATTTCGTTCGCGTATTGATTTGAGATACGAGATTTTTTCAAAGTAGTGACGAAACACAAATCTGTTTATATTAGTAATTTAATTTAATTTCTGCTGGGATATTTTTTTTATATTTCATATATTGTTCCAATACGTTACATAAGTATGTATATGTTGAAGAAAGTTTGAACGGAGCATTTTTTTTTTTCGGATATTTATACAATACCTACTCTTTATTTATTGATACTTTATTATTCTGTCAAGTTTTTTCGGGCTGAGGAATTACTGCTGGGTCCACTACCTTTATTTACTGCACTATAATATTAGAGATCTTAGTTAAAGTAGGCATGAGGTATAAAAAAAAGATAGGCATGTTGCAAACGCAATATTTGTTTATTTATCCATAGATTTCTGGGTCAGTATAGGTATACAGTTTTCAATCTGTGTTAAAATATGATTATCTACTTAGGTTTTGAATTCAACTAAATTTACTAATAGAACACTTGCTTTCGCATACATCATATTAATTTATAAAAACAACACTTATTTTAGACTGTTAACATTAATTGTCTCTGTGATTACTGAGAAAGAACCAACATGCTGAACTATTATAGTATAGCAATTTACATCTTTCTCTTTTATCACAGTTTCTGATAACTTTTTTGACACAACACATTAAAACAATACCTATGTGAGGTCAGATGGTGCATCATTAAAAAATGACTCGTCAACAAGGGTAATTTGACTGATCATAATAAAGGTCTGTTTATTATTGATCAACTACGAAATAACAATAATAGGAATTATAACACTTAATAGGAATTTTAACACTTGCTCTTTCGTTCTAATGCTGTTTTATTGGATAGTAATTAATGTTCCTTTTAGTAACGGAGAGGATAGCTCTCACTGTCTTTTACTTCTTGAAGCCGTGTTTTCATGCTCAAAACCACTTTGAAACATGTATCACTATTACACAACAGTTCCCATGTTTTATTTACCTCATTATCCAAATTCTTATTAGATCTTATCTCACATGAGTCCCAATTCAATACCATCTGACCCCACAAGTTTTCTATTGGATTTAGGTCCGGACTTTTAGCCAGCCATTCAAACACCGTTATGTTTTTTTGGTAATTTAGCCAGTCTCTAACGATTTTGGACTTATGCACTGAAGAATTATCGTGAACCAGTTAAATTTGTCCTTCAGGATAAGCCACACGCACTGACGGCAGCATTACGTCCTTTAACACTTCAAGATATCGCTCACTGTTCATGGGGCCGCCTATTTCCACTAGCTCGCCTGGTCCCATTGAAGACATCCACCCCCAGTAGGTAACCTAAAACATTCAACCTTTTAAAATATGTTGCAACATGGTGATCTAAGAAAACTTCAAAATAATTTTAAATACACGCCTTGAACGTATCCCTACTTAATATTATAAATGCGAAAGTAACTCTGTCTGTCTGTCTGTCGGTCTGTCTGTCTGTCTATCTTTTACGCTTTCACGTTAAAACCGCTGAACCAATTTTGATGAAATTTGGTATAGAGACAGCTTAAGCCCCAAGGATCAACATAGGATACTTTTTGTTCCAGTAGAGGGCGCCACCGCGCGATAACCTAGGTCCGCGCAGGCGAAGTCGCGGGCATATGCTATTAATATTATAAATGCGAAAATAACTCTGTCTGTCGGTCTGTCTGCCTGTCTGTTACGCTTTCACGTCGAAACCGCTGAACTGAATTTGATGAAATTTGGTATAGAGATAGTTTAAGCCCTAAGGATCAACAAAGAATACTTTTTATTCAGGTAGAGGACGCCACCGCGCAATAACCTAGGTCCGCGCAGACGAAGTCGCGGGCATAAGCTAGTTTTAAATAAATGTGTTATTTACACAAAAATAGTAAAAATATTTTATTATTATTTACCTAGTGTTAATCTCCTGCTTGTTCTGAGATCTAACACGTTGTTGGGGGTATACCTCTCCCCACTCCCCACTTCATCTCCACAAAATTTTTCGGCCATCCATGTCTGACTTAAAGCACTTTTCGTCCGTAAATATAACTATTTCGTTTTCCCACTCGAGATTTAAGTAAAGAGTGGCAAAATTTACTCTGTTGGTGCGGTGATCGTCAGTAAGCTTAATTTTTCTGGCCGGTTTATAATTATGGATATTCGCCGCGTGTAGATATCGTCGAACTGTTCTGCGAGACACCCAAAAGTTTCAGATCACATTTCACATAACCCGTCGCTTGATACCTTTGCTTTGTATCGATCTGTTTTTCTCTGTTTAAAAGAAAACAATAATATTAGAAATACATACATGAAAAGTGCAATTGGTCAGAAATATTTCAACAATAAATATTATTATTTCAAACTTACCGTTACTTTCATATCCCGTGCTATTTTCTTTATAAAATACGTTATTTTTGTTCCCAGAGAACAACAATTATAGCCTTCAAAAAAGTTGTTAATCGAAATAATAAAAGCTTTTCGTGAACTTAATAAATCGGACAATATTACAACGTGGAGATATTCACACAAGGAGATCGACACGAAACGTAACGATTTGTAAATTTCGTTAAAAATATACCCTCAGGTTAGTAAATGGGACTCATAAAGTGTATTATCCTACATTCCACCTTAAGTAGCAGTTTAATACAGCAGTCTTCGATAATTCTCTGAAGTTACAATAAGGTAGTGCAACAATCGGCAATAAACGTAATCTATTTGTTCATTTCTATACGTATTAGCTAGAACAGGATGCAAAGATTAAGTAAATATCTGCCACCCTCAAAGTCTCAATACGAAAAACAAAGTCAAAACTCAGTATAATTATCTACAGTCACTGCTTCTTTGAAAGTCGCTATTTACTGTGCGATAAGGTTGTCTTTGCATTGGCGCTTGGTGCATATCTACTGAATACTAATGACAATGGCACGCAACTAGCAACTATTAATTTTGCAGCTATCGTCAGGTATTGATATGGCCTAGCGTCAAATCGAAGTGTTCGACCAGTGCGCTGCTCGCAGGGAACCGAGTTCGATTCCGAGGATTTCGATGAGGGAAATTTGTTACATTTAAAAGAGATATTTTTGATAGTTGTCATTCACCGCTTGGTGAAAATGGACTGTGAATGTAAATGTAACTTGCAATGCGAGTATTGAATGTTATAAAAATTATGAATTGATGTCCGCTCGTGGAATAAGAATAAAAAAATTGTTACCTAACACAATTCGGATCGTATTCGAATATTATTACTAAGGTTCTCTTGTCTCACTCACACCAGCGAAGATCGTATCAATTCAAATGTGGTTAAAAAAATATAAATGATCAATATCTTTTTTTTTCAACTTATTTAAATGATCAGAAAAATACTACAAAAAAATAAATAAACCAAAAACATAAATAAAACAAAAAGTGGATTTGAACCCGAGCCCTCCCTTTGATGCACTTGTCTCAGAGCTCGCGATAGTTGACCGCAGGGCCAGACTGATCTGTCGCGTGTCACACAGAGGAGTTCCTTTTCTCTGACGCGATCTGTACCATCACAGTACAGTCAGCTGCATATTCTGTGCATTTTTTGTTAAAAATTAAAAATACATTGCTGCATTTCTGAAGTCAGTCAATAGCGATTGTAAATTAGTGTCGACTCATTACTATTTTTTTTTTCTTTTCTAATCTTTATTGACATCGACCTGCTATTGCATGAATAGGAAATGGAGGAACGTCCTATTATATGGAGTTTATTACATAAAGATGAGTTAGCTTATGAGGTCCGCATTAGGAGTACTGTACCTGCGGAGGATGTGAACACTTTACGCACACAGTTACGCAAACTAAACTACTACTAACTAACTAAAAGGAATACCCTTAGATAATATAGACTATATTATCTATATTATCTAAGGGAATACCCTTCAGATGAAATTGTCACTTTTGTGGGCGATGTGGCTGAAGAGCTTAACAGCACATCATGTAAACTTAAGGAGTTATCTCAACTGATTACACCTTCGTCACGTACTTTAACATTAAAGACCTTTTTAGGGGAACAGGACTTAACTGATCTGACTCCAAACTGGAATCTAACTGAACTCCTTACTGAACTCTACTGAATACTTATTTACAAGCTTATATACTTAATCTTAATCTATTGCCTACGCTACTAATCTATGGAGACCTATCTGAATCAATGCGCGTGAGATCAATAACGTACTCCTATCGGCACGATTCAGATAAGTCATGTGCCAGGCCAGCCCTGACACATATCTTCCCCCTTAGGGAAAAACAAAAATATTACCTACTATAAAAAATACAATTAAATTGACAATTATAACAATAACAACAACGTAACCATTAAACAAGAGCAATAGCATACAGAACAACAATGGCTTTAGGAGGCTTATGGTCTCTGGGCCGGCTCCTGTGAGTAACGCAACATATTCATTTAGGTATTTGGCAAAAACATTATATTCACTAGACTTAGTTTGGCTTGAATTGAGTGTGACGTAAACTTCGCTTCCTGCCGCTTATGTGCAGTCCACGTGACGTCATTCAATAATGAGGGAGGAGGCTTACGAATTGCTATCGGCTCCTGCGACCTGGCAGCGATAGGCGTATTTACCTTGCCTATGTAAAGATCGATATTAGTACATAATTATGCGATACAATATTAACATGTTATAATATAATACAAACTCTTAGATTCGACTCTGGTATGCAGGCGTTGAAGGCTCTGCAACTCACGTCATGGCTTATCATTAAATACGTAGCGATAGATTAATAAGAATAAGTAAGAATTAACACAATTTCAAAATTAAATACAATAAGGCACGTTCTACAGACTAACATTTAGGACTGACAAACATCGCAAATAACCAAAAATTAAATAATTAAATCACATCGTAAGACAAAAAATTTACAGCTGTTTCTCCAGAAAGGTAATAAAAGAAAATAGTATTTATAATAGCAGTAGATACTCCAAAAGTCAACTCTAGGCATGCTTGCTACAAACACATAGGTCCAAGTTCATGTCTTGTCTCCTTGTGCGGACGGTGCTGCGTGCGTTTCTGACGCGAAAATATATAAATAAATGATTCCGTGGTGCAACCGATACCTTATATCACTTTTTCAGTCGATAATTGGCGGTTCAACGGACGAATACTTGTAAATAATAAATAAGAGCACGTAATGTCCACGATACCTAGAGTTAAAATTATAGTTTACCTGTTACTAATAAAATAACATAACGATAAAAATTTTAAAGAAACATAATTAACACGAAATTAAAACGAAGCAATTTTGCGGTGTGATTGACCTTGATCTTGGATCACGAAGATGTAGCACATTCTGCTGACGCTGCGTCGATACTGCGCCGGTCGCTCTTGCTGAGTTGCACAGTTGTAGTAACTTACAACTTGTTTTAGAAATATTCAGCGTTTCGTTTACGGGACGGAAGTGTGACATAATCGAATATATCGATATAACTTTGTCGGTTTCTCTCGACCAGAAGATACTGAAACTCGTAGTCACTTACTTCGACGTCGCCTTGCCACGCTATTTCAGTGGAGATGATGATTTCTCGAGCCAAAATCACGGTTTTGAATTCTTCGATCAGGATCAGGATGATGATGTCTTCAACGGGAAACACGACGTCGATGCGCTCAGGTTGGATGTCAGGCTCACGTCGGATAGAGGGAGCGGCTCCGGGTCATCATTGAAGGAGGGAACAGTGTCGATCGATGCGCTTAGCCGGGGCAGGGCCGGGACAAGGATCGGACCCGGGTCACCACCAGAGGTCGGTGGTGACCCGAGCACTCACGTCGGGTGCTCAGCCAGAAGCGTGCTCTCTTGCGGGGTCACCACTTTAGGGGAACAGGACTTAACTGATCTGACTCCAAACTGAAATCTAACTGAACTCCTTACTGAACTCTACTGAACACTTATTTACAAGCTTATATACTTAATCTTAATCTATTGCCTACGCTACTAAACTATGGAGACCTATCTGAATCAATGCGCGTGAGATCAATAACGTACTCCTATCGGCACGATTCAGATAAGTCATGTGCCAGGCCAGCCCTGGCACAGCCTTAAACCGAATTCAGGCATTAGCGCACCACCTTTTTCACCGTCTAACGCGAATCACCCCGGATGAAGCTAACCTTACCTCATATCAAGAGCAAATGGATATGCTCAATAATTTTTTGTCTACACTGAAAAAAATAATTTCTACCGTTCAAACAGTAAACGGATTCACATTAAAAGTAACTGTTTTGTACATTACCAACAACCGTTTCAAAAACAGTTAAATACAAAACAGTAAAATTAACTGATGGAACATTTGAAATTAATGAAAAAACGTTAAAATTAAACGATGGTAATCATTAAATTTATATCAGTAACTTTTAATGTTTAGAACAGTATCACTTAATGATCAAAAACAGTAAATTTAACGGAGAACACAGTAAAGCTAACTGATCATGATTTCGCAAAAATGCCTGTGTTGTAACAGTAAATTTTAATGACTTGACCGTTATCACTTAATGATCAAAACAGTAAATTCAACGGAGAACACAGTAAAGCTGACTGATCATTATTTCGCAAAAATTACTGTATTGTAACAGTGAATTTTAATGACTTGACCGTTATCACTTAATGATCAAAGCAGTAAATTCAACGGAGAACACAGTAAAGCTAACTGATCATGATTTCGCAAAAATGTCTGTGTTGTAACAGTAAGTTTTAATGACTTTACCGTTATCACTTAATGATCAAAACAGTTAAATTTAACGGAGAACACAGTAAAGCTGACTGATCATTATTTCGCAAAAATTACTGTATTGTAACAGTGAATTTTAATGACTTGACCGTTATCACTTAATGATCAAAACAGTAAATTTAACGGAGAACACAGTAAAGCTAACTGATCATGATTTTGCAAAAATGTCTGTGTTGTTACAGTATATTTTAATGTATTGAACGTTATCTCTTAATGATCGAAACGGTACATTATAATGTCTGGAACGTTGTATCTTAATGATCAAAACAGTAAATTATAATGTCTTGGACATTATCACTTGCTGATCAAAACATTAAATCATAATGTCTTGGACATTATCACTTAATGATCAAAGCAGTTGATTTAACGGAGGACACAGTAAAGCTGACTAATCATAATTTTGCAAAAAATTATGTTGTAACAGTAAATTATAATGTCTTGGTCATTATCTCTTAATGATCGAAACAGTAAATTATAATGTCTTGGACATTATCACTCAATGATCAAAGCAGTTAACTTAACGGACAACACAGTAAAGCTTGATCATGATTCAGCAAAAATATCTGTTGTAACAGTAAATTATAATGTCTTGGACATTATCACTTAATGATCGAAGCAGTAAATTTAACGGAGGACACAGTAAAGCTGACTGATCATAATTTTGCAAAAATGTCTGTTGTAACAGTGAATTATAATGTCTTGGTCATTATCTCTTAATGATCAAAGCAGTAAACTTAACAGACAACAGAGTAAAGCTAACTGATCAGGATTCAGCAAAAATATCTGTTGTAACAGTAGATTATAATGTCTTGAACGTTATATCTTATTGATCAAAACAGTAAATTATAATGTCTTGGACATTATCTCTTAATGATAGAAACGGTAGATTATAATGTCTTGAACGTTATATCTTATTGATCAAAACAGTAAATTATAATGTCTTGGACATTATCACTTGCTGATCAAAATAGTAAATTATAATGTCTTGGACATTATCACTTAATGATCAAAGCAGTTGATTTAACGGAGGACACAGTAAAGCTGACTGATCATAATTTTGCAAAAAATTATGTTTTTACAGTTAATTATAATGTCTTGGTCATTATCTCTTAATGATCGAAACAGTAAATTATAATGTCTTGGACATTATCACTCAATGATCAAAGCAGTTAACTTAACGGACAACACAGTAAAGCTAAATGATCATGATTCAGCAAAAATATCTGTTGTAACAGTAAATTATAATGTCTTGGACATTATCACTTAATGATCGAAGCAGTAAATTTAACGGAGGACACAGTAAAGTTGACTGATCATAATTTTGCAAAAATGTCTGTTGTAACAGTAAATTATAATGTCTTGGTCATTATCTCTTAATGATCAAAGCAGTAAACTTAACGGACAACACAATAAAGCTAACTGATCAGGATTCAGCAAAAATATCTGTTGTAACAGTAGATTATAATGTCTTGAACGTTATATCTTATTGATCAAAACAGTAAATTATAATGTCTTGGACATTATCTCTTAATGATAGAAACGGTAGATTATAATGTCTTGAACGTTATATCTTATTGATCAAAACAGTAAATTATAATGTCTTGGACATTATCACTTGCTGATCAAAATAGTAAATTATAATGTCTTGGACATTATCACTTAATGATCAAAGCAGTTGATTTAACGGAGGACACAGTAAAGCTGACTGATCATAATTTTGCAAAAAATTATGTTTTTACAGTAAATTATAATGTCTTGGTCATTATCTCTTAATGATCGAAACAGTAAATTATAATGTCTTGGACATTATCACTCAATGATCAAAGCAGTTAACTTAACGGACAACACAGTAAAGCTAAATGATCATGATTCAGCAAAAATATCTGTTGTAACAGTAAATTATAATGTCTTGGACATTATCACTTAATGATCGAAGCAGTAAATTTAACGGAGGACACAGTAAAGTTGACTGATCATAATTTTGCAAAAATGTCTGTTGTAACAGTAAATTATAATGTTTTGGTCATTATCTCTTAATGATCAAAGCAGTAAACTTAACGGACAACACAGTAAAGCTAACTGATCAGGATTCAGCAAAAATATCTGTTGTAACAGTAGATTATAATGTCTTGAACGTTATATCTTATTGATCAAAACAGTAAATTATAATGTCTTGGACATTATCTCTTAATGATAGAAACGGTAGATTATAATGTCTTGAACGTTATATCTTATTGATCAAAACAGTAAATTATAATGTCTTGGACATTATCACTTGCTGATCAAAATAGTAAATTATAATGTCTTGGACATTATCACTTAATGATCAAAGCAGTTGATTTAACGGAGGACACAGTAAAGCTGACTGATTATAATTTTGCAAAAAATTATGTTGTAACAGTAAATTATAATGTCTTGGTCATTATCTCTTAATGATCGAAACAGTAAATTATAATGCCTTGGACATTATCACTCAATGATCAAAGCAGTTAACTTAACGGACAACACAGTAAAGCTAAATGATCATGATTTAGCAAAAATATCTGTTGTAACAGTAAATTATAATGTCTTGGACATTATCACTTAATGATCGAAGCAGTAAATTTAACGGAGGACACAGTAAAGCTGACTGATCATAATTTTGCAAAAATGTCTGTTGTAACAGTAAATTATATTGTCTTGGTCATTATCTCTTAATGATCAAAGCAGTAAACTTAACGGACAACACAGTAAAGCTAACTGATCAGGATTCAGCAAAAATATCTGTTGTAACAGTAAATTAATTATAATGTCTTGGACATTATCACTTAATGATCGAAGCAGTAAATTTAACGGAGGACACAGTAAAGCTGACTGATCATAATTTTGCAAAAATGTCTGTTGTAACAGTAAATTATATTGTCTTGGTCATTATCTCTTAATGATCAAAGAAGTAAACTTAACGGACAACACAGTAAAGCTAACTGATCAGGATTCAGCAAAAATATCTGTTGTAACAGTAAATTATAATGTCTTGGACATTATCACTTAATGATCGAAGCAGTAAATTTAACGGAGGACACAGTAAAGTTGACTGATCATAATTTTGCAAAAATGTCTGTTGTAACAGTAAATTATAATGTCTTGGTCATTATCTCTTAATGATCTAAACAAGAAATTATAATGTCTTGGACATTATCACTTAATGATCAAAGCAGTAAACTTAACGGACAACACAGTAAAGCTAACTGATCATGATTTAGCAAAAAGGTCTGTTGTAGCAGTAAATTATAACGTCTTGGACATTATCTCTTAATGATCGAAACGGTACATTATAATGTCTTGAACGTTATATCTTATTGATCAAAACAGTTAATTATAATGTCTTGAACGTTATCTCTTAGTGATCAAAACAGTTAATTTAACGGAGAACACAGTAAAGCTAACTGATCATGATTTTGCAAAAAAATATGTTGAACAGTAAATTATAATCCCACCAAAAACATAAATGTAAAAAAGGAGAGCCAAGTTCAATACAAAAACTATGCTTGGCTGTGGGCTTCGCCGCAAAAATAATGGAGATCTAAATGAGTTCCAAGTTAAAATAACATTATCAACAAGTATTAAACTCTATTTCTGTGCTTTATTGGATACCTATAACAATTGCTGTTATTTAAAAATGTGAGATCTTAAAGTAGGTTAGATTTGACTTGACCAGTTTTCATTACATCAGTCATTTTATAAAGTTATTCAACATAATTATATACCTATATATTTTTTAATTCTGATAAAAACTCAAAAACTGGCCAAGTCAAATCTAACCTACTTTAAGATCTCACATTTTTAAATAACAGCAGGTGATAGGGCAAACTATTGAAACACAGATATCTTGGAAGTGTTCTTTATTACTATATCCTGTTCTTTTCTATTATCATATTTATCAAGTCTCACTGTTTTTGGAACTTGTCAAAATCATTTACAACATTCGGGGCAAGCAGTTCGGTATGCAAAGGCAAAGTGGATCTCGTTAACCGGCTTAATAACAATTGGGAAGGAGAGTATGGTGAGCCCAACACTGGACTATATTCCTGTACTCCAATAGCATTAATTATATGTCCAAATGTTCATCGCTACATTTCTTCAGCATATTTTTTGCGATGGCTACAAATTTTTCAACAAAACCATTCGATTTAGGATACATAGGACTAAATGTATTTTATGTCTTTAAAGCAACTTTCACAATTTTCTAGAAATAGGTATTTCAGCAGATATTTGTAACAGTAAAACATTAAAATTATATATCCCCAAATACAGTGGAAAAAGTAATTTTTTTTTTACTAGATCCAGAAAGACCAATTTGCCAGGACTGTTTTAAATCCATGACTTAAAAATATTTTGCGTCACTAAGTAGACTTGAGGTCATTGATAGGTTGGTATCTCAAACTATTTTTTAGAACACATTTGTAGTAAACAAATACTATTAAACAAACAAATCTCTACGATCCAGACACACACAAATTGCAGTTTGGTATTTCTCAACTAAGTATTACAATCCTCTTAATCCATTCTGTTGCTTCATCCATCTTTGAAAGCACACCTTTATCCGTTTGTTAGTCCTTTACCTCATAAGCATAAATTACTTGTAGTTATTCACCGGATCGCGTTTTGTCGCGATCTCAACATTTCTGAACACACAATCTTACACAAATCAGCCCAGTCCCAAACTTAAGCAAAGCTTGTGCTATGGGTACTAGGTGAGGTGACGGTATACATACTTGTATAGATAAATACAAACTTAAATCCATAGATAACATCCATGACTCAGGAATAAATATTCGTGCTCATCACACAAATAAATGCCCTAACCGGGATTCGAACCCGGGACCTCCAGCTTCGAAGACCAGGTCCACTACTCACTAGGCTAAACGGTCGTTAAACTAGAGTACTATTACACTATAGTAGATTGTTTGTCAAGAGTCTAAAATAAGCCATATCAGCACAAGTTTTTACTAGGATTGCAATAAAACATTAAACGATACTAGCCCTAGGGGCTAAAAGTATTACTTTAGCCCTGCTTCGGAGGCTAATATGACTAACTTTTCGAGCATTCTTTTGTTTAATGTGTTTGGTACAGTCGAGGGCAAAGATAAATACGGTCAAAGTGACTAAAATATGTATGCATGCCCTTAATGTTAGGACAATATGGTCGCGTACACATACCTACTTTTGTCCCTTTTGACCGTATGATGTAAATCTTTGCCCTCGACTGTACCTGTGTAGTATCATACCTAAACTCATTGAAATTTTATCTTAGTCTAATGAATAATAGCCAATACGCAGTCATTGTGACATTGAAGTACACTGCACTGCATTAATGTCGTGGAAAAAAAGCGAAAAAGGTACAGTCGAGGGCATAAATATATGTACGTTCCCAAAGTTTCAAAAATATCTGATTAACCTTATTCCCTTAACAATAAAGTCGTGTTCACATATTTTTGATCACTGTCCGTGCCGATATTTTCGCCTTCGACTGTACATTGCGACTAAATATATTGTCTAATACAAAATAGGATACAAAGCGAAAATTTTATACATGATCGATGTAAAATGAGACTAAAATTAATAGCGACAAAAAAAAACAGGGTTAAGACACAATGCGATAGTTAAAAAGTATGCTTATGAGGTATAGGACTAACAAACACCTTTATCACACAATCGGTCAAGCTCAGACTTAAGCTGTTCTTTTAATTTAAGAGTTACACGATGAGGTGGCTTTGAGACTGGTATAGAGCCTTCCTTCAACAATATATTCACCGGGGAATCTTCCTGTACCGGTAAATACATCATGGTATTTTGAAACTAATGCACTTTTCCTTGGATCATCTGTAACAATATTTTGTATTACCTTATTTATGTGTTTCCTTTCAATTAACCCTAACACCAAACAAGCATCTTTGCCAAGTGTTGGCTTGGTGTGTGTTGGCTGGAATTGTAAGTCAGTTCCAATAAATTCCATAAAATAACCTTTAATTTTGAGTTTGACTTCCAACAGCGCAGTTCCTAATACTTTGATACCTGTATTGTTGTAAGCCTGTAGCCTAAATTTACAAATGTTCCAACTTAAATTTTTTTGTCATCCATGTGTAAAATGCTCCATCGAATTTGTAACATTTTAAGGGTCGGGAGAACCTGCGAGAATCGCCTTACCGTAACTTTTGTAGAAGTCGTATACAGCTGCATGTTGTCGCACCACTTTCATCATACATTCCATGCTCCATCCTCGACATACATTTAGGGGAATCTGTTTCCCTTATCGAGCTGTAGATTTTGAGCCGATCCTAGGCAGAATGCTAGTTTTTTCCTACATTTTAATTGTACTTTTCTTGAGAAAAAGAATTTGGTAAAGATTTGGTTACTCGTTTTGTTTTGACACTTGACAGTTCCGACGTTTTGTTCATCAAGTGCGTTTACGGAGTGTGGTAGTTTGTTAAGTCCGCATACGCGCACGACACTGTTTCATGAGAAATTTATTTTCGAACTTTCCTTTTTTTGGTTCAAACAATTTCTGTATATGTTTAATCAATTACGAAGTTGACAATGTTATAACTCGTTATTCGGAAATCCTCTTTTATATTAAATTAACTAGTCAGTTGGCCTTACGTGTCAACGACCTGCCTTCGTAAACGCGCCGTTATCATAGAGGGAGTCTGTAGACTAAGTTGACTATACGGATGCGTTCCGAAATACCCTGCTATGGTAATGGATCCCAACTATTTGATTTTTAACTTGAACTCCAAAAAAACCATATTTTTAGTTTTCCACTTGAAGAAAATATCTGCTTTCATATTCTGTCGTTTTAGCTGTCGGGGTCAATTGATTTTAATTTTGAAGTCTGTAAGGACACCTACTTATAACTGTTCTGTCCTCGAGTTTTGTGAACGCACCTCAAGTTGTTTTGTCGTCTATCGAAAATCCACTCGTCATCATCAAAGAGTATAATAAGTATATTATGGCTCCTCCACACAATCGGCCATGATGGGCGATCACACAATGGGCGACGATTGTCACTATCCCTGCGCTACTGCCCACACAATCGTGCGTGGCACATTTGTTAATTGTCAGCCGCCCGAGATGAATGCCGAAAGAGTAGCAGCTGCAGCTATTTATTTAATTAGCGTATATAATCACTACATAAATATAGTTAATCGAAAAAATCAAAATCAAAATATTAATCAAAATCGTATATTTTTATTTTGGTATTTCCTTTGTTTTGTTTGAGTTTGCTGTCTATTGTTTTATAGGGTTCCGGAGCCAAAATGGCAAAAACGGAACCCTTATAGTTTCGCCATGTCTGTCTGTCTGTCTGTCTGTCCGTCCGCGGCTTTGCTCAGGGACTATCAATGCTAGAAAGCTGTAATTTTGCACGGATATATAAGTAAACTATGCCGACAAAATAGTTCAATTAAAAATTCAAAAACAATTTTTTTAGGGTACCTCCCATAGACGTAAAGAGGCGGTGATTTTTATTTTCTCATCCAACCCTATAGTGTGGGATATCATTGGATAGGTATTTTAAAACCATTAGGGGTTTGCTAAAACGATTTTTCGATTCAGTCATTTGTTTGCGAAATATTCAACTTTAAAGTGCAAATTTTCATTAAAATCGAGCGTCCCCCCCCTCTAAAATCTAAACCGGTGGGTGGAAAAATTTGAAAAAATTCAGAATGGTAGTCAGTATACCAAACTTTCAAGGAAAACTATAACTAAGTTTATAACTTGTAACTTGGCTAAGTTTGCTTGAGAATTATTAGTAGGTAGTTTATGAGTAAATAGCAGCGTAATGTATAAAATATACCTAAACTTGGAACATTCCGTATAAAATACGAAATCCTTAGAAAAATATTACTTAGTTTTTTCGTAATGACTACGGAACCCTATTTTGGGCGTGTCCGACACGCTCTTGGCCGATTTTTTTTGTTGTATTTGTGTGTCTTTGTGAATGTGAATAAATTCCTTCTTTCTTTTTTTCTTTAATAAACGGATCGTGAAAAAGAAGTGGAGGCGGAGAAGATGGTGGATGGTGGATTCATTTTGATCTTGAATGTCTCAGTATTTGTCCATTTTGATTCCAAAACGAAAAATTAGCAATAACGCCCTGCACGTCTGCACCGCACCGAACGAACATTCGAACTGAATGATGGACGATCGTGTGGGCACGCGCACAATCATTGCCGCAATTTCCTTTGATGTTTGCCCAAAAAACCGACAGAATGGCGATTACGCGCGATCGTCGCCGATCATGGCCAACTGTTGACAATTAAGCCCTCCACACAATCGGGATCGCCTGTAATCGCCCATCATGGCCGATTGTGTAGAGGAGCCTTTAGGAAGTCATCATCGTCATGATCACTGGAAGGCAACTCCATTGCATACGCCATGATTTGAGCTAAAAACTAATACTTCCTTGAGTCCTGTCTCGCTTCGGGTAAGAATCCACTGTTTTGAAGTGTTCTTCCATTTATATATAAGTGTGCTTACGGATTATATCTTGATTTTCAGCGTTCATCGCCACTTTTGCTAATTTAGAATCAAGCTCGACCATGCACAAAATGATGCCTGCGTTTCTGTTTTTTCACATCAAGTAACTGGTAAGAGTTTTCTTCAGCCTTCCCCGGTTTGCGTTTCTATTGCGTTTATTGCCATTGTTAACCAATTGGTGACTTTCTATTTTCAGCCACTATGATGTATTCACCCAACCAGCTGTTAAAATAGATTGAACAGTGTCGGTGGCACTAAAACCACATGGCTAGCTAAAGCTTTGTTTAGAGAAAAACCACATCTGTGGTAAGGTTTTCTTCCTTTGTTTCATACTTATTTCTTATTTGTCGCAAATGCCCAATTACTAACATGCTGCGTACTGCTTGTCCACAGGTTTTTCTTTCTTATTCTGTTTAACTTTAAATCTTAAAACAACTGGCTTTCTTACCATGCACGTGAAGCGAGTTTAACTTAAGGCCGGTGACTTCACTTCACTCACTGCGGTGAACATTATACAGAAGGGAGCAAACTATAAGAAGATACTGCACTACGGTTACCAGCTAGTAGGAAAGTCCAATGTGTTGAGAGGTAGAAAACTATTATACTACTGTTAGTGCCACGCTCAGTTGGACGTTGGTAATGTACCATATATATTATTTAACCTTAAGCTAAGAGACATAGTTAAGGCCCTTAAGCCAAGTTCAGTGTACGGCTTATAATATTAGAATATTTGAATATCTAGTGATATATCTTTGGAAAACACTAAAGAACAATAAAATTTGTAATAGTAATTCTTTTGTTTTATTTAAGCACAAACATCGGCTTGCTGACAGATTATCTTGGCGCCTCTTAAAATAAATATAGATATTTCCTGTCACTCCAAGCGCGGAAGAACCACACCCTCTATTAAGAGTCTCTATTTTTACTAGCCGATGCATAAACCAATGTTAACAAATTTAATCAAATCTTTCCTCTTTATAATATTAGTGTAGATTACAGTAGCAATCACTAGTGATTGCCTACAATCGGTTTCCTTTTTTGTATGGGGACTCCCAAACCCTCTCATACAAGAAAGGAGGCCTGTGCCCAAGCACTATATAACGCTTGCTCAGGGCAAATTGGGAACTTCACTTTATTTTTTATGTCTAAATGATGATTAATGTACTTAGCTAAGCATCATGTGCCCTAAAACTTTTGCTTGTAACAAAAGATTTAGTAAGTGCAGTAATTTGCTATGTAATAAAACCGGCCAAGAGCGTGTCGGACACGCCCAAAATAGGGTTCCGTAGCCATTACGAAAAAATTAAGTAATATTTTTCTAAGGATTTCGTATTTTATACGGAATCTTCCAAGTTTAGGTATATTTTATACCTTACGCTGCTATTTACTCATAAACTACTATAGTTCTCAAGCAAACTTAGCCGTTATAGTTTTCCTTGAAAGTTTGATATAATGACTACCATCCTGAATTTTTTCAAATTTTTCCACACACCGGGTTAGATTTTAGAGGGGGGGGGACGCTCGATTTTAATGAAAATTTGCACTTTAAAGTTGAATATTTCGCAAACAGAAGACTGAATCGAAAAATCGTTTTAACAAACCCCTAATGGTTTTAAAATACCTATCCAACGATACCCCACACTATAGGGTTGGATGAGAAAAAAAAAATCACCCCCACTTTACGTCTATGGGAGGTACCCTAAAAAAAATTGTTTTTGAATTTTTAATTGTACTATTTTGTCGGCATAGTTTACCTATATATCTGTGCAAAATTACAGCTTTCTAGCATTGATAGTCTCTGAGCAAAGCCGCGGACGGACAGACAGACAGACAGACAGACGGACAGACAGACAGACAGACAGACAGTCATGGCGAAACTATAAGGGTTCCGTTTTAGCCATTTTGGCTCCGGAACCCTAAAAATGTAGTGTCAATTTATAATAAATATATATCTAATAAATGACATGGTTTTTTAGCTGCCTTACTCCACATCAATGATGTTATATGTCACTAGATTGGCAGTTTACGGCAGCGACGCGGAGCCACTTTGAATATGCCTGCAGGCATATCTGACTTCAGTTGCCTGCTTGACATTAAGTGAGCGTGACGTATCCGATAGTTTTACAAAATGGCGAAATGTGCCGTTAAAAGTTGTGTTTCACGGTCCGAAAAGCTTAGTAAAGCCACTGGCATCACTTTTCACACCTAAGTTAGCATAATTTTGATCATATTGACTAAAATTACACCAGAAAATGAAATAAATACATCGTGCATTATTTTTGCCATCAGTGTTACCAGAAAAACGATTTTAATTTTTCCGCTTTTTTGGGGGTTTAGTTAATGAAAGAATGAATGACGGAATTGAGTACCAGTAATACCTATGTGTTTCAGTACTAAAATTTCGGCAGACTGTAATATGCTCAATCATTACGAGAAATAGATTTTATTATACTATTTAATTTTAGTTCATCATCACATCTTAAAATAGTATTAAGTTCACTTACAGTCCGTGAGATCTTAAAAAAACCTTCGGATTTTAGAAGCATGCTTCGAGTATTGACGATGACACGCGATCGTGATACGCGGTTCTGTTCTGTTATCAACTTGCAAAACTTTTCAAAGTTACCGTAAAAAGTTATGTAAAGAATAACCATCAGTACAAAATGAACCCTACTGTAATAATATTACGCTTCTTTATCTTTTTCTAATTTTAATACAATATGACTTTTTGTCATGATACAAATAAAACAAAATCAGCATTTTCGAATTCTTCCATCATCAATTTAAATTGAGAACACCCCGCCTCAACACAGTACTTTTATTTTGGAATTATATAGAGCTGTTGTTATACTGTATCTACTTCTCTTGGGTACGTCAAATGAATTTTTTTGGTCTGCTTTCATTTTATATTTTTTTAATGCACTTTTCGAAATCCCGTTGCTTCTATAACACGGTCTAGTACCTTATTAAAATATTTACGACCACTTTTTTCGTAAAAAATTTAACTTATATACAAAATATTTATAAATATATTGTAATCAATTTCCAGTGATTGGCTATTTACAGACATACCCTGCTTAAGTTGACTCGCCATGGAAATCAATTTCCGAAAAATAACAAAGTACCTAAATAAATATATGCAATTGGTGGTTTTAACTGCTCTATATACATCAATGAAAACACAACGAGTGCACTCTACGCGTGATGGATTGCTACTGAGTCAAAAAGACAATTGTCATTTTTTACTAACGAATTCTTCCGATTTCCCCCGAAACCCGAAGGGTTTTCTAAAAGCTCACGGATTGTAGAATGATCTTTTTAGGGTTCCGGAGCCAAAATGGCAAAAACGGAACCCTTATAGTTTCGCCATGTCTCTCTGTCTATCTGGCTGACTGTCTGTCTGTCCGTCCGTCCGCGGCTTTGCTCAGGGATTATCAATGCTTGAAAGCTTTTTTATTTCTATCTACATACCTTTTGAATATCTTAGATATTTATTATTTACTAGCTTTTTAAATAAACAACCAGCCAAGAGCGTGTCGGACACGCCCAAAATAGGGTTCCGTAGCAATTACGAAAAAAATCGCTGTGCATTATAACACAATTAAAACACTACTACAGTCTTAAAATCTATTACCAGAAAAAGAGCGTATCTTCACTGCACTTACGTCCTTTTGTTGAGAAGCGCAGTTTTTCGGAAATAACTCGAAAACGGTATATCCGATCATGTTTAAATCAATTTCCGTTGAAAATATTTATTAAGCGTTACCTTCCCATATTTTTTGCATATTTTTGGACAAAGGGTTTACAGATAGAAGGGGGTAGAGGACACAATTTTTGCTACTTTGGGAGCGATTATTTCCGGAAATCTTCACTTAATCAAAAAAGTTTTTGAGAAATCTTACTATATTTTCAAAAGAGCTGTCGAAATATGTGCCTCACGTTGATGCGAGTTAAAAAAATATATTTTATCTTCTATTACATGTGTATGGAGTGCCCCCCTATAAATATTTATTTTTGTAATTTAACTACAAAACTAAATACGAGTAGCGGCTTTGACAAGACATCTGTACTCCAAATTTCATTGATATACTCTTGTAGTTTTCGAGTAAAATGCCTGTGACATACGGACGGACGGACAGACAGACAGACAGACGGACAGACATGGCGAAACTATAAGGGTTTTGTTTTTGCCATTTTGGCTCCGGAACCCTAAAAACTGTAATTTATTCAAATCAAAATCTGTTTACTACTTTTTCTGAATATTCTCAATGTACCGTGTATGTGTACACTCCGTTACAGTTTTATAATAGGTAGTATAGACTGAAAATTTTATTAAATTCTGTTCACAATATACAACATTAATCACACCAAAACAATTAAATACATTTATTCATTTTTAGAAAATTATTTCTCACCACTGGCAACTCTGTCCATTTTCATGGCAGCAGTATTACTGTCTCACTTCAACGGTAATTAGTTGATTATTGGAAGAAACGAGACAAATATAGTTAACTTTGACATAATGTATAGGTTTCAAAGCTACGTCTTTCGAACCATGAAGTGGCGACACAAATCTGAGAATCTTTTGTAAGACGTTGCTGCTCTAGTATGTAGAAGCTCATTGCTCCACATTGACCCCTTGTTCTCAGTAAATTATCTGTTATAGCAAACCGTGTTCAAACACCAAGCCGCGTCTTACCCGAGCGGGCCTCTCGCGCGCGCCGACCAGCAAGATTTTGCTAGTGTGAGTGTGGTGCATGTGTGTTGTATAACACGCTGCCCCCTCCTCACCTCCCGCGCCCCGCTCTATTCCGCGCCGCGCTGATCGCGGACCAACAAGTAGTCGTTTCCAAGCCGCCGTAGCGAATGCGCGTGACATTGCCGCGCCCGCGCATACACACGACACGACGCTCACACCGCAAGCGGCATCGTCTTGCCCTACAGTGTTAAACTAGTGACTAACCCACTAATCCATTAACTGTCATTTTTTTTGATAGTAAAGACCTAACGAACCTACACCCCTGAGTTTTTCTCATTCTCTGCCAGCCGGCAGTGGCGCACCCCTTAAGTAGTTCCCAGTACTATATCTGGCGTCCCAACAGTGTGTGGATTAGTGGTAAAACAAACGATTCGCGAGTGAGTGATTTTCGTGAGTGTCGAAATCCGTTTGAACGACTCCGCGTCTACCTAACCTAAACTTGTGTGTTCGTGAACGTAATGCACATACCTATGTAGGTACGAACTATCCGCATAGTGATAATGACGCGTACTAGAAGTCAGGCAAACCCGGTGCAAATGGAAGACGTCCACAGTGACGAGAAGGAACGAGAAAACGTGCCTCCCGCGCCACGGATGCCTGCCCAGCAACAACAAATTTCGCATGGCAACAGAGACGATGCATCACGCATTCCCCATTCCTCTGCGCCACCTCAGCACGAACACCAGGAGTACCAGCATGACGGCGATGATGACGGAGATGATGCAATAGGCATTCCCCACCCCTCCCCCGCCACCCGCATTGCTGACGCAACATTCTCACAGCAGAACGTTTCCATGCTCCTAGAAGGCCTACAAAGAACGCAAACCAACGCTATTAAGGAAATCCTCGACAGTGTCCTCGGCCACCGCGCGAGTACCTCTACTCCCGCGCCGGTGCTCACCGAACATGGTAACTTTGCGCGTTGTAAGGCTGTGTTTAGCGGCACACCTACCGAGTCCGTAGAAGGATTTATCGATGCTATAGAAAGCTATAAAGAGTGCGCTAACGTGACTGATCATAATGCAATAAAAGGTTTGTCGATGTTGCTGACGCACGATGCGGCCACCTGGTGGCAGGGCATTAAACATCAAGTAACTACATGGGACGAGGTCGTTAATAAAATAACCTTCGAAGCGCCTACGGCGACCGACGGCCGCCCCATAGAATTTACCGCGACTTATTCGCAAACGAATAACAGCACGAGAATACCGATGTGTTCGTTGCCAAAGCGCGCGCCCTGTTGTCAAGACTACCTAAGAACGATTTAAACGAAAAAGTGCAATTAGACATGATTTACGGCCTTTTGAACGTGCGAATAAGAAAACGACTCCGCAGAGAGGAATTCACTACATTCGCCGAGTTATTACATCATGCTAGAAACATTGAAGACTCCATTGGCGAAGAGGAGCGACGAGTATCAACAGCGAGGCCATCGCCGGCCGCCGGCGCGAGTACTTTCCGCGGCGCCCCGGCCCCCTCCGCGGCCGCCGGCGGGCACGCGCGCGGCGCGCCGCCCGTGCGCGCGCAGCCCGGGGCCGCTGCCCCGCTGCCCCTGCGCGCCGCCGCGGCCCCGCCCGCGCACGCGCCCGCGCTGCCGCAGCCCCGCGGCACGCCCGGCGTGAACGCGCCGCCGCGGGCTTCCCCGACGACCTCGGCCTCCGGTCCCGCGCGAGCCGCGCGACCCTACTGTACCTACTGTAAGCGGTACGGTCACCTACGAGAACAGTGTCGTAAGTTGGAGGACAAGGGTGAGTCTTTGAACCATAATAATAACTCTAATAACGCGAATGAAAGTGCCGTAAATAAGTTCGTGCCGGAAAAGTTCTATAGTGTCGAGTTACCCGTGCGCGATCGTAAATTTCAAAATCGTTCGTTTGGTGCCGTGAATAATGACTATAATAATAATATCCCAAGTGGTATTTCTTATGAAAATAAGTCCTGTCATTCTGACTACTCGTCCACAAACGATACATACGAGTACAGTCATGATCATAATTTTCATCCGAATTGTTTAGATAAGTACCAGAATTGTACGAAAAGTCTAGATTCGATGTACAACAATTATTCATGTGCCGATAAGGATAAAAAAGTAACTTCTACTTCTTGTAACGGTGCTATACCGAAATGTAAAAAGTCCGATTTTGTACGTAATTCTAAGAATTTTTCTATTCACAAAGTCGATTACGTAACTCCTACCCGTCCACAGGAAAAGGGTAGTATGTCAATTTTTTCACAAACAAAGGGGACGTATTCTTGTTCTGATAATGATTTTGTATTTAATGATGAACAATTTCAGTGTCACAAAACCAATGACATAACACTTTCGCACGCGAGTCCCCAGGGTAAAGGCAATAAGTCAGACTTATCACATAACGTTCCGTGTACTTGTTGTAACGATGTAATGGAAAGGTGCAACAAGTCTAATTTTGCATGTAATTGTTATACATTTTGTGTCCGCAATGTTAATGACGCTACGAGGACCTGCCCGCAGGTGAAGTGTGATAAGTCCGATTTTTCACAAAATCTTGTTAATACCCAAAATGATGTTTTTTCACAAAACGACTCTAAAAGTATGCGTACACCTGATTCTGATTAGGAATACCAAATTTCATCCACATCTGACAAAAAAGTCATTTCAACATCTTTTTTTGAAAACGCCCACCTACGTAACATAGGATTCAATAGTAGGGTGGGCTGAAAAAATATTTTTTTTTATTTTCTTAGCAAGGGGGTTAGAATTTGTACCTTATGAAAAAAGAAAAATTTTCAAAAAAAAAAATTTTTACTTAATATTTTGAGATGGCCCACTCCCTTTTAAAATTAATAATCTATTAAATGAAGTAGTACCAAAAAATATATATTAAAGGTGTTCTAGAACCTGTAGGGTCACCCCTCGACAGCCAATTGGAAATCAAAAGTAAAAAAAAAAAAATCTATTATTTTTGTAATTAATGTAAAAAATCAAAAAATGACTTCTCTTTCTTTTGTATTAAAGTAAAAAAAATCACAATCGACAATTTTTAGACGTCTTCCACGATGTTTGACCGAAAAAATTTGTTTTAGTTGGAACTACCTCATTTGATAAATTATTAATTTTAAAAGCGAGTGGGCCACCTTATCTTACCTTACTTTTAGGGGTCCTTGCGGATACACTTCGACCCGTAGGGATCTTTTGTGTAATTACCCCTCCTTCGCACTTACTCCATTGCTTTTATCACCTCATCCATGAATTGGATGATTTGATGTAGCGGTAGTGCCTTAAAGTCTCCTGGCGCGGGGTATCCGACGCCAAAGAGTCTCATTCTTAATCTGGCGAGAGCGTCACATTCACACATAATGTGTTCCATTGTTTCGTCTTCCTCACCACATAATCTACAATCTTCATTGTCCTGTAGTCCCATCTTTACTAGTATGTGTTTAGTATCAAAGTGACCTGTAAATGCCCCGACGATTTGTCGGAGTTGCTTCCTACTGACTGTCCAGAGTTTTTTAGTCCAGCTAGTGCTGACGTTTTCGATGAATCGTTTTGAGTGCTTTAGACCTTCCAGTGTTTTCCACTCTTGTTGGTGTTTAAATCTGGTGTGGTCGTTTATAGCATTCTTTATGGTACCCTGTGAGAGTCCCACATACGGTTCGGGCCCTATGTTTTTGTTCATTGACCCTTCCCTTGCTAGCTCATCTGCTTTTTCATTGCCGATGAAGCCTCTGTGTCCTGGGATCCAAACCAGTCGCACTTTGTTGCGTCTGCCAAGCTTGTTTAATGCTTGTACTCCATTATAGATCAGTCTTGAGTCAACCTTTGGCGATGTGAGTGCCTTTAGAGCTGCTTGACTGTCACTGAGTATATAGATGGTTTGTTCTTTTACCTTCCTATCTATATTCTCCTGTGCACAGGAAATAATTGCATACGTCTCTGCTTGAAAGACGGTTGCATAATTTCCCATGCTTACACTACTATTGAAGTCCTTGGCGTGAATGCCGGCTCCTGTACCGGATTTCATTTTAGATCCATCCGTGTACCATGAATTTTCACTGCCTTCGGGCAGTGTCAATCCTTCCGTCCATTCTGCCCTTGTAGGAACATGTACCTTGAAGTTCCTTCGGAATATGTACTTTGGTTGCATTTTGTCGCAACCCATCGCCGTTATACTATCAAGGTATTTGTTCTGTTCCATTTTGGTGTGCTTTGTCCTCGGAGCGGAATCGTTCCACAGGCCGTATATTTTCATTCTGTGCAACGACTTACGCGCTTCAGATTCTATAGCAATATGCAGTGGTGGTAGGTCCAGTAGGACTTCCATTGCTGCTGTCGGCGTTGTTTTGAACGCCCCTGTGATAGCCATGCAGGCCGTTCTCCTCGTGGGCCACCTCAAAACTTTAGATAAAAAAAATTTTTTTTTTGAAAAATTTTCTTTTTTCATAAGGTACAAATTCTACCCCCATGCTAAGAAAATAAATAAAAAAAATGTTTTTCAAACCACCCTACTATTGAATCCTATGTTACGTAGGTGGGCGTTTTCAAAAAAAAGATGTTGAAATGACTTTTTTGTCAGATGTGGATGAAATTTGGTATTCCTAATCAGAATCAGGAGCACTTTCGATTGCAATAGGAAAAAAAAGTGTCCCAGGTTTTTCATATAATTTTGTGTTATCCATTACACTACTGCCACAGATACGCGTATGAAAACGGTAACGTAATGGAATAAAAAATATTGAGACATTTTTTTTCTCCTATTATTATAATCGAAAGTGCTCCTGATTCTGAGTAGGAATACCAAATTTCATCCACTTCTAAAAAAAAGTCATTTCAACAACTTTTTTGAAAACGCCCGTGTACGTAGTAAAGGGAAGGCTATGTATGAGATGTTACAAATTCGCTTATTTTAACCTGATGATCCAAATGAATGTTTTTGAAAAAAATATATGTATTAGAGTATTAAATGGGTCATAATATATCTGATATTGGTAGGTGTCGCCACCTCGCAAGTAAAAAAAAAAAAATTATGAATATTAAAAAAATGATTTTTTTTTACTTAAATATAAAATTAATTGGATTTTTTTAAAGAAAAAAACGCTCTTAATTTTCTACATAATATATAAAAATTTCGTGAAAATCGGGCCACTAGTTTGGTAAATAAAAAATAAAAACGATTTTCCTTTTTTTTTAATTATCTCAAAAACCACGCCCATTTTGGGGCTAAAATTTGGTCAAATTACAACGTATGTAAAGACAATTATCCGAGCCAAAGGAAAACCACTTTCTCGTCAAAGGCAGTTTCGCCATCCATACAGGGCTATAACCCTTTGTGTGGTTATTTAATATGAATACGAAGTCTTAATTTTATTAGGTCTTAATTTTCCTAATGCCTCATTATCCTTAATATAGTTGGTAGCAATTCGGTATCGGTTTATAAGATATTGTACTTACATTCCGATTGTTAAGCAATCTTATTCTATTATATTTTTAGGCTATTGTCTGAATTCAATTCGTGTGGTTATTTAATTAATATAAGACTTTTTGTTTTAGACTTAAGCTATACCAGTGGAGATCCGATCCGTATGCAGAATATGTAAACCGCATCCTGACTTCTTATACGTGTTGCAGTGATTCCAGGCTACGGTATGGCTGATGTTGCCAGTCGCTATTGTGGTCAGCCAGAGGTATGACGTCATCAATTTTTTTGTATGAGATTTTGAAATTTCTTGTTCTGAAACCTATAATGTTTATGAAACATCAATTAAAAGAGCTTTTGCGAGCTGCGTTTAAATATATATGTATATTACATTATTTCCTTAAAGCTACTCGTTAGGAATAAAAAACAAAAAATATTGTTGTTTTTGAAATGACGTTTGATATACATAGTTATATGTCAAATTACTTGTAATATACTGAAACATACGACAGGTGAAATAGATCATTTATTGTATATAATCAATATATTTAATCAATTTATAATATATTGTAGTACACAAATTTTTATAAATTATGATCTTTATAAATTGTAACGACCAAACGTTCCTCGGCTCACAAAGCCCAGTTACATGATAGGTTACAGGATATGATAGAGAAAAGAAATTTCTAAATCCCATACAAAAAATCGATTGTCACCTCCCTGGACTGACCACTATAGAGACTGACAACATCAGTCATATCATAGCCTGGGTTCACTACAACATATATCAGAAGTCCGAATGCGGCCTGCATATTTTGCATACGGATCTCCTTTGGTAGCTAACAAGGAAGGGTACCGAACTGTCCAAGTCCGATTTATTTTGATATATGTTATAGAGTAGTCTAAAATTGCTCAGGTATTTTTTTTTTAGCTGCTCAAATTCAATCTGTTAGGAGAAATTGTCCTTCCAAGAACTGAAATTTAATTAAATACTGGTTCCATTGTATGTTGGAGAACATGAAAGAATAATGGACTCGTGTTTTGTCAATTGTTTTTTATGTTTTTTTTTTCGAGACCATGAATAGGATCATGGACTAAGCTTTAAAGCTCTAGAGCTAGAGCTTAAAAAACATTTGACAAAACGTATCCATTCTTTTTTCATGTTCTCCAACATATAATGAAACCAGTAATTCATTATCTTCTTTTTTTGAGAAATCTATAGAAGTTGGAGGGTTTGGTAAATTTTCAGTACTTTAAAGGGCAATTTCTCCTAACAGGTTGAATTTGGGCAGCTAAAAAAAATACCTGTGCTATTTTAGACTACTCTATAACATATATCAAATTGAATCAAAACGGAGTCGGACAGTTGGGTACCCTTCCTTGTTAGTCTATTTTGGTTAAGGTACTGATGAATAATTAAGGTACACTGGTAAGAGTGGTAAGGTGTGTAAGGGAACAGCGTGAACTTTCCATACATTTTGCGGTAATTAGATGATGTGATTGATTAAGTAAAAAACATTTCACATGTTTTTCAATCAAGTAATGTAGGTAGTAGGAGTAACAGTTGTATCAAATTATGAAAAGTACACGCTATCGTTCCATTCACCTTAAGATGTAAAATTGACTGATTGTAAATATATAAAAGGATTCAGCGTCATGTTTCTGTAAATAAAATGTTCTCAAATTGGGTTAAACATAAGATTTTAATTCTTCTTAAATAAATGACATAAATGAAATAATTTTTAATTTATTCCAGGTTGTCTGCGTACCTACCTACCTACGCATTACCTGATCTAGTAGCAGTACTGCGTAGGCAGTAGGTATCAGGCTTCACAATACCTTTTACCGTGCTCTTACAGTACTCGCTACTGTAAGTGCACTGTTACAGATATTGTGCAGGATATTGCTTTTTAATGTGCATGCTCAGTAGTAGGTATTCAGAACAGTACCCGCTATTGTCCATGTACGTTAAACAGTACTTTCCTTTACAATACCTTTAACTGTAGTGCACAGTAAAATGTAATGTGGAAGACAGTAATTTTAATATGCATGCACAGTTGCCGGTACTGTAATTGCACATTAAAAAGTACTGTCGCCCACATTACATTTCACTGTGCGGGCACATTAAAAAGTACCGTCTTCCTCGTTACATTTTACTGTGCGTGCACATTAAAAATAACTGTCTTGCACATTATATTTTACTGTGCGTGCACATTAAAAAGTACTGACTTCCTCGTTACATTTTACTGTGCGTGCACATTAAAAATTACTGTCTTCCACATTACATTTTACTGTGCATGCACATTAAAAAGCACTGACTTGCTCGTTATATTTTACTGTGCATGCACATTAAAAAGTACTGACTTCCTCGTTACATTTTACTGTGCGTGCACATTAAAAATTACTGTCTTCCACATTACATTTTACTGTGCATGCACATTAAAAAGCACTGACTTGCTCGTTATATTTCACTGTGCATGCACATTAAAAAGTACTGACTTCCTCGTTACATTTTACTGTGCGTGCACATTAAAAAGTACCGACTTGCTCGTTATATTTTACTGTGCATGCACATTAAAAAGCACTGACTTGCTCGTTATATTTTAATGTGCGTGAACATTAAAAATTACTGTCTTCCACATTACATTTTACTGTGCATGCACATTAAAAAGCACTGACTTGCTTGTTATATTTAACTGTCCATGCACATTAAAAAGTACTGACTTGCTCGTTATATCTTACTGTGCGTGCACATTAAAAAGTACTGACTTCCTCGTTACATTTTACTGTGCGTGCACATTAAAAAGTACCGACTTGCTCGTTATATTTTACTGTGCATGCACATTAAAAAGCACTGACTTGCTCGTTATATTTTAATGTGCGTGAACATTAAAAATTACTGTCTTCCACATTACATTTTACTGTGCATGCACATTAAAAAGCACTGACTTGCTCGTTATATTTAACTGTCCATGCACATTAAAAAGTACTGACTTGCTCGTTATATCTTACTGTGCGTGCACATTAAAAAGTACTGACTTCCTCGTTACATTTTACTGTGCGTGCACATTAAAAATTACTGTCTTCCACATTACATTTTACTGTGCATGCACATTAAAAAGCACTGACTTGCTCGTTATATTTCACTGTGCATGCACATTAAAAAGTACTGACTTGCTCGTTATATCTTACTGTGCGTGCACATTAAAAAGTACTGACTTCCTCGTTACATTTTACTGTGCGTGCACATTAAAAATTACTGTCTTCCACATTACATTTTACTGTGCATGCACATTAAAAAGCACTGACTTGCTCGTTATATTTAACTGTCCATGCACATTAAAAAGTACTGACTTGCTCGTTATATCTTACTGTGCGTGCACATTAAAAAGTACTGACTTCCTCGTTACATTTTACTGTGCGTGCACATTAAAAAGTACTGACTTCCTCGTTACATTTTAATGTGCGTGCACATTAAAAATTACTGTCTTCCACATTACATTTTACTGTGCGTGCACATTAAAAGGTACCGTCTTCCTCGTTATATTTTAATGTGCGTGCACATTAAAAATTACTGTCTTCCACATTACATTTTACTGTGCGTGCACATTAAAAAGTACTGTCTCCCTCGTTACATTTTAATGTGCGTGCACATTAAAAATTACTGTTTAAACAGTTAAAATTCTTTTAATGTTTAAACATTAAAAAAAAAAAATTAAAAAAATTTACTGTTTAAAACAGTAAAAAAAAATTTAATGTTTAAACATTAAACTTTTTTTTACTGTTTTAAACAGTAAATTTTTTTTTACTGGTCAAAACATTAAAATGTACTGTTTTGCTTTAACTGTTTTCGGAACAGTAAAATTTAATGCTCAAAACAGCAGGCTCCCCTGGAACTGTTTAAAACAATAAACTTTAACGATTTATCAGGTATTTTAAATGATTATTTTTTTCAGTGTAAGCTTGATAATTTATTTCAGATTTTTAAAACAAGCACTCAACAGTATCAGGTACCTGATGAGCCACTTACTGAGGGTGTTACTCCAGCTCCCATAACTTTAAATAAATACCAAACTATCGGCTCGCTTAACTTAAAATATGATGGTCGAACTTGTGTTAGGGTTTTTCTTCAGCGACTTGAGGAACTTTGTAGCTCACGTGGTATTCCAGCGGACAGGTTGTTCGTTTCAGCCGTCGAGTTGTTTGAGGGAGATGCGTTGCAGTGGTACAGATCTGTGAAGCCTGATTGTTCTTCATGGGCTCAGCTGGAATCGTTGCTTTTGGCGGAATTTTTACCTTTCGACTATGACAGGCGGTTACTGAAGGAAATTCGCAGTCGAACCCAGGGTCCACGCGAAAGTATATGTTCTTATCTTAGCGTAATGCTAAATTATTTTAGTCGGTTGACGTTACCTCTTACTGAAAAGGAGAAATTTGATATCGTGTATTTGAATATAAGGCCGGAATATTCCGTTCTCTTGGCATTGAATCCCGTGGAATCTCTTAGTGACCTTAAGCGTGTTTGTCGTGTTCTTGAGGACAGCTTGAGGCTAGCAGCATCATCGTGCTAATACTTTTGTGGAACCTCCAAAACCTTCTACGAGTGCGCTTGCCCCAGACCTATATGTTTCAAATCAGTTTTGAAGCCTAGGGTAGAGATAGCCTCGGCGAAAATATTTTGTCCTCGTTGCAGGGTAGACACCCATATTCTTCGGGAATGTCGATTGAAAGACATTGTTTGTTTTCGATGCGGGAAAAAGGGTGTGAGGAGTCCCTCTTGCCCTGACTGTTTAATTAAGTCCTCTAATTCGGGCAATCGGTCAAAAACCGAATAAACTCGAACCGTTTTAGCAAATCTGTTTCGAGTTCCTTCGGTCGTAAACGTGGGAACTCTTCTCGTGATAGTGTTAATAGAGACGGTGTGAAGCTTAACGCATTTGTTTCTTCCAGCGTTTCTCCGGTTCGGAATTTTGTTGATTGTGGGGACGACCGTCCTTATATTTCTTTAGTTATTTATAACCATCGTTTGAATGGGTTACTCGATTCAGGTTCTTCGATTTCTATATTGGGATCGGACCTGTCCGATTTTTTCTTGTCTTTGGGAGCTCCGCTACACGGTTGCCGTGATATTACTTACATTGCCACCGCTAACGACTCCCAAGCAACGGTAAAAGGATATTTATCTTTACCGGTTAAGGTTCGTAACTTAACTCGTGTAATTAAGTTTTATGTTATACCGGATGTGACTACTCCATTGATTTTAGGCGTTGATTTTTGGAAGGCTTTTAACATAGCTCCAAATTTATTTAAAGACTTTAGTGTTAACAAGGATGTCACGACCCAGAATTTTGTTTCTGAGGTTCGACTGCATTCCTTTGATCATCTTAACCCTGATCAAAGAGTAATTGCAGATAATATGATACGTAATTTTGAAAGCATTTCTTTTGAAAGGAAAGGTCTAGGACGTACGGATCTACTTGTTCACACCATTGATACTGGCGATTTTAAACCTATAAAGCAGCGATATTATCCCATCTCACCTCATCGGCTGGTAAAATTGAATCGGCAGTTAGACGAAATGCTGGCACAGGATGTGGTCGAAGCTAGCACGAGTGCTTGGAACAACCCGACTCTTTTTACGCCCAAGTCTAACGGTGAATTACGTTTCTGCATTGATATAGTCCGCGCGACGGTTTAAGACGGCTCAGGGAATCTAGTGGGGGTAAATGGCGCATGGGTACAATCGCGCACAAAATCTTTTAACAAAATAATATATCAGAAAAAAGAACACAAGTAAATTTTAACTAACTAACTAAATTGGCACAGCGACCCAAAGAGGGTCTTGGCCTCCGAAACGAGAGCATGCCATCTGCCCCGATCGTGCGCAGCCTCTTCCCAGTCGTCGACTACAAGGCGTCGCAGATCCGCTTGGACACTGTCCTCCCAGCGGTAGCTGGGTCGCCCAACCGGGCGGCGACGAGTCGGTCGTCCCACGTACGCTCTCTTGGCAGCCCGATCCTCTCCCATTCGTAGTAGGTGACCGAACCAGCGAAGTCTGTGCGATTTTGTTACGCCGATGATGTTGGGTTCAGCCACCAGCTCCTGGATCTCTATGTTCTTACGGATCCTCCACGTGCCGTCGTCTCTCTTGACAGGTCCCAGGATCTTACGCAAGACCTTCCTTTCCGCTACAAGGAGTTGGTATTCCTCTTTTTGTGTTAGTGTCCAGGCCTCACAACCATACATAAGGATAGGTCTTACGACAGTTTTGTAGATCCTTAACTTTGTATTCCTGCTGAGAAGCCTGGACACTAACACTTTGTGGAGGGCTGCGCTGCATCGCAGGGTGTTTTGGATGCGTATGTTTATCTCCTCCTCTCTGGTGTTAGTGTCGGTTATGGTGCATCCAAGATACCGAAATTTGTCAACTCCTCTGTATACGGTACCCCCAACATGAAGACTATCACGCCGAGCCCGTGCATTTTTATATCGTTTCATGTGGAGATATTCTGTTTTTGTCTGGTTGATCCTTAAATCTATCTTAGACGCCTCCTGCTCCAAGACCCCGGCTGCTTCGACCACCTCTTCCCGGCTTTCCCCTAATAAAGCAAGGTCATCTGCGTACCCTATCACCTTGTGCCTGCCGCTCAACTCAACACCTACGTCCAGTGCTAAGACTTTCCTGACGACATGTTCTAGGGCCAAATTGAAAAGCACTGGTGATAAGGCATCCCCTTGCTTTAGACCGGTCATTACCGGGAATTCTTCCGAGAGCTCTCCCCCTACTCTGACGCGCATTACACTGTTCTTCGTTGCCGTAGTGATTATAGCAACTAGTTTTCTTGGAATTTTAAAATTCAAAAGAATGGAATATAGAGCCTCCCGATCTATACTGTCGTAGGCCTTTGTGAAATCCACAAACAAAGAGTGAATGCTCTGTGCGTACTCCCATCTTTTTTGCATGAGCTGTCTCAGCAGGAAAATCTGGTCTATCGTGCTGCGATTTTTGCGAAAACCACACTGGTAGTCCCCAGGGATTCTCTCAGCATATGGTTCTAGTCTGGAAAGCAGCACGTTAGACAAGACTTTGTACACCGTTGTGAGAAGAGCAATGCCTCGGTAGTTGGCGCACTTCTTCTTTGAGCCTTTTTTGTGCACAGGACAGATGACGCCCACATTCCATTCCTGCGGCTGTTCTTGCGGTTGTTCTGAAGTAAATTTTAGGTCAGTGTAATTTTAATAAGATAATGTAATTAATAGGTAATAACGGAATATTATTAATTGAACTTTTTACATCGAATAAATTAAAAGTATATTAAAATATGTAGATTTCGTAAATGTTAGATCTTTCACGTCAATAGAGATACGAAATAAGTGTTTTATAGACAATGTTTAAAAAAAATACAAAATTAAGAATTCATTTTTTTTTTCAAAATCCGATATACAAAAATGGAGATAAAAGATTGGAGAAGAAGAACAGTTCGCGTCGTGAACCAATTTTCTGGCTTGCCTAGTTAAAACTTTATTTTTCGGCATTTTTTTCACTACGACGAAATGAAAATAAAGTTAAACAATTTGTGCGCGACAGTACGTAATGTAACACGAAACGCATGCACCAATAAGCGCGGCGGAAAGCGACTGACTAACCAATAACGTGTCGGCGTCGACGCCCACCTGCCCTTCACCCCTGTGCCCCCGCAAAGCAGACCGAAGAAATGACTACTGCGCATGCCCCTTCCACTTTTCCCGAGCCGTCTTAAACCGTCGCGCGGACTATAGTCGCAGATTGAATTCAGTGAGTAAGCATGATGCCTATCCTTTACCTTACGTTTCTGGTATCCTTGACCAGTTAAGAGATGCTAGGTTTCTTTCTTCTATTGATTTGAAAAGTGCATTCTGGCAAATACCGCTTGATGAGCAATCGAAAGAGCGTACCGCGTTTACCGTTCCCGGTCGTGGTCTTTTTCAATTTAAAGTGATGTGTTTTGGTTTGACAGGCGCTCCAGCGACGCAACAGAGGTTGATGGACAAATTGTTTGGACCCGAATTTAATGGTAGGCTTTTCGTTTATTTGGATGACATCATCGTTGTTAGTAAAACGTTTGATGATCATATTTCTTTGCTTATCCGTGTTTTTGATCGTTTAAAATCTGCTAATTTTACCATTAATTTCGGCAAATCCAATTTTTTTCGAAGTGAACTGAAATATCTTGGATACGTGGTAGATGAGCGAGGGTTACGCACGGATCCATCTAAAATACAATCTATTGTAGAATACCCTACTCCGTGTAATCGTAAAGAGGTTAAGATGTTTTAGGTACCGCTTCTTATTATAGACGTTTCATTCAAAATTTCAGTGACATTGCCGCTCCTTTGAATGCGCTGTCGAGCACACGTAAGAACGCGCCTCCTTTCGTTTGGTCTGATGACGCTGACAAGTCGTTTCAGAAGTTGAAGTCTGCCTTAGTGTCTGCCCCCATTTTTCTTGTCCCGATTTTTCCAAACCCTTTGCTGTGCATTGTGATGCTTCTGGGTCAGGAACACCCAATTGCTTTCGCCAGCCGATCTTTAAACAAGGCCGAGCGGAATTATTCGGCTACAGAAAGGGAAGCTTTGGCAGTAGTATTTTCTATAGAACACGCTGGACTGGACGCTTAGCCCGTTGGGGATGTCGTCTTTTGCCTTACGATTTTGAAATTGTTCACCGCAAGAGTAAAGAACATGTTGTCCCGGACGCATTGTCGCGTGCTGTGCCAATTTTGGAGATCCACGCTTGCGATTGGTATAACAAACTTTATCAAAAATGCGAACGGTTTCCCACTTCTTGTCCAAATTTCATTATTAACGACGGCAAATTGTATCGTTACTTCAAAAATAAATTTAACTTTTCAAATGAATTCGATTGGAAGCAAGAAGTCGCTTCTGACCGTTGGTCTGACTTGCTACAGTCTTGTCATTGTGATGAACTTGTTCATCTTGGAACGTTTAAAACTTATAAGCGTCTTTCTCAGAATTATTACTGGCCTGATTTATACCAGGATGTTGTAAACTTTATTAAAAACTAGCTTTTACCCGCGGCTTCGCACGCGTAAACTAATCGGTCTGGTAGTTGCACTTGAAATTACCGGGATTTTACCAAATTCCCCTGGCAATTTCCAAAATTTATATCGTGGTCTTCCTTCATTGAGGTTGTATTGTGAATAGCTGTACAAAATTCAAGACTCTAAACCCAGTGCTGAAATTTCAAAAATGTTGCCTATCCAAATTCAAATCATTTATTCAGTAAATATAGGCCGCAATGGGCATTTTTAGACGTCATTTTTTAAACTACCAGCGCTTTCGGAAAGACCATAATTGCCAAGAAGAATGCGCCGCAAGATAGGTACTTGGCAGAAAATATAGTTTTCAAAATAGTTCAAAACTATCCCGTGAGAATATCCGGATAAAAAGTAGCCTATGTGTTATTCTAGACATCGAGTTACCTTCATACCAAATTTTATAACTCTTAGCCCAGCGGTTATGATTTCAAGATTTTATCCCTATCCCGTGGAAATATAGAGATAAAAAGTAGCCTATCTATTATTCCAGAGGTCCAGCTACCTACATACTAAATTTCATGGCTCTAAGCACAGCGGTTGTTATTTCTAGATTTTATCCCTACCCCGTGGGAATATAGAGTTATAAATAGAATATGTATTATTTCAGAGGTCCAGCTACCTACACACCGAATTTCATGGCTCTAAGCCCAGTGGTTGTTATTTCTAGATTTTATCCCTAAGTATCCCGTGGGAATGTTGGGCCAAAAAAAGGCCTATGTGTTATTCTAGACGGTCAACTACCTACATACCAAATTTCATGACTCTAAACCCAGCGGTTATTATTTCAAGATTTTATCCCTATCCCGTGGGAATATCGGGTTAAAAAATAGCATATGTATTATTTCAGAAGTCCAGCTACCTACATACCGAATTTCATGGCTCTAGTCCCAGTGGTTGTTATTTCAAGATTTCATCCCTAGGTATCCCGTGGGAATATCGGGTCAAAAAGTCGCCTATGAGTAATTCCAGACGTCCACTTACCTACATACCAAATTTAATGACTCCAAGCCCAGCGGTTGTTATTTCGAGATTTTATCCCTATCCCGTGGGAATATCGGGATAACAAGTATCCTATGTTTTAATCCAGGTTATAAACTAACTTTTTGCCAAATTTCATCGAAATCCGTCTAGCCGTTTTAGCGTGAAGATGTAACAAACATACTCACTCACTCACTCACATCCTCACTCACAAACTTTCACATTTATAATATTATATAAATATAAATATAATATAATATATAATATATAGTAGGAAGTAGTAATATGTAGTGGTAACCGGACATTGTTCATTGCAGCTTAATAGTGGACGTGGACTTGCTGAAACCTCCGGAGAGTCGACAGACGTCAACTCCAGCCTGGCCAGCTGAAGCGGGACCTTCATTCCTCTCCGGTGAGTCCAACAATTTCGACCACAGAACCCTAGGAACCAGTTGCCCATTGGACAACTTGCGTCTCGTCCTACCATCACCCTTTTCATTATCCTAATCCTGGGTTTTCTCTTCCAGGAGGTTTTTTTTTTATTTCCACGCCCAAGTCTCCCGAGTGAAGCTTCCACCTGCGGAGGTTCTTTTTTTGGAATTCCAAGTCTGAGGTTCGCCCTCTGCCTGGGCCAATTTTCCATCGGGTTAGACGAGTCCCCGCGGGCTCCCGTTGCCCATCTCTCCAGGACATCTTCATAGCCACCAAACCCGTGGGTAATTCTTCGGGCCGAGGTACACTCAAATCTTATTTTCTTTTACCTTTCAAATTCCGGTCCAGCCGCCGTATCGGCTGGTGGCGCTCAACATTTTACTTTAACTAAACGTACTAAACGAGCAAAACTGTACAGGCGAACGAGCATTCAGTTGAGGTAGCCCAAAAAACCCACCAGCTCTAAGTAACAACTGGCTAGCCGAGAGCCCTTTTTCTTATATATTGTTTTATTCTAAGATTAAGATCTGAGTGAAGAGGCATTTGGTCGCCGGGTGAAAAACCTTTTGATGGATAACCCTCTGTACTCTGTAAGTGAGTTTTCGGACATAATCTTTTCTTTACATTATTTAAATATTGGTAAATATACTATGCTATTTGAGACATTTATTTATAGTTATATTTTTTTGTACTTTTCATTAACATAATTTAATATTTCATTTTTTGACAACTTCCCCATGTGGACAAATTTAATTTATTTTGATATTGTATTTTATTGATTATTTTTTATCTTTGTTTATTTTTATAAGTTTTGACGATATCAGCATAAAATTCTTATATAATTTGACATTAATGTATTTATATGATGTAAATTGTTATGTTGAGTGAATAAATAAACTAAACTAACTAAACGAAACTATTTCTGGTAGAAATAAATTCATTGTCCAGAAACCGTTGTTTTTTTTTTTAATTTTTCTACCTCATCGACATAGACGTCGCAGTGGCAGCCCTCCGTGCGCGTGCGGCTTTAGTTTGGGTTAAATTCTATGTCGTTACTAGCTGTAGAAATTCTCGACTGAACTTTCTGCTTGTTTTTTTTTTGTTTGCTTATGTGTACTTTAATGAGTAATGACTATTGTAAAATTTGTAGTAAACAAAGTATCATGTTGAGTTTGTAATCAACAATTACATTTTTACCTTTTTAAACAATTTATACGAAAAGTGTGTTTACATTTAGTTGAGTTTGTAATCAACTATTTCACCTTATTTCTTTATAACAATTTGTGGGTGTACTTATAAAATAAATTATGGGTTATAAATTAAAAAAAAACAACGGTTTCTGGACAATGAATTTATTTCTACCGGAAATAATTTAGTTTAGTTAGTTTAGTTTATATATATATATATAATTATATATCTGATTAAATAACCATGAATGACATCCAATTTCTGTGTATTTTATTTATAAGTCATTATCAAACACCTGATAACAATTTTTTTCTCAGTTATGTTTAAAATAACTATAATTAGAAAAAAAAAATACTTGTAAAATATTAATTTATTTACGAAACAAAGTATAATACGAGGTTTTTAAAAATACCAGTGCACAACAACGGCCATACAGTGAAACTGGAGCAAACGATAGAACGAAATATCTTCCGTAGTGTCGTCGCGGCCGTTAATGAGTGGCATCCTTGTCTATTTATGAACGCATTTTTCAAGAATGAGCAAACCAGATATTTTGTTCATTTTCCCTAGTAAAAATTATACTGCTACGGAACCTTCGTTGGACGTCGATTTACACTAGATTATGCGTTGTCCGATTTATTGGTGTATGGTTTTCTGATGATGTTAATGGTTTAGTATCGTCATTTGTGTCGTAGTTTTTTATATTTAAATATTTATATTTATATAAAAATAAAATTCCCAAGCAGACTAAATAAGGAATTTAAGCACATACGCAAAAACCGATTCGTAACTGTCAGTAATAAAGACTAAAGCTGTACTATAGCTGTAATTTATTTTTTTAGTTCTTAAATGTCTTCTTAGACAGAAGTTATAAAACTACTGTACTTACAAGAGTGTAAAATTACGCGATAAAAATTAGTTTTAAAACGGAGTTGGCATATACTCTTGTAAAGAAATAAGTGTCAGATTATACTATAATAACACTTAAAGCTGAAATAAGTAAGTAATTACATGCAAAATACAGCCTTTATACAGCTTTAACGATAAAACTAGCTTGCGGTATCTCACAATACTTAAAGTGTTATAGTAGAGTTTTAATATTCTATTAAAACACCATAAGCTAACGCGGATTCCTTAATAATAATAATAATAATAATATCATGGGACACTTGACACCAATTGACCTAGACCCAAACTAAGCAAAGCTTGTACTATGGGTACTAGGCAACGGATAAACATACTTATATAGATAAATAAATACTTAAATACATATTAAACATCCAAGACTAATAATAATGATAATGAATAATGATTTTATACAGCTTGAGCTGTATAATAACTGATAAACCATTCTTATAAAGACAAAATCTTTTTTTAACTCTCTTGTAAGTCTCTTAAAGAACTTTTAGTTCTAAATGCGCTGTTATATTGATGTTCACGACACTTAATTGCTGCTTGGGCCGTTGTTTTGGTATGCTAAAAAACGACAAATTTCTATTCGCTGAATTGTTGAGGTAGCCGAAAACACAACAATATCTCCGCGGTAATTTGTTGCCATTATTGTTTACATGTGTCCTTGCACGAAACTATTACACTACACAACACTTATATATCGTCACTACTTTGAAAAAAATCTCGTACCTAAAATCAATATGTCAACAAAATTGAACCTTGATTACAGTCTATAAAGTTCACGCAGAAAAATTATCTATTTTGAGCTACGAGTTTTTTTTAAAGTAGTAACGATATTTATTTATTTACCTAACACAAAAACAAAAAAACGACTACGACTACGCGAACGTGAAGAGAGTGCGAGACGAGGAGAGCAGAGAGTGCGGCACCGGCGACAGCGCAGCCTTGACTGAGTACTGGTTAGTCCCAGGTAGATTATCAGTGTGTGCGTGCGGCGGTGCGAGCGTTTCAGCATAAATATCAAAAAGAAACAAACATAAGCGTTTAAACATTTAAGCCGCGCGATGTAAGTACTTTTGTTCGTAGTGTACCTACTTTTTACACTTTTCCTATGCTCTTACTCAATTACTTCAGATAACCGAGGTTCGTGCTAACTTGACGCACATAGCTTTTAAATGAAAAATGAAATCCTACAGCGTGTGTACTTGTGGTTGTGTGAGCGTGTGTATATGTATTGTGTTCAGGAATGGTGTTTCCCTTGTGTAAGATCGTTGTGAATGGAATGTTAAATAAATTATCCTAGATAAATTTCTTCTTCCCACTCTCCACATCACCTTTTTCACACAATATGACACTAGTCAGAAGGCAAGTGACAACTTTACTTTAAAGTTTGCGTCAGCGAGCTCCTCGCAAACTATTGCGAACGTGAAAATCGGTACTCACCAAAGAGAATACTCACACTCGCCTCAAACATTACGCAATCGAAGTGCGTTGCTATTCTATTCGAAAAGTGAACCGTACTCACTGTATTTGTTAGGAAACGTATCGACAATCGAGCTTTACGTATCGACGATCGAACGCTCGATTTACGTCGTCGAATAGTAAACGACTGTTTTGTGAAAACGCTACACTAGAGGTATAGGTTAGGTATACAATACAAAGAATACGTGTCGCAGTCCCGCAGTAATGTTGTTGTGTAATATTTTTGAAGTTACGTTAAACAATTAACAATAAATGAATCGTTGTTTACTAAAGTTAAAATTGATTAAAATGATGCCGTAAAACTACTGAACTAAATTTGATGAAATTCCGCAGTGGTCGAAGTGTATTGTTAAATTGAAAAAAAAACCGTTGTAAATTAAAGGGATTTTTTTTTCAATTAAAAAAAACGTTATATTTAAAAAAAACTGTTAAAATTTTTAGAATCCCAGGCTGAGGGGTGACGCTATTCTTACCCGAACGTCATAGTCATAGTCATATATCTTTATTCCATTGACACAAATAAATTATGCACTAGAACAAGTCATACATATAGGTGGGTCCACACTTGTGACAATTTGCCGAACATTATCCCGTGACTGTATCAGAAACACGTGTCAGTACCGTTAATGTGGACGTATTTTGTTACGCGAACAATTTGTTACAAGCTGCAGTACGGCACAATCCATTCCGAACACTGATGGAACTGTCTGTGTACAGAACCAAACGGCAAGACATATGGAGTTACGATCTACTAACTGCGGGCCTAGTGTGGACGCTGGTCTGTGTACTGTCACGCATCAAAGTCACGTGTTACGAGCCGATCTGCCGAAAGTCGGTCTTTTTAGGTGGGTCCACACTTGTGACTTGACGACGGACCGGACCACGTGGCATTGCAACAGAACATGTTACGCTAAATGTGGACGCTCGAGATTGTGCTGACACGGTTACAAACCGTGTACGATGAAATGTCCACAAGTGTAGACACATGGTGTTGAACCAGACTGCGTGGCATGACATCGGTACAAGAGTCGGTCGGTGGTTGTCATTTACCGACTACCTAGCAGCTCAGCGGGCGGGGGACGTACCGCCGGACAGGTCTCGACGTGATCCATTCCTACCTCGTGCCTGTTTCTGTGTCATCTGGCGTACTTGTACGCGTGTCATAAATGCAAGTGTGGACGTGTCGTGGTCACGTCACAGGTCGGGAAAAATAGCGAACATGCTTTGAAAAAGACCGACTTTCGGCGGATCGGCTCGTAACACGTGACTTTGATGCGTGACAGTACACAGACCAGCGTCCACACTAGGCCCGCGGTTAGTAGATCGTAACTCCATATGTCTTGCCGTTTGGTTCTGTACACAGACAGTTCCATCAGTGTTCGGAATGGATTGTGCCGTACTGCAGCTTGTAACAAATTGTTCGCGTAACAAAATACGTCCACATTAACGGTACTGACACGTGTTTCTGATACAGTCACGGGATAATGTTCGGCAAATTGTCACAAGTGTGGACCCACCTTTTCAAAGCATGTTCGCTATTTTCCCCGACCGGTGACATGATCACGACACGTCGACACTTGCATTTATGACACGCGTACAAAGTACGCCAGATGACACAGACACAGGCACGAGGTAGGAATGGATTACGTCGAGACCTGTCCGGCGGTACGTCCCCCGCCCGCTGAGCCGCTAGGTAGTCGGTAAATGACAACCACCGACCGACTCTTGTACCGATGTCATGCCACGCAGTCTGGTTCGACACCATGCGTCTACACTTGTGGACATTTCATCGTACACGGTTTGTAACCATGTCAGCACAATCTCGAGCGTCCACATTTAGCGTAACATGTTCTGTTGCAATGCCACGTGGTCCGGTTCGTCGTCAAGTCACAAGTGTGGACCCACCTTATTATAAAAATACCTACAGTTAACAAAAGTGAGAAAAAAAAAACTAAAATTACTAAAATTAGCATAGAATTAAACAAAAAATGTACCTAATCTTAATTTGATGTCAAATAATAATAATTAAAATACACTTGTTTGTTTGTTGTTTCGAGAGCTCATTATTGTTTTTTAATTTTTTAAAATCAATTACTACATATATTTAAGTTTTAAAGTTATTGGTTGAGTAGTGAAAGTGCACGCGGACACTAATTTGGATTATACACTCACAAACACTTCAAGAAGAGAAATCTATGCACGTCATGCGATGGTGAGGAATAAATTTTAACGTTTCATGATTTAAAATTTAAATTGGAATTGGAAATAAACGCTTTTATAACGGGACATCACTTCTTCTTCTTCTCTTTTAAAATATGGCTTCTGTCCTAATTAATAAGACAATTTCGCCAATGTCAAAGTATTCTCTTTCGAGAGGCAACGTTGTACGGTGATTGTAGTTTTTGTAACTTGATAGTAAAATTCCAGAAACCACGTGGAGACAATTTGCGCCTTAAAAAAATGTCAGACACGAGAGCAAAACGGGACATCACAACAGAGACGCAAGAGCAATGTCATTCATTATGAGAGATTGACACTGACAGTTAGTACAGCTGAGCAGTGACGTTACCGTGTAACATATCAGTGCTGCCGTATAACAAAGTAAAGGCAAACACCATCTAAATAAACAAAAAACGGGCGTTTAAAAAACTACGCCCATCGGACTAAAAACCTAAACCATTTCTTCTTCCCGATAGAATTATAAGATGGAGCCAGTGTGTGTAAAATGCAACATAAGTCTGCAAAATGGTGATGCTCTTAAATGTTTCAAATGTAAACAGTTGTATGACATAAAATACGCAGGAAGGTCCGCCAAGCTTTACCATTTGATGACAGCGGATAGGAAAAAGGCTTGGGTGTGCCTACCATGTCGATCCATTCCATATACATATGGAACAAAAAAAGTTTCTACTAAAAAAACACCTACTTTAATGAAACAGGCTGATAAACAAGACGTCACGTTAAGGAGAGAATCAGCCACCAAAGTATCGGCCGTTGCTCCTTCTACGTCCCCTGAGACCAAATTGTCCCCAGCTTCCCGTACGTCCCTAGAACACAATGTATCCCAAATAAGTGCCTTACCTGGAGAGCAAAAAAAAAGGAAACTGGTATCCTAACCCTGCCGTCGCTTTATGTTTTTGAAATAATCATGTACGTTAGGAAGAACATATGTGATTTTCCCACTAACGTCGATAAGCCAAAGGCTACTAGAAACACAGGGAAGCTTAAAGTACCATCTTACAGACTGGCTAAAACCAAAAAGTCGTTTTTGGGAAGTTGCATACGTTTTTATAATAAAATTCCAAAAAATATTACTGAAGAAACTGATACAAAATTTAAATCTACTGTCAAAAAGACATTAATATCTAAGGCTTATTATAAAGTTAACGATTATATCATGGACAGGGATATTTGGAAATAATTCCGATCCGCACTAGCGATCCCTTCAAATAGTGAACCTACTGTGTTAAAAATAAAATTGTGTTAAATACTTGTATATAAATAAATAAATAATACTTGTAATGTATAGTACATAGATGTCATTTATAAATATTGTGAATCTGTTTTTAAAAAAAAATACCTCGTTGAGTTTCTTGCCGGATTCTTCTCAACAGAGGTTTTTTTCCGAACCGGTGGTAGATTAAAAAAATGACGTGTAAAAGTGCCCATTGCGGCCTATTTGCTGAATAAATGATTTGACTTTGACTTTTGAGCAGAAACCCGTTAATAGCGAAAACCCCATTGTTTGGTATTTTAATATATATTTTTAATGAAAACTGTTGTTTTTATATTTTTTAGAAATTTTATTTAATCTTTCACACAATACAGGGAAATAGTATAGCGCAGAGAGAGCTAAGATGGCGGGTGACAGCCAAGTGACAGCTGTCAAAAATGACGTCTTAAAAGAACGCTTTATATATTGTACATAAACTCCCCCCCCACTGACGAAGTCAGCAATATTTGCAAGAAAACAATTCAACCCTGTAGACATTAAGCTTATAATTAATACAAAACAAATTATATTCCAATTCACTTATTTCCTATCATCATTAATTAGTAATTATCATTGCTTTCGAGTATAACAATGATAAGTACTACTTTTACCTAATACTTACTTATACATTATACAACCAGTACATTACAACAGCTCTACTCAATAGTAATATACTGCTTGTGTACACACTAGAGACAGTCAAATTAACTTATGCTGCATTACATTACAACAAAGAACAAACACATTAGTACTACCTACTTATTCAGTGGCAACAATACAAGTTTAGATATTGGCCTCTGGTATTCACCGTTGGCAGTTTTAAGCAATACAGATCTTACAAGATTATCAGAACTATTCCTATATACCTTCAACACTCGAGCCAAGCACCAGTATGAAGGAGGAAGATTATCCTCTTTAATTATTACCAAATCTGAAACTTCAATATTTTTATTAGCATTATACCACTTGGCTCGATTTTGAAGTTCACACAAGTATTGCTTGTACAACTGGTTCCAAAACTGTTGCTTAATCTTACATATTAATTGGTACTTATTTAATCTATTGTCTTGCACATCTAATAAGCTAAAAAAAAAAAAAAAAATGATTTATTGTACAATCAACATGAGGCAAAAAACAATCAATGAGTATGGATAGTTTGTACAGAAAAGTCGCGGGAATGGTCGAATATTCTGACCGCCAAACTAGGTATAGACCTGTGTCTTGAGGGCCTGAGTTTGAGTATCTCCGGCTTCGGCGATATTTGCACACATACACAGAGATAAGGATCAAACATTATCCATGATAACAGAATTTATACAATAAAACAGAAATAAAAATAAAAAAATAAAATAAAAATAAAAACGGATTAATAAGTAATATTAAATTAAGAACAAAAAAGTATACAATAACCAGGGACTCAACCGTATAACAGCGCAAATTGTTGCCATAAATAAAACTCAGGGAGAGAAAAATAAAAAGGAAATCAAGTAGGATTATGTATGACGTTAGGAGACTGTAAGGAGAAGATTCTCCGTGTCATGATATGACAGACCATGCAACCATTTCTTAACCTAGACTAGCTAGAACCTAGCTAGGTTCTGGTACATCAACAATTGAATTACCAATGAGGAAATGTCCTGGGGTTAAACATGTGAGATCATTGGGCATGTCTGATAATGCACATAGAGGTCTTGAATTTAAAATTCCTTCAATTTGGATTAAAATTGTGTTAAGTTGCTCATAATGCATTTTCAAATTGCCCAGCTGTCTTTTTAACAAATTTTTACAAGCCTTTATACCAGATTCATAAATTCCTCCCATATGTGAAGCTAGAGGAACGGTAAAGCACCATTTAATACATTTTTGAGAGGTAAAATCCATGATATCACTGTAAGAGTCCTTATTCTTAAACATTTTATAAAGAGCATTTAACTCATTGTGAGCACCATGGAAATTTTTTGCATTATCAGAATAAATAGTGTTACATAATCCACGCCTAGATATCAGTCTTTTTAAAGCCAGGATAAAGGATTGAGTTGTAAGGTCATTGACCAACTCTAAATGTATAGCCTTAGTAGCTAGGCATATAAATAGACAAATGTATCCCTTAGTGTAGGTAGATCTACGCTGGGTGCTTTTATTAAAATAGCGCCAGTAAAGTCGACACCTACATGTAAGAATGGTCTTTCTAGATTTACCCTAGGGTGTGGTAGCTCAGACATTTTTTGTTGACAAAATTCTGCTCGATACCTAATACAAGTTACACAATTATGGATGACCTTTCTCACTTCCAGCCGTCCATTAATGGGCCAGTAGTTTAAACGCAAATTCGACAAAGTATTTTGTATGCCAGAGTGGAATAGCGTGAGATGCAGTTTGCGGATAACCAATGTTGTGATATGATGTTTACAAGGTAGGATAATTGGGTGTTTTTGGTTGAACTGAACATTAGCATGCTTAATGCGACCTCCCACTCTTAACAAACCTGTCAAGATATGGAGATATTTTTTTTAATGCACTAGATTTAAAGGTGAATAATTTTGTGGTGTCAGTAGTGCTGTCCACCGATTTCAGTTCATTGACTTCTTTGGAAAAGTAATTATGTTGAACACATTTAATAATGAAATTGTGACTTTTTTGTAGCTCATCAACTAACAATGGGCCTATTCTACGGTCATTTTTGTTTGCAAAGTTGTGAAATATTCTATAACAAAATGCAATAGTTCTTTGTAATTTAGTAAAACTTGAAAATCTATTAAAAACATCATCCCACATATTACTGGAATTTTTACCTTTTGCAGTAACTGTGTTGACTGATTTTTCCATAATAATTTCTGAATTTAAGACACGACTCTCAGGGTCCAAGAATTTGGACTGGGGCCATTGAGACCTAGGCAACCGTAACCATTGTGGTCCGTGCCACCAGAGGGCGCTTTTCTTTAACTCATGAGGTTGTATACCGCGTGTCAGAAGATCCGCTGGGTTATCTTTAGTAACAACATGATTCCAACGAGATACCTCAGTATTTTCAATTATTTGTGTTAAGCGGTTTGAAACAAATGCATTCCATTTTTTGTATGGAGACTGTAACCAATAATATACAATAGAGGAGTCAGTAAACAGATAATACTCTTTAATGTCTAGTACAGGTTCGAATGTCTTTAAAGTTCTTACTAGTAATACTGATAACAATAAAGCAGCACACAACTCTAGTTTGGGTATTGTTTTTGAGGGAATCGGTGCAAGTTTATTTTTGGATATTATTAAATTACATGTGGGTTCCATATTTGGATAACTGGCTAGCATATAAATACATCCACCATATGCCTTAGTGGATGAGTCTGCAAAGCCAATAAGTGTGCACTCATTAGGAATTTCTGTAAATAAATACCTAGGAATGTTAATGTCTGTAAGTTGGGACCATGAATCAAAAATTGAATTCCATTTAATAAGGAGTGGTGGGGTGAGTGGCTCATCCCAATCCAACTTTTCTTTCCATACTTCTTGAATAAATATTTTACCACTAACAGTGCACGGGGATAAGAACCCGAGTGGGTCAAAGGTTTTAGCAATGAAAGAGAGTGTATATCTTTTAGTTAATTTCTTTGGGTGGGTAACTTCAATAGGGATGTTAAACCAATCTTTGTTAATATTCCATTTAAGTCCTAGTATTCCTACATTTTCTTGACTTGAAAACTCCAAGTTACAGTCTTTGAGGAAGTTAGGTATATTAGTTGACCATTTATGCAAGGAAAAACCAGCACCTTGCAACATTTCTGTTAATTGTAAAATAACCTGCTTTAACTTGTATTCACTATTTTGCCCATAGAAAATATCATCCATGAAAGTTTGAAGTTTAATAGGCTCAGTGGCTAAAGGCCATTTGTGAGATTCTGTTTCAGCTAGATGTTGTAAGGTGCGGTAAGCTAAATATGGAGCACTTTTTGTACCATAAGTAATAGTCTGTAACTGTAAACATTGCACAGGCTCACTCTCTGAATTTCTCCATAAAATTCGTTGTAAATCTCTTTGCTTTTCATTAATTAACACACCGCGAAACATTTTTACAATATCTGTAGTGAATACAAATTTGTATAATCTGAACCGCTTAAGAATATCAATAATTTCAGGATAAATGATAGGACCTTGTAACGCCCCCCCTTATTTAATAATAATAATTAATTATCTAAGTTTTTTCTTAAAAGCACGTATGAATAAAAATCTAATAAAATCCGGACAAGTATCAAAATAATTTGAAGGGAAATTTAATGCGGACAATTAGTGCGGACAAGTAGAAGGAAAGTTGTTTTGGCCATGTGATCGTCTAGTGTCCTACGTTGTGAATAGTGAACCAAGCTCGTTTAGTAGAAGTAAGGGATGTCTATGAATAAAACCTAATAAAATCTGTCCTATAAAAATAATCTCACTAAACGTAAATGGAACGTAATAACTATAAAATTCGTAATAAAAAATGTCTGTCACTATATTACCTGAAATTAAACATTTGTTAAAATAATACACAATAGGTAATTATGAAGGAAAATAAGCAATTATGTTTTGTGTCAAGGCTAGGGCCCCACCTCCGCCCTGGAGTTTTCTCCCTGGCTATTTACCAGTAGCTGTGTCTCTCGTTCCATAGACCCTAAGAGACTCCAACACAAGACAGTAAAATTTACTTGTCAATAGTCGGTAGGTTATGTCACAGTTTATCAAAGGGAAAGAGGATGCAAGAAACCAGGTTTCCTAGGTCTCTAATTACCCTATGCTGACCTTTTATATAGGTTCAGAAGGAAAACTACTTTAATAAATATTTGGGTGTTTCTTTGTTTTAATTAATGTAAATAATTAGGTACTTATAGAAACTGTTGTAATCTAATCATCACTGGTTTCAAATGTAAATAATGGGATCTAAGAAGTATAAAATATATACACCCGTAATGCAATTCAAAATAAAGCAAAGATTATTAGAGTCATAAAATCTCACAATTAAGACCAAAGTTTTAAATAAATTCTGTCAGTAATCTGTCATTAACTCAGATTGATATAACTTGATAAAATAATAATCAGTTGTAAACCAATAAATAAATCACAAGTAGTTAATCTTCCCGTGGTTAGGTAAAGACAACTATGGATCGCTTTTGGTCGTATCCAGCTTTAAGTAAGTCTTGGTAAAATTTATAAGTACTAATTTGGTCGTATTCTATCTCAGCAAATGACAGATTTTAAATTGTAATAACAGTAGTCTATTGTAAACAAAAACGATATCACCAAGAAGGAATTCGCCATCACAGAACACAAAATAACAATAATAAGCACTAATAATCAAAACTATGTGAGCCGGTCTCACTTAATTAAATTAAATTAATCTTTTGCTTAAAACACAACTCGACTCTCAACTCTCACTACCATGACTTGACTGCCCTTCCACGACACCCCTTTCGACCCTCAAGCTCCAAAACCAAAGCAAACTAACACAGTAAGAAATAAAAACAATAGGCCAACTCTAGTAAACGAACGAATGCTGCTGCTTTGTTCAGCCCAGTCAGTATCATGAGTATTTAATTTTTACTAATAGTGATATAATTTTCTTATTGTGTATAGAAACCATATATTATGTAAAGATTATGTGGCCTTTCATGTAAATGTAGTGATTGACTGTCACTGATAAAATCAGATGAACTATATAAATTATGGTAGATTATACTGATCCATCATTATAGTATTTTCTATTAATTATTTATTCAACTAATAATTGACAAAATGGCGAAACATCTGTGCAATAATGAACTCCTCTCTACAAGATATCTCTTCCAGCCAACCTGAGAGTGAATTTCAAAGCCATAAATAAATTAATATTAACATTGGTTTATATTTATAACCAAATGTGATCATTAGTTTAATAATAAGTATTGCGATATCCTTGAAACATAATATGTATATTTATTATTTTATATGAAAGGCGTATTATATATGACATCATATATAAGTGTCGCACAGACACAAGCTCAACGCTCTCATGCAGCGTAGAAGCAAGGCAAAATAGTGTACTGTTTTCTGTCTCTACTATGACATTTTTTATGCCACTTGTAACCATGTCGGCCTTTCAATGTCCCAGCTAAGGAATGTTTTGAAACTCATAAAATGTGTTAATTTATTACGTGCCAGTAAACTAGCTTTTTCTCGCGACTTTGTCCGAGCTGAGATTTAATAAATCTTTTGAGTTTAATAAACTCATAATAATATAAAATAATTAATTATATTTGTGAATTTGACCGATGTGAAGACCTGAATCGGTACAACCTTCATATAATATATTATTTAGTGAAACGCCAGTATCTGTGGCTGCACTGCCGTCAAACACAACTCTCAATTTAGTACTAATATTTAATGGTTTAATGACAGCATGATGGGGCAGATAAACTATTGGGTTTTGTATATCTATTTGGTTGGTAGACTGCGCATTATAGTCGTCAACAAACCGGGCATGGCCTAAAGAGACATATTTTGAAATAAAGTTTTTGTAAAGTTCCTTTAAAGTTGAATTTTTTCTAAACTTTGACTCGAGTTGATGAAATCTCTTTAAAGCTATATTATGTGAGTTGCCCAAGAGACTCACTTTTTCTTCATTAATGGGCAAGTTAACTACGTAACGACCAGAAGGATCTTTAGTGGTTGTATTTTTGTATAGAGATTCACAATACAAATCTTCTGGGGTAGTCTTCTGTTGATGACTAACCTCTTCAATTTTCCAGAAATTTGACAATTGAAATGAAATGTCAGTAACCTTTAAGTTTACCTTTGTTATTGGCATTGACACTTTATCACTTATGTAGCTACCTGTAACAATCTACCCAAACACCGTGTTTTTCAAGTCGGGCAAACATGGACCTAGTTTTATAAAGCCTTCTTTCATTAAAGAGAAGAATAGTTCAGTGCCAAGCAAAAGATCAATAGTGCTAGGAATATGGAATGTTGGGTCAGTTAGCTTGCAATTTTTAGGAATATTCCAGTTTGAAGTAGTAAGCTTCATATGTGGCAAGGGTACAGTAATTGTATCTACCAAGAGAAGGTTCGCATCTGTACTATAATCATTTAAGCATGATGAAATTGTTGCATTGATTGTTGACATGGTCTTGTTTCCTCACCGACGCCTACAGCAGTGACATTGCATGGTATGATTGGCAAGCACAAGCGATTAGCAAGGTTGTTAGTTATAAAGTTTATTTCGCTGGCACTGTCCAATAATGCCTTAGCTGCATGCCAGTTACCTTGACAATCTTTTATTTTTAACTGAACTGTTGAAAGAAGTACATGTTTTGTGCTTTTAATTGTTGAATTTGATGGATTTATTGCCTTGTTAGTAGTTGTGTGAGTACACAGCTGTTGTGTGCTAGAAGCAAGCGAAAGTTGATTATCTCTTTTAGTTTGAGTACAATCGGTATTCAGTTGATTAGTCTGTTGACTGGTAGAGGGCTCTGTCTGTTGACGGCAAAAAGAATTGTTACCTTTGTCTGTGATTGCGCGTGCTGTCTCTTGGCTTGTCGAAGAGCCTTGATGCTGTGCATCAATGCTCTGTTCATTGTTGACACATGTAAGAACATTTGATGAGGCCGATGTCTGATGACTAGCTGAGGCTTGAGGATGGCCACTGTTGTAGTGTGATTCATTTGTATTGTTAGAGTACTTTGTATAGTCGAGATGTAAAACACTGTTGTGTTTTTTATGGCACTTGGAACATACTTGTGAGCACTTATGTCCCGCTTTGTAAATAGATAAACAGTTATAGCAAAGCTTTTTGCTTTTTACAAATGTTATTCTCTGTGAAACAGAAAGCTGTAAAAATAAGGGGCATTTTGTTAGTTCATGTTTGGAGTCACATAAGATACAGTTTGTTTTGTTTAAAGTGGTAGTATGAACAACCTTAGTATTAGAAGGGTATCTTGGCATACTTTGTTTGTCAAACTTGTCATTTATTAATTCTTGTGCAATGCTACGATGTGACAGAAAGTCTAAAAGATCTGACAGCTTAGGTATCTCAGAACTTTGCCTACTAATTTCCCATGCTGCTCTCAATGAATTATCTAATTTTTGTACAATAATATAAATCAACAAGACATCCCAGTGCTCCGTAGGCAAGTGCAATGATTTCAATGAATCAAAACTTTGCTGAAACAATGTAAGAAAATCTTTTAAATTAGATTTAGTTATGTACTGGTAGTTCATAAAACTTTTTAAATGATGATTTATGACTATTAATTTGTTATCATACCTTTTGGTTAAAATCTCTAAAGCCTTATCATAATTTTCTTCTGACAATATTAAGGAGCTGATAAGAGCTGCGGCTTCTCCTTCCAAGAATGACTTGAGGTAGTGTAGCTTTTGGAGCTTTGGCAGGTCCTGGTTACCGTCGATCACCGAAAAGAATAAATTCTTGAATATGGGCCAATTTTTAATATCACCATTAAACTGTGGAATGTTGAGTGTAGGCATAGCAATTGGCGTTTTCTTAGGCTTGAATTCAGGTGTTTCCTTGTTGTTTTGAATGAGGCTGGCAATCGTGGCCTTAATTGTATAATACTTTGCCTCGACCGCAGACCGCTCGTCGCTGTCCTCTGCGATCTCCTGAAGTTCTTCAATTTTGTCCTGTGTGTCATTGAATTTTTCGAACAGGCTCGTCAGGTCTGTGCTTCTTTCCTGGAGGTTTCCGAATTCAAACATGCCAATACGTTCATTTTCTATTTGTTTGACGTAATTTTCGATACGTGTCATTCGTCCCTTTATATTCATCCGAAGATTTTGAAGTTTTGTGATGTCCTCGGAAGTCGGCGGCGCCATTCTATTATGATGATGACCGTGCTTATGTTGCTATCCTCGAACGTTGGCGAATTTGCAATTGCATCAGCCTCGCCGATCACCCACGCGCCGGCGAAACAAAAAATCCAACGGGATTGGTGGCAATTCTCGCCCTGAGAACTGCCGGGGGTGATTTTTGACGCACGGGCGCGCCTCGCTCTCTTACTTGAATACTTAGACCAAACCGCTAGCCTCGCGGGTTCGATGGGCAGGCTGCGCCTTGGTCGTAGATGAATGATGCTGATGCCGGTGTGTAGACAGACCCTCTCCCGAGCCCCTGGGATCGGTTTGGACAGCCCCCGCCTCCTGTAGCCAGCTCCCGCCGGTTTCTTGTGAAGGGTTGAGGTTATGTCGTTGAAATTAAACCGCGATTGAATTCACCACTATATTTCGCGTTACTTACACCGTACAAAAATGTTTATTACTAAAACTAAAGGAGATGACTTTAGATTACTTAAATTGACACAAATTGACAATGAGCTCCGCTCTGACCCCGGACCGTTAATTTGAACGTGCAACGTCTCCGACTGATTTTGAATGACTGCCCAATGACCGACCGGTCCATAGACATACATAAGCTGTCAAAAACAATAAAAATGATTTAAGGGTCTATCACACATTTCCATAAAGTGACTTTTACACGGCTCGACCTACTATGTTACGTTTTTCGTGAACATTTCCTGCCAGGGCCAGACGAAAGATGGACTGAACACTTGCAAGCACTATTGACTCTACTTACAATAATATTGACTTATGATCTACTGATAAACAGCTGAGAACCTATGACAACTTAGGTGGCTAAGCAACATGAATACACGCTCTACCTATCCTGAAAATGTAGGTATACAATTGACTATGACTTATCCTAAGACTTGAGTTATCCATACATTTATACACATGAAATGAACAATATCCATTAGGCTGAGGGGCTACATAATAATGCACAGGTAATAAATAACAACAACATTGATTGGTGCCCTACCAATAAATAGAATAATATGATTATGATTGACCTACATTATTTCAATAGGCAATTTACACAGTTTGACTACTGGGCGTGTGAGTTCGCCACCTTGAGTCTTTAATTTAACTGACCTGACAATCTGGTCTGAATACACTTCAATGACTCTACCACGCCTCCATTGTAAAGGAGGCGAGTTCTCATCCTTAATGAGAACCAGATCATTCAGTTCGAGGTTATTGACTTGGGAATACCATTTATTACGCGCTTGTAAATTATTGAGATACTCAATATGCCACCTTGACCAGGTTGATTGATACATTTTTTGAATAACCTGAAAACGTGATAACCTCGACGTCTTAGTGTCGTTCCAATGTGGTTCCGGTAGAGCTACTAATGGTTGACCAATGAGAAAGTGCCCTGGTGTGAGCACTTCGAGATCTGACGGATCCTCACTCATAGGAACTAACGGCCTTGAATTCAATATGGACTCTATCTTTGAAAATAGAGTCGAAAGTTCCTCAAACGTGAAGATAGTGTCTCCAGCCTCTGGTTTGAGTAAAAGCTTGGCCTGCTTGACAGCTGACTCTACCAAGCCCGACATGTGAGGAGCTCCTGCTGGGTTGAATTCCCAGCGGATATTTTGACGTGCAAGTTCCCCCTTGAGTACAGTCTCATTAGTGACCAGAAACCGATTGACATCACGCAGGTAAGAATTAGAGCCAACAAAATTGGTACCTCGATCCGATCGGACGAGCGAAGGCAGCCCTCGTCGGCTGACAAACCTGGTGAACGACGCGATGAATGCCTCGACTGTCAATGCTGAAACCACCTCGAGATGAACCGCCTTGGTTCCTAAACAGACAAACACACATAGATAAGCTTTGACTGATTTAGCATTCCTTAATAAACTACTCTTAACTAAATATGGGCCTGCGAAGTCTGTCGCAACGCCTGAGAAAGGCCGTGCTGCCGTGACTCGGTCAGCCGGTAAGTCCGCCATGAATGGCGGTTGAACCGATGAATTGAATCTGAAACAAACTAAACATTTCCTAATAACCCTTGAAACTTGACGCCGGAGTGACGGAAACCAATATTCCCTCCGGATTATAGCAATGAGCGCGTTCGTCGCGGCATGACAATATGACCTGTGATAATATTCGATGAGTAACTGACCCCATTTATGATCCTTCGGAATGAGATATGGATGCTTCGCTCCATATGGTAGAGCTGATTTACGTAGTCGTCCGCCGACACGCAGTAAGTTTTCATCATCGACGAAAACGCTAAGCTTCTGCAATGATTTACAGACCAGCTTTCCTTGTTTGACCATCAAAATTTCCTCCTTGAAAGCATCTAATTGAATTTTACCTATCCAATGTTTAGTAGCTGCGCGAATCTCGTCCAATGACAGTGTAGACTGAAGATTTCTTTGCTCCCTTGGCAACTTGATATTTTTACAAAATCTAAGTATGAATGCACTGATATTGATTAGTTTGCTATATGAACTGACACGTGATAAGACTGCGTCTTCTCACGACTCTACTGGCGTGACAATATGGACCAATTTCTTGAAACCTGGTAACTCTTGAGGTATAGTGACTGGTAATTGTGGCCACTGGGATTCCTCCCGCAACAACCAATCAGGTGACCACCACAATTTGAATTGAATTAATTCCCTTGCGGAGCGGGCTTGAGACACACCGGGGAATCTGTAAATGAGACAAATGATTGAGATCCTGCGTAAGTTCGTCCCACTGAGTGATTTGAATTTGATTTATCGGCTCGTCCCAGTTGAGCCCATCCGAGAATAATGACTGTAAGAATATTTTGAATCGAAATATGACTGGTGCGCAATAACCACACGGGTCGTACAAACGTGCGATTGTACTGAGCACGCTACGTTTCGTAGGCGGGTGACCTAGTGGCACGTTTATTTGATATGCCATCGAGTCTGACACTGGGTCCCATTGAACACCTAATACCTTGATGAAACTTTTATCATCAGTATCAAATGAGTGTGGCAGCTCGCAATACTCCGCCGGTAAGTCACGCAATAGTTCCCGACTATTGGACGACCATTTACGTAGCTCATAACCTGCGCTCCCGGTGAGCGCTATGAGCTCTTGCTTGAGCTGTTGAGCCTCTGCCACGGAGTCTGCTCCTGTGAGGATATCATCAACGAAAATATCTCGTCGCATGACGTGTGCTGCGTGTGAATACGGATGCGACACCTCCCAATCGTCCGCTAGTTGCAACACCGTCCGTATAGCTATGAATGGACTTGACCTCAGTCCGTAGGTATTAGTATTTAATTCATATATCTGTACATCGTGTGACGGATCCTCCCTCCAGAGGATTAATTGATATTTCCTATCATCAGGGTGAACAAATGTTTGACGAAACATCATTTTGATGTCAGTAGTGAATACCACTTGATAACGTCGAAAATTTAAAATGATTTTAGTGATATCATTTTGAAGAGGTTGCCCAGAGTGAAGGCATTGATTGAGTGACACACCTGTGGACGATTGCCCTGATCCGTCGAATACAACTCTGATTTTATCTGTGCCTCTTTTGAAAATACCGTGATGAGGTATGACAAAATGTTCTGAATTAAATTGAAAGTCCGATTTTGACATATGACCTAGAGTTTCATACTCTCTCATGAACTCTTTATACTTGGAGGCGAAAAGTGCGTCCCTAGCCATTTTTCTCTCCAAAGCTTGCAACCTTTTCATTGCAAGCGACCTTGACTCGCCTAATGATGACCGTGTTGAAAGTAACGGTAACCTGACCATGTATTTGCCGTCAGGCAGACGTTGAGTAGAGGAAGTGTACAACCTTTCGCATTCCATGTGATCTGGATGAACTGCAGGCTTCGAGGGCGGCTCCTCGACCTTCCAAAACCGCTCGAGCACCTCTTCCAGTCTAGTGGCGTGCAGGCCGTAGTCCTCCACGGACGTACCCGCTGACTGTGATGACGTCACCGCTGACTGGTGAGTCGAGGTCAATGAACCCATGACGACATGTCCAAAGCATGTCCCGTAGGCTGCTATTCCTGGAATGTGAGTGGAAATCTTTGAACCATCGAGTACATAATTTAATATGTCAGTACCTAAAATGATGTCCACATCTGAGGCCTTGTCAAACTTGCCATCAGCTAATATGATATGTGACAACCGTAATTGATCCTTGAGCTGAGTGTCATATGATGGAATGTTTCCCGTGAGTGAATACATGACTGAAGCTATTGTACTAATGATGGGTACCTGTTTACCTACAGGTTTGATTATCAACTTGACTGTTGAACCAGATACCTTAACCCGTTGCTGACCAATTCCATAAATATTATTACCATTAGACTGTTGGTGTAATTTTAACCTTTGAACTATTGACTGTTTAATTACTGAGACACTCGCCCCGGTGTCGAGTAAGGCCCTAACCTTAAAATAATTGCCATCACCTGATTTCACCATTACTACCGCTGTGGGACAAATGGTGACTGGTAATGACTGAGTCACACTAACAGTGGTAATATCTCATTGAGGAGATGGAGGTGATTGGGGAGGAATGGGGCTGATCCGCTGCCCATACCTCAGTGCCTGATACTCAGACTGAGCCCACTGCGCCCTTGCCCCTACCAGAGGCCTTGGCCTGTGAGCTGCCAACGCCTGAGGCGATGGAGCTTCCTGGTACCGTGTTTGAGTTACTGGTACATTTGATTGGCTGTCCTGGCTCCCGGACCATTGCGTTGAATGAGTCACCTGTGCGACTGGGTGACCGCCCTGGCTCTCCCCTTGCAACTGCGTCGCAGGTGGGTACTGCCTGACTGGTGACTGGCGTCTGGGTATCTGTCTACCTTGGCCGGAGGTTGAGGCCCCAGGTTGACTGTGATCACCCGCTGTTTTATCTCCTGGTCACAACTATTGTTGTAATTGGTTTCGGCACCAATTATGTTTGGTATTTTAATATATATTTTTAATGAAAACTGTTGTTTTTTTATTTTTTAGAAATTTTATTTAATCTTTCACACAATACAGGGAAATGGTATAGCGCAGAGAGAGCTAAGATGGCGGGTGACAGCCAAGTAACAGCTGTCAAAAATGACGTCTTAAAAGAACGCTTTATATATTGTACACCCATAAACACTGCCGCGGGAGCGTCGGGGCGGTACACACTGAGGACATGGTGATTGGTATGTCCCCTGTACACGGCGGATTGCCTACGCCTGGTGTATGCCCGGGCGAGCCACAAAAGGACTGTGATGGGGAATGCAACGAGTTTGACAACGCTGCCGTGCATGGGCACAGAAATTTTCTCAGTCCATCACACAAGAGTCTTTCAGCAACAAACATTCCAGATGAAGCTGAAAATTCACCAAACTAAACACAACTCAGCCTACCACCTAACTTCTCATTCGACAGTTCCACGCAGACTGCTGAGCTGGAAGAAACAATAAGCCGACTTGAGACAGAACTTCGTATTGCTCATGAGGAAATAGAAAAATTAAACGCCGAAATAATTGATCTCAAAAAGAAATTGCTACATTGGGAACAAAAAATAAAGATTTTCAAATCGGTATGAATCGATGACATATCTATTAACAACTCGACACCTAAAACGAGAGGTTGGCGAATTTCAAAAAAAGATAGACGACGTCGTCCCACACACACTAATGGCAAACTACTGCAAAGATTAGAAGCCACGCACGAAAATTTCACAACAACACCAGAGACAAACAGCAGACCAACAGCTGCAGTCGGGGTCGAATTGAATTGTCCATGTTTGTGCCATGGATTGACTACAGAGCCTATTCTGGAACATTCATAAATGGGCCATAATAACAACTACGAATAACTAAAAAGTGAGAAATATTTTTTTTTTAACAAAAAAGTAAAACCGACTCCAAAAAAATAACAAAAAATGGAACCGACTACAAAATCCTTGAAAATATTTTTCTAAGTACTTATAAGCTCGAAGTCGGTGCCTCAGCACGACCCAGCAGGAGTGGAGTAATAGGCGTCTATTTCACCTACATATAATGGGTTTCAATCACTGGGGGTTTATTTCTCACTTTTTAGTTATTCGTAGCCAAAGTGCATCTCACAACGATTCCATTAAGCCCAAACACGACTAAGTTACGTTGTTTTATAACAGAGTTCCGTCGCCTTCCTTCTGGCTTCAGCATCAGATCAGTTCGAAAGAATCATTGACTTAAAGCTTCTTCTTACTCGCTTATCTAGGTATGTTAATCATGATCGTTTATAGACGAGCGAGCAGTACTTAGCTTTGACGAGTTCTATTGGTCACCTATGGTCTTCTTCATCAGGTCCAGGTTACCAAATTATACTTTCTAAATGTAAATGCTCACCTTAACACTAAAGATGCCAAAATCGCTATAGGTGTCCCTATAAAATTTGAGGTTTGCCCTCGATTTCCCTAGGATCCCATCATCAGTTCTTGATTTGGTGACAATGGGACCACCTCAAAAGAATACCCTTTCGAATAAAAAAAGAATTTTGAAAATCGGTCAACAATTGCCGGAGTAATCGGTGAACATACATAAAAAAAAAATACAAACATTGGAACATAGAACCTCCTCCTTTTTTTGAAGTCGGTTAAAAAAACAATATTTGTATTGGGAGATGAGTAGGTTTGCGGGCTGTCGGGGTCAATACAGATGTCACGAGCAGGGAAATGGAATGACAAATACATGCCCAAGGCCATAATCAAGAGAAATGTGTCATCATTCCACGTGCTGGACTATTGCGACAGCATAAAGGAATCAGCATCTGGGCATTTCTCCGAAACTCGATTTTTGGCAGTTTTCTACTGAAGAATGGTAGCTATAGTGGTTAAAAATTGCTCTCGCGACTAGGTTATATGTAAAATTAGAATACCTAACGAGGCATGTAATTAATACATAGGGGTTTAATATTAAAAACCTATTTTATTTAGACAGATAATAGCTAAAACTAATTAGCCTGGCGCGTCCTAATTCCAGATTTTGATACTTTCTTTATGATAAGTTCCATTTTCACCAGTATTTTAATTAATTCCTATACCTAAATCAATACCTTAATAAAAGGTGCGTCTATTTTAATATGACACATAATGGAAATAACATAGATTTCTGAAATAATCGCATGTAAAAAATGTCCACACCAAAAAGTATAATTCATCTGGACGTATGTATTAATTGGTGTAGCGTGTTATACAGTGCGAATAGTTGAATACCTAGCAAGCGGTCGTACGGGCCGAGCGGCGACGATCCTTTGAGTAACGGTGTCATGCGTGTGAGTGTTCTCTAGGCGACGCAAATAATTACCAAAGAGTGTAATCTGGACTTTGTCAAGCTAATGATATGATTCATCTGTCATGCTATATGCAACTATTTTTAGGATACAAAATCTGTCTTTTATTTATAATTACGTGTCAAGTGTAACTCTTTTTGACAAAATTTTATTCTAATGACAAAAATTATATTAAAAAAAATTGAGACCGTTTTAACGCAAAATTCACATTAGTCTGGTCCTAATTTGTCTGGTTTCATCTGGCTCGTTTAGACAGACGAATTAGTAAAGTGCTGATGAATGATTAAGTGGTGTTAAAATGTATTTTAGATATCGTAATTTGCAACATAGGACAGAAACAAAGACGGGAAGAACGGCTACGAAAAACGAGGTTTGATGAGAAAAAAGGATATTCAATGTTTCAAAGGAAAAAAGACATATATGAAAAGAGATGCAAGAAAAAGTAGATAATCATAATTATGAACAAAACAGGCAAATAAAATCATCTATCTATTGAGGAAATGACTCCGCAGGAATAAAAACTACAAAAGAAGACGTGGAGACTTTTTTTTCTTATTATTTGAGAAAAAAAACAGTAAAAAGTTGAGAAAGACTGTAAAACAGAAATAAAAAAGTTAAGAAAATGCTAACAAGAATCGCAAAATTCTTCTTACACTGCTGTTCTTTGCACCGAAAGTGTTGGACTTGTAAAGAAAGGGTATAGTTAAAGTGCAGTTAAAGTGAAAAAAGTTTTTCATGTGAAAGTCTTTATGATATTGATTACGTAGCTTGTGCAAAAAGTTTAAACTCACTACATTTATAGTTCCATATCAGAAATTTGATAACTGGGAAGATGTTGCTAATTCGTAATGATTTTCAAAAAAAAAATGGATAAAATTCTATGAAAAAAAAATGGTTTATAGAGACCGTAAAAATAAAATTATTTATTGGAAATAAAGAATCAAAACTTAATGAAGAATATCTCATATATATTGTGGCAACGATATAGCACAAAAAAAAATTAAAACTCTCAAAAATAATTTGAATCATGAGTGTGTTTATTCGCTGCGACTACAGCGAGAATTAATGCCGTCAAAAACAAAAACAAATAGTAAAATGTTATCATTTTGATGACATTCAAAAACAAATAACTCTTGTTTGAAAATATCCATGAGTTAAAACTATTATTATTCACTCTAAAGTCATAAGAATGTCTTAATGTCTTTAAAAATCAGACTAAGTTGAAGACTGTTTTGTTTTTGGCCACGGAAATAAAAATATTGGGCCAATTTCAATTTTTAATTACATTAATATGATTTTTACTTATATTTCTACTATGTATTTTCATTCCTATAGTATTAAATATGTTATTAAAACTTAAACTGATATGTATAATCTAATTATTCTGGCGTAGTTCACATTCATCTGATACACTCATTAGTCTGAGCGAAATATCTGACATAAAATAGGTGGCCATGCGCGGCCTTCGACATATGTTTTTAAGTATGGCATTTTATTAACGTTTCACCTGTTGTACCGTGTCTATTATCAAGTTTAAAAAATGGCAGATGAATGAGGCAAAAATCATCTTTCTCGAAGAAATGCCCATCTAAGGACGATATTGTGGTATTGTGTGTGGGTGGTAATGATATGAACCCGTTCCATGTGTTAACTAATGTCAGCGTAGCTTTGCATAAGTTCTCGACTATTGATGTTAAGGTTTTGATTTTGCCGGTTCGACGGAACCCGCATCTAAATGTGGGAAAATTAAACAACGGTCTTAAACAACAAATAAGTAACTATGCAAACGGAGAATTTATCGATATCAATTATTATGTTAAGTCAAATTCAGCTTATTTAAAAAATATATGTTCTAGTATTAATTCATTTATAGCGCACGAATTACGAATTACATCATATTAATAGCGCACGAATTACGTAATTTCTAGTGCACAATTTAAATGTCTTTAGATATCCTCCACTCTATAGAAATGAGACCAATCAAAGTGATAGTGAGGGGGGCCGCTGTGACTTGGGAGTCCATCCTGCAGACACCCAAGAATACGTCGTCTGGGGAAGACCTGGAGGGGAAGTTTTTTCGTTCCCACTAAATGTCTCACTTTATTTCATCAAAATATTGCCGGTCTCTTAAATAAACAGGATTCCCTCGAATTAGCTATTAATCAACTCGAAAATAAGGGAAAATCTATTGACTTAATATTGTTAAGTATTAAGTGGGTATTTGTGTAAAACACCAGATGTGGGTAGGCATCGTATGAACGTGCAGTTCGAAAATATACGTACTACGCTACACACCGGTCTATTATTTATCAGTGGCTGACGAGGATTAATTTAATTAAATTGGCATCATGTCTGTTGGGAGGATGTGCGAGTTTGATCTGCAAAGTGGCAGCTGGACGTCATACTGTGAAAGGTTGGAGAGTTACTTCACGGTCAACGACGTAAAAGCGGAGAGGAAACTGCCGACCTTAATATCGGTTGTCGGTGACACAGCGTATGAGCTCATGGTGGATTTGTGCAGCCCGGATAAACCCGCAACGTTAACCTACGAGAAAGTGGTTAAAGCGATGGGGGAGCACCTGCAACCAAGACCGTCAGAGCTAGCGGAGCGGTACAGGTTTAGACAGTGTCGGCAGGGTAACGGTCAAACGGTGGCGCAGTACGTGGCACAGTTAAAAAAGATGGCGAGGTCTTGCGAATTCGGATCGGAACTGGATAGTAATTTGCGAGATCAATTAGTGTGCGGGTTACTTAGTGACACGATTCGACAACGATTATTTGCTGAGAGAAAAATTAATTACGATAAAGCAGTCTCGTTAGCATTATCGTTAGAAGCGGCCGAACGGGATTCGTTGGCGGTTGACGCTGGGTGCGGGGCGGCGGCAAGCACCATCACGGGCGTAAATAAAAACAATATCTCAGTGCATAATGTTAAACCGGCGGGTTGCATGGCGTGTGGAGATTTCCGTCATGTGCAGCACGAGTGTAAATTTAAGGAATACGTGTGTAGTCGGTGCAATCAAAAGGGCCATCTACGTCGTATGTGCAGTTATTGCACACGTGATCATAGTGAATCAAGCAGTTCTAAACAGCGTCTGCAGACGCGGAGTGACGGTGTTTGGAGCGGGGCTAGTAGTAGCCAGGGCGTGCCGCGAAGTACCGCCGGGGCGCGGCAAGCTGCGGCAGGCTCGCCGATTCGACGCAGCGGCGCCGGCGTCGGTGGCGGTTGGCGCGGCGGCCGAGGCGGCAGACGCTCGCATGCCTCTCGCATGCATTGGGCGGAGGGCCCGGTACAGGACTCGGAGGAGGCAGAGTTCGGAGAGGAGAATGAGTGCGAGGAAGCTATTTATCAAATGAATCTTGCAATGTACAAACCGGTAAGCTTAACATTGTGTGTAAATAATAAAATGTTATGTATGGAGATAGATACCGGTACAGCATTATCATGTATTAGTGATCAAACGTATAGGAAGTTATTTACAGAAGTACCATTGGAACAATGTAATTTATCGGTTAAATTTTATGATGGCAGCGCAGTTAAACCTCAGGGTTTGCTAACCGTAGATGTACAGTTTGGAGAAATACGGAAAAAATTAGATCTGTATGTTATTAATTGCGGTACGACTAGTTTGTTGGGTCGTCAGTGGTTGTCTGAATTAAATATAACAGTGCCAAAAATAATATCGGAAGATTTAAAAAGAAATGAAATTGTGAATATAAATGACATAGAAAAAAACATTGTTTGCAGATATAAAGATGTATTTGACGGAGGACTGGGGTGTTTCACGGGCGAGCGGGCCAGGCTGCGCGTGCGGCCGGACGCGGTGCCGGTGTTCTGCCGCGCGCGGCCGCTGCCGTACGCGCTGCGAGAGCGCGTCGATGCGGAGCTCGACGCCATGCTGGCCGCCGGCGTCATCGAGCCGGTGGAGCACTCAGACTGGGCGACACCACTGGTAATTGTAAACAAACCGGACGGATCTTTACGATTGTGTGTTGATTACAAATCCACTTTGAATCGCGTATTGTTAGTTGATAAGTTTCCAATTCCTAAAATAGAAGATTTGTTTTCAAAATTAAACGGTAGTAGGTACTTTACTAAATTAGATTTATCACAGGCTTATAATCAAATATTATTGGAAGATGATGAGTCAGTGGCATTAACGGTGATAAACACGCATCGAGGTTTGTTTAAGTATAAGCGTTTAGTTTATGGATTATCTTCTAGTCCAGGTATCTTCCAAAGAATAATGAATAATCTTTTGAAAGACATTCCCAACGTAACGTTTTTTTTGGACGATATTTTGGTAACAGGGATACTTTAAAGTCACACTTAGACAGTCTTGAAAAAGTTTTGCAGGCTTTAAGCCAAAATGGACTAAAAATAAAAAAACAAAAGTGTTGTTTTTTGGAGAATCAGGTGAAATACTTGGGGTTTGTGATTGATAAAAATGGGGTGAAGGTAGATGAAGATAAATTGAAGCCAATTATAGCGATGACCCCACCGAGCAGCGTATCTGAATTGAGATCATTTATTGGCATGGTCAACTTTTACGGTAAATTTATTAAAGGTCTGAGCGACAAATTGGCACCACTTTATGATTTGTTAAAAAAACATAGGAGATGGTCTTGGTCGTTCAGCAGGATAGGGCGTTTAACGAAGTAAAAAGGCTTTTGGCTGCGGCGCCTGTGCTGGCTCACTACGACCCGGAAGGCGATTTGATCCTGACGTGCGACGCGAGCCCGCGGGGGATCGGCGCGGTGCTGGCCACACGGGGCGCCGGCGCCGGCGGCCGGGAGCGCGTGCTCGCTTACGCATCGCGGGCGCTCGCGCCGCCCGAAACCAACTATAGCCAAATACATAAAGAAGCTTTAGCAATAATATTCGCGGTAAAAAAGTTTCACCAATACCTTTACGGTAGACGGTTTGTGCTGCGGACCGACCACAAACCGCTCGTTAGTATTTTTGGACCAGGTCAGGGTATTCCCAGCATGACAGCCAGCCGTATGCAGCGCTGGGCATTGATATTATCAGCATACGACTTTGATATTGAATATGTCAAGTCGGATGAAAATACAGCGGATGCCCTCTCGCGATTGGTGGCGGCGCATAAAGCTACGGGTTTTGTTCCGGAGGAGGGTCCGGAACAAACATATTTGCATTTTGCCACGGACGCCTTACTTCTTGATTATAACATTATTAGGAAGGAAACACATAACGACATTTTATTAAGTAGGGTATCTAGTTATATTAGAGATGGTTGGCCTCAAGATATTGACATTCGCGAATTAAAACCATTTTATAGTCGGAAAAGTGAACTTTATTTAGAGCTAGATTGCATTATGTGGGGGCATAGAGTAATTATTCCAAGCGCGTGCCGGGAGCGAGTTTTGAAAGAGCTACACGATTCTCATATGGGTATCGTGAAGACGAAGGCGCTGGCGCGCAGTTACGTGTGGTGGCCCGGCCTGGACGAGGCGGTGGAGCGCGAGTGCCGCGCCTGCGCGGTGTGCGCCGCCGTGGCCGCTGCGCCGGCGCGACATGCACCCTGCCCGTGGCCGTTTCCTAATCGTCCTTGGTCTAGGGTACATTTAGATTTTTTAGGGCCTCTTTTCGGAACTAAATACCTGGTACTTGTTGATGCTTATTCAAAATGGATAGAAGTAACGAGCATGTCCACCACGACCGCAAAAATGGTTTTGAGTAAACTAAGAGAACATTTTGCGAGGTTTGGTTTACCCAGACAGATCGTCAGTGATAACGGTCCTCCCTTTGCAAGTGAAGAGTTGAATGAGTTCTGTAAACAAAATGGTATTGAACAGCTGTTTTCGGCGCCATATCACCCCGCCTCCAATGGCCTTGCCGAAAATGGGGTCAAGCTGGCCAAGAGGGTAATTAAGAAAGCTATAATTCAAAAAGTAAACGTAGACGCTGCTCTTAGCCGATTCTTACTAGTGTATCGTAACACTCCTCATAACACTACAGGGGATAGTCCAGCTCACATATTGTTAGGTAGGTCGGTACGCACCCGACTCGATTGTCTTAAGCCGGACCGAGAAAAACGGGTAAATTCCCTCCAGCGACAGCAACAAACATTGGCAAACGGGAAACCTCGGTGGTTTAGTAAAGGCGATCTAGTTTGGTATAAATTATATAATACCACAGGTTTCAATACCTGGGAAAAAGGGATAATACAGGAACGAATCGGGGCAACTGACTATAGAGTAGAAACCTTAGCAGGTATAAGGCATAGACATATAGATCAATTAAGAAAACGCGATTCAAGTGGTGATAGGATTGCACAACGTAAAAGTATTAATGTGTATCCACCGGTTTGTGTACCCGTGCCAGAAACAACACAGCAGGCGTCGAGCTCGGCGTCGGAGGAGGTGGAGAGAGAGAGCGACGGCCACAGCGCGCGGCCGGCGCCGGCACCGAACCAGCTCTCGGAGCACGCGCGGCCGGGCTCGCCCGCCACTGAACGCTTACGGCCCGAGCGGCTCAGGCCAGTTGTAAGGCCACCCGCTCGCTATGGATTTGATGATTAAGATAATTTGATTTTGTTATAGTTTATAATAAGGGTGAAGATGTTAAGTATTAAGTGGGTATTTGTGTAAAACACCAGATGTGGGTAGGCATCGTATGAACGTGCAGTTCGAAAATATACGTACTACGCTACACACCGGTCTATTATTTATCAAATATGTCTCTCTGAAACGTTTATGAAAGTAGGAGATGAGGTAAATCTATCTTTAAAAAATTACAGTCTAATATGTCATTACAGCAGATCCAAAAAAAGGAGAGGCGGTGTTTGTATAATTGTTAAGTCTAATAAGATAGATTGTAACCCAATCCACGGAATTAGGAACTTTTGTAAAGAAAATCTATTTGAAAGCTGTGGTGTAGACATTCCTGAAAGTAATTTATCAGTAATATGTATAGTCAGTAGTTGTATAGGATCCCACGTGCAGACGTGGACGTTTACTTTGATCAGCTGCACGAATTACTTAGATATTTACCAACAAAATTACCCAAAAGGCAAATCTTAATATGCAGCGACTTTAACATTGATCGACTAAAGACTAACCTAGAAATCACTAAGGAATTTGAGCGAATTTTGGAAAGCTATAATTTTAGATTACAAATCTCAGAACCTACTAGAATAACGAGTCTCTCTAAAACCTGTATAGACAATCTTCTATATATATAAAAATGAAAGTCCTGATACATTCATTCACTGACTCATCAACGCCCAGCCCAAACCCTTGAACCTAGAAAGCTGAAATTTTGCACAGAGGTTCCTTTTATGACACGTACGCGAGATAAGAAAGGATTTTTCGAAATTCGTCCCCTAAGGGGGTGAAACTATATATATAAAAATGAAAGTCCTGATACATTCATTCACTGACTCATCAACGTACAGCCCAAACCCTTGAACCTAGAAAGCTGAAATTTTGCACAGAGGTTCCTTTTATGACACGTACGCGAGATAAGAAAGGATTTTTCGAAATTCTTCCCCTAAGGGGGTGAAAAGGGGGGGAGAACGTTAGTATGTAAAATTGTTATTTCTAAAGTTGTGACTATGAAATTTGGGAAAAACATACTTCAAAACATATAAGTGAATACGCATTTCGCCATTTTTAAAAATTCTACCTTTAAATTCAATTCAAATTCAAATTCAAAACATTTAATTCAGACCATGTCCATAAGTGTTAGTTTACAGTACCTTATTCTATATTAGTTAACTAGATTTAAGATTTACATTATGTTGTATACAGAGCCTCTGGATTCCATACGTACTGAATCCCAGTGTTTCCAAAAAGCGCAAGCAGGAGACTCTAACACCACACGCACGAGGCTGTTGGCGCTGCCACGCACGCGGCGCATCAAGGACGCTGTTCTGTTTCGTATTATTGACCTAAAACAGTCGGTACGCGCCTCTACGAGCATACCCGATGCGCTACAAAAACGTGGCAGCCCCATCAGCATCCTGAAACCGTTATTGTATTGGATGCGGAGGGCATTGAACGCCTTTTTAGTGTAATTTGTCCACAGGCTGCACGTGTAGAAGGTCTGACAAAATGCCTTAAACAACGTTATCTTGACCCTCCTATCACAGCGTGCAAACCTGCGAGAAAGCATATTACAACGGACGGCCAATGCCCTTCGTTCCCTTTCAATATCCGCATCATCCTGGAGATTATCGGTCACCCAATGTCCAAGGTATTTGAACCGCGTCACCCTTTTAAGAGGAGCTCCACACAAGAAAACTGGAGTTAGCGAGTCAAAGGCCTTGTTTCCTGCTTTAAATACTAGCAGCTCGCTTTTAGTTGTATTATACCTTAGACCGTGGGCGACCGCGTAATCTTCACACATCTTCAATAATTTCGTCAGCGCACTGATTGACGGGCACAGCAACACCATATCATCCGCGTAACTAATATTATTGACGACAGTGCCACCGATTGAACATCCGATACCCGTGCTGCTGAGCCCAGCGATCAGTTCGTCCATGTACAAGTTGAACAGCCGGGGCGAGGTGAGCCCCCCCTGCCTCACGCCGCAGTCCAACCTGTACACATCCGAGTGCGCTCCTGCCCATCTCACCTGGTTGGTTTGGTTCCCGTACCAGTAACGGAGCAGATTGATCACCTCCCTCGGTGTACTCGTGCCTCTATCCATTTTTTCCTACAGTATGTCGTATGAGACTGTATCGAACGCCTTCGACAAATCCAAAAAACAGGCAAGGACGGGTGTTTTGTCCTCGACATAGTACTTGACGGTATGCTTGAAACAGAGAATGGCACTTTCTGTTGACAAACCCGGCTTAAAGCCGAACTGTGCATCTTGAGTTTTTATGTGTTTCGCAAGTAGGTTATCAAGCAACCCATCAAGCACCTTAGCCACTATTGTTGCCAGAGATATTGGCCTATAATTGGACCCATCGGAGGCATTCCCAGTTCTATTCTTGGATATTGGAACAACGATTGTCTTCATGAGATCATCTGGAAGATGGCAGTGACTAATGCATAAATTAAAAAAACATTTTTAACACTCGAGGTAAGTGAACACCCGCATATACCAAATGCTCTATACTGAGGCCATCATGCCCCGGTGATTTCCCTCTAGTCATAGACTTAATTATTCGGTCGACCTCCCTGAGAGAAAAGCTGACTCGGCTATCAATTACATGGTCCTCGGCAGAAAGCACCGGGCCCGCTCGTTCAGGAATCCGACTCACAACTTTGAAGGATTCCTTGAACATATTGGCAATTTGAACCGGATCACACAACCCATCGACAGTCGCAGGGACAGCAGTTTTAGGATTCAATTTATTTGTGCACTTCCAGAATTTACCAAAGTCTTTAGCTCTGTGGTGAGTAGCTAATAAGTCCATCTTAATTTGTGTCTGATTGTCTTGACACCACTTAAGCTTATCCTTAAAAATTTTTCGGGAAGAGCACATATCCTCATATAAGGGTCCGGCCACTGGTTTCCCAAAAAGATGCCACTGCTGGAAACACATCCTAGCCCGAGCATGGGCTTCCTTCACATGCCTATTCCATCCAACAACCTGCTTGCGCTTACATTTTTTTGTATTGCAGCTCATTTTTGAGGCTATCTGTAAACTACTAATAATGTCACAATATAACTTATCTAAAACTATTTTATGGGAAATGTCATTACAAAAATTATCACAGCAATCTATTAATTCAATTGGAAAATTAATTTCTCTCAACTTATCATTACAAATTTTATTATATGTGTATATTTGGTCATCACTTCTCTCCCCCCACACAATTTTATTACAATTATTATTACACTCCAATTTATTCCGAGATATATTCGAATTAATTAAGCTAATTTTACTTTTAATAATTACTGGAAAATGATCTGACCAAAACATGTCATAATTTACACTTACATCAGTAACAGTCAGCCAAGCTGCCTCAGTGACAAGGCAGTGATCCAGCCACCTTCTGCATCCATGAGCTTCACTCACAAATGTGTACGTACCTGAACCACTGCCCAACCACTCCAGATCAGCGCATCGCCACTTCTGTTCTAAACAAAAATCATAAAGCTCCGTGTGAAATTTCTCTCCTGGATGTGCATTAAAGTCTCCAAGAATGAAAACACTGTCCGCATTTAACGATTCAATAATTGCACTAACTTCACTGATGACCTCCGTAAACTCTGGTAGGTTGGCTACATCATCAGTCGGCATATATACCGAAAATATTAACAGTACTTGATCCTCAATGGTACAACTGATTGCCGCCACACGTACACTATTACACTCAACCACTTTAACAGATGAAAACACTCCTTTTCTGTACAATAGAGCGACACCACCAAAAGGTCTCCCTCTTAAATTACCTATCGAGGTATCCACAGCCGATTTACTGGTATAATCAAAATTATCGTCGATACTTCCCACGTAATCCACATCGTGTGGCAAAAGCCAAGTTTCCTGCAGCGCTATAACATGGGCAGATTTACACAGGTCCCTTATCCCCTCCACAGATCTTGATGCGGACTTACAATTAAAAGTAACCAATGTCATCTCTGTTAATCTTTGGCTAGCCATATTCATTTACGAAACTCGACACTCCTCTTAATATAAATTTCACACGAAAACACAAGCCGAAACATGAATGCACAGAAAAACCAGAAAAAATAGACCAGCGCTGGGAATCGAACCCAGGTCCTCAGCATTCCGTGCTGCGTGCTATTCCCCTACACCACCACTGGACAGGAGACTAGACACGAATTTTTCCTATGCACCCATATTTCAACTTGGATTCTTATTAGTCACTTTAGCAGCGACACTAACGCCATCTATGATCTACGTTCTCAACGAGAAACATTTTTCACTCCCATCGAAACTATCCGTTCACCAGGGACAAGAGATGTCGCTATTAAGCAATCAAATCAAGATTACGATTTGGAGTCTTTTTGTTGTATTTTTTATTTAAACTCCAAATTTTTGTTTCTTTTACGGTCATCCCGTGAAAGTTTATCTCTTGTCCCTGGTGAACGGATAGTTTCGATGGGAGTGAAAAATGTTTCTCGTTGAGAACGTAGATCATAGATGGCGTTAGTGTCGCTGCTAAAGTGACTAATAAGAATCCAAGTTGAAATATGGGTGCATAGGAAAAATTCGTGTCTAGTCTCCTGTCCAGTGGTGGTGTAGGGGAATAGCACGCAGCACGGAATGCTGAGGACCTGGGTTCGATTCCCAGCGGCTGCGCTGGTCTATTTTTTCTGGTTTTTCTGTGCATTCATGTTTCGGCTTGTGTTTTCGTGTGAAATTTATATAAACTTTCACGGGATGACCGTAAAAGAAACAAAAATTTGGAGTTTAAATAAAAAATATAAAAAGACTCCAAATCGTAATCTTGACTCCTCTTAATCTCATTAAAATCTACAAATTTACGAAATATAATTCCATCTGGCCATAGGTTTCTATTCATAAAAGTTGCAAATTTATGCCGCGGAACCAATACTTTATACGAATCGTAAGGTTTTACCCTTTGCGCAACGATTTTCTGTAGATCCACAAGTACTTGCGTCTTTTCAAAAATATACTGACAAATATCCGATATTGACGTATTCTTATCTACATTATCTATAAAAAGCGGGACTTTTGTATCTGCTGATTTAAATTTATTTTGCGGATTTGTTACTGCTTTGCCCGTCAATCCAATAAATTTGTTTTTCAACCTGTTTCTCTGCACTTTTACCCACTCATTATCTGGCTCCGGCGCCTTCCATTCACCTTTTGATGTTATTATTTCCGCATATGTTTGTTTACATTTCTCGTCTACCGCACCTTCATTAGTATTATTCGTATTACCAGACCCGAACTCCGGCGTTAATCGCTGCGCAGGCTCAACATTCAATACCTGTTTACTCGTCACACTCCCGCGTTTCTCGGTGCTACGCTCCCTCTCACACCCGTGCACACTCCACTTAACAATCTGTTGTTCGAGCGGGACGGTAGCTACGTTCAATACCGCGGCAACCTTATCAGTTTTAGGCGAGTTGTAATTCGGCCCTAACTGTTGCGCATGCGCGGACGCTGCGTTGGAAACCGTACTCGTATTAAGTATCTGTAGGTTTACACATTTCTCCGGACCGCTCTCTCCCTCGCACCCAGGCTCACTCAAATCCGCAGTTCGTTGCTCGAACGGGATGGCAGTCATGTTAGAAACCGCCGCGATGCCGATATCGAATCTGTCGCATTGATGCTCGGAAGCATTCGGGAATTGAACCGAGCTAGCTTTCGACGAAGCAATAGGTGCAGTAATAACGGGCGAGGGAGAAGGTACTCGTAAATCATTTTCGTGCAGCATTAAATTTAACGGTCTCGCGGTTAATGACTCATCCGCTGTGTCTTTGTTTGACAAATCTAAGATTCCATATGGTCCACTATCTTGTCTATCCAAAACAAAACTCAGCCGACTTGCACCGTAACCCCCTCTGTTTTTGTTTACAAACTGCGTACAACCATCGAAGTTATTTACTAATGATGCTTCCTTTAAATTGGAGAATTCTTTCTTCAATGCTTCATACTCCGTTTTAGTTACGTACTCATTTCGGATGAGTTCAACTTGATTTTGAAGAATAATAACATCCTTTAACAATCTGGTGCAATCAATATGGTCAAATGTCACGGGAGGCAGTTTTTGTAGGTCCCGCGCAACGAAAATGGGCACCTCATCTGGATGTAAACGCCTCATAAGACTTACCATATCTTGGATATTAGTGGTCAACTTTTGTTTTCTTCGCACTACGTTTCGATCAGCTGTTTTAATCGAGGCAAACAGTAGATTTTTAGCTCGCAAAACATCCTCTTCTGAGAAAGCAGTTCAACACAAATTGACAATGCTGTCATCTTTCATTACTTCAACTTTGTTCTGTATAAAAGCCAGAAGCTCGTTTATCACTACATTGCAATTACTGCACTTTAACACGTTAGATATCATAGTTCCAACTTAACACTCAGAGCGGCGCATCTAAGCACGTACGTACGCGATGCCGCACGACATGACACTGACTTTAAAGGGTAATAAGGGGGGGTGAAATTTTGTATGGGAAAAAAGTTATTATTGAAGATATCATTATAAAAATTTGTGAAATTGCTCTTAAACATAAATAAACAAATACGTGTTTCACTGTTTTTGAAAATTCTACCTCTGAGGGGGTAAAAAGGGGGGAGGAAGTTAGTACGGAAACATGTTATTTTAATGTAGTAATATGTTGAATGTGCATGTAGTTTTAAAGACAAATGAAAGAACACTATAATATAATCGGTTTTGGAAACTCTGGAGGTGGAAAAGGGGGGGGGGGGGTCAGAAGAAAACTTTTATTTTAGGCTTAGTTTCATGCACGAAACTTAATGAACACTGAAGTGAAGAGAAATGAAAGAGCAGTTTTAATTAACTCATGTCTCATATTTAACATTTTTTGATAATTTTACCCCTAAAGAGTTTAAGGAGGATGGAAGTTTGCGTGAGAATTCTTTTATTTTTAAAATTATGATTCTGAAATTTACTGAATAACTTAAACTGAATTAAGAGAATACGTTATTCACCTCTTTTGAAAATTTCAACGTATAAGGCATAAGTAAAAGGGGAATAGTCCGCATTCGAATATACGTTATATTTGAGGTTATGATTCTTATACTAAGTGAACGACTCTCCGAATCCTAGAATCATGAGAATGCGTGATTAACTATTTTTACAATTTTCACCGCTGAGGAGGTAAAAAGGGAGATGGATATTTGTATAAGAAAATCTTTATTTTTTATGTTATGTTTATGAAACTTTGTGAATAAATTCGTGAAGAGAAATAAAACAACGGAAAGATACAGTTTTCTTTCGAATCTCAACACTTTAAATACACTTCAAATTTGGAGTATATGTTCCTTAATACGAGTAGACGCGCACTAAAAAAGGTTTTTTTAATATTCTCAAGGGTTAAAGAATAATTGGGATTTATATTTTCGTTTCAAAGTGGCCTTAACTCCGTAATTATAAATAGCAGAGACTTTAAAATTGTCATGCGGCCGCGGGTCGGTAATACTAATAGTTAAAAACTGTTTCAAAATTTTCCGGATAAAACAAATAATGAGGATTTTTTATACTAACTGAAACAGAAAACGCACAAGCTAAAGTAATTAAACTACATTAAAATAATTATTATGTTAATCTGATGACAGCACAATAACCTGGCAGTGACGTCTTGGAAGTACGGCCAGTATCGTTTCCGTAGGAGGGAAGGGAACTCTTCAAAAGTTACTGGCACACACAAGAAACTTTGCATGATTGTTAAATTTCAAGGACAATGCGTTTATATCATATATACCACCTGATGCTGCAGCGCCTGCAGCCAGGGTCGTCTGCTCATAAGAGAACTCCTCAGAGGTTGAAAACACCGGTACGAAATTGAGGAAATTTATAAGGAAATATCTATACTTTGTTTGTTGGGGGTAATCTCCGAAACTAAAGGAACCTCTGTGCAAAATTTCAGCTTTCTAGGTTCAAGGGTTTGGGCTGGGCGTTGATGAGTCAGTGAATGAATGTATCAGGACTTTCATTTTTATATATATAGAAGAAGATATCTATACTTTGTTTGTTGGGGGTAATCTCCGAAACTACTGAACCTATTTAAAAAATCCTTTCACCAATAGTGAGCTACACTATCCCTGGTTGACATAGGCTATCTTTCTTCGAAAAAATACAAAAATTCCTCGGAATAAAAATAAGTGCCTTTAACTTCGAGGCAGACTTTCAAAATTCTTTGAATAATAGAAAATTTTAAAATATATTAAAACAGTTAGTCATGCCTGCATGCACTTCACGCGAATTTCACGCGATAAAAGTAGCGCATGTCAATCAAACACAGTGTAGCTTTTTATTAGTGAAAACAATTTGGTGTAGGTAAACGTAGTCACTTATTTCTTGGGAACTTTGCATTTTCTCAATAAAAAAGTAGGTATAGCCAAAGTTAGTCAATAATTATGAAAACTTTTGCTTTTTGCTTTGAAGGGAAGGTTTTTTTTTTCAATCGATCTAAAGAGTTATATTTATCCCGCGGGAACTTTGCAATTTCCTTAGGTAAAAGAAGTCTGTTTCGATTCAATCACAGATATTGTAACTTTCTATAGAATTGACTTATTCTTATCCCACGGGAATTATTCTATATCTCGCACGAAGCCGCGGGCAAAAGGAACACGTAGGTTTTCTAAAATTCCACCCTTGAAGATGTAAAGCAGGTGTTCAAAGTTTGTACGAATTATAATTTTGGTAGGTTGATTTTTGCATTCCAAAATTTCCACCATCTCTCTAAAACAACGTCTGTCTGTATCTGTATTTCCATAATAATCCTTCAAAAAATCAATTAAAATACGAAATTGGATCGTAGAAAGTTAATTTAACGCGAGCGAAGCCGCGGGCAAAAGCTAGTATTGGTATAAATTTCGAGGTATGTCATAATTCCATTGTTCATCATTTAAACTTGTCAGACCACTCGGCTCAGACAACTAATATACCTATTAACCCTAAAATCTGCCCCACATATTGGTACATAGAGACATATGACTTTTTTAATTCAAATCGGAAAAAATTTCGTGACGCACTAACTAGTTTAACATTTAATGACGTATTTACATGTGACAGTGCAAACGAGGCTTTCAACTTGTTACATGACCACCTACAACTTTTTTTTAAATTGTGTTTTCCAGCTACTAAAGTAAAAATTCAAGCAAATAAAAAGCTATGGTGGATCACACGCGGCATAAAAAATTCTTCGAAGACTCAAAGAAAAAAAAATCACTCGTGAAAAAGATAATAAAGTTAGAATAGATCTCAAAAATAGACATAATACTTATTCTAAATTATTGAAAAAATGTTTGATAAAAGCTCAATAAATTAATAACATGAAATTGTTAGCTAATACTGACAATGTTGCGACTACTGCGTGGAACACCATTAATGAAAACACTGGCAAATCTCGTCCAAAACACAGACAAGATTAATATCAACGGAAATTCAATCACAAACTCTAAGGACATTGCTAACATGTTTAATAAAATATATTCTCAACAAACTACTGGTTCTAATATCGATTCTACGAACTACCGTGACCTCATGAAGTGCATGAGCCATTCTAACGTATCCACTATATACTTAAAACCTACTGATCATGTTGAAATCATTAAAATAATTAAATCTCTTCGCAACACGAAATCGTCAGGATATGATGACTTGACAACTCATTAATAAAAGATAACGCCACTGTACACGGCCCTGCATAAGTGGATGGACACCTTACGTTCTATAATCGCTTGCACACGAGAGGCGGCGATTTTGTTAGTTGTTCACCACAAATGCACTAGATGGCGCGCTTAATGCACGGTATGAATATGATTGATATTTTGTCCTCATATTGGTATGTGCCGATAGCTCAGTTGATCGGCTGCTTAGAAAAATTCTTAAATGAACCCGAGTTCGTATCCTACAGTTCAGAATTATGTTTTCTTTTTTTTTTTATTTATTACTTTATATTTTAATTTTGTAGATGACTAACATGGAAACAAAAAAACAATCTGAAAAAGGATAAGGTTGCAACAAAAATAATACACGTTTTGAAGTTTAAAACATAAAAATTTTTATTCCTAAAACAATATTTCTATTCATTAAATATGGCAGTGCTGTTATTAATGTTATACTAAATATTATTTATTAATTAAATAACTGAAAACCAGAAAGTAGTTTACTCAGAATCCAGAGTAGAATCGATTACACGATGTTTTAAATCAGGTTGTGTTTTTGCCCAGTCTAAATATTACGAATGCATACGCCAATTAAATATGTTTTACGAATGTTTCATACCCCTTAGATAATTTAATACTGGCCGTTTGGCTGTCAGTTTGACTTTCTTCTAAATCTGGTATTACAAATTACAACTGTAAAGTTAGAAATGAAGTAGAACTACTGATACAATTATTTTAAGAAATAATGAAGGTTAACAAAAATAAACGCAAACAACTAACTTAAAATAAAATACAAAAATATTTTCGGGGTGTCGTGTGAGGTTTTTAGTTATTTAATTAGCACTTGACCAAAATTTGTATTTTAAGATTTTATTGAGGTATTCGCTTAAGTATTCATTTCCGTTTCTGGAAAGAGGATTGAAGCGACCACAATAAAAAAAAAAAGGATTTGATAGTATATATTATGTGAGACCGGGTTATCATAAGACTCGTAGGCGTTATTATAAATTATATGTAAACAGTGAAGTTTTCCAGTTTTAAACATAACAATAATTGATGGCGTAGATCCACTGTAGTGTGTTACTGACAGTTATAATAAGATTACAATCGTATTATATTGAACTTTCACACTTATCTCACGAAAAAAAACTATTAAGGCATTGGTAATTAAATGTTTTGTTCATAATAATAAAATAATTACTTTTCGTAACAAAGTGATACTACAGAATCATAAATAAAGATAATTATTTTGGTTTCTATAATACTTATATATGACATTATTGTTTGAGTATATAACCCGGTCTACACGTAAACTATCAATTTTATTTTAATAACTAGTTTAACCACCGTGATTGTCGATAACTGCTTGCAGACGGGAACACATAGATGCAACTAGATTTTCACACAGATTAGACCCGCGAATACTGTCCCATATTTTTACACAGTGAGCTTCTAACGTTTCCGGAGTTCGCTCATTTTAGTTATCTCAACGTTGGACAATAAGACCTCATATATTTTCAATGAGATTAAAATCCGGTTATCTGGCAGGACAAGAAACTACTTTAATACTATTTTTGTGTTGATCAAACCAGTCTTGCATAATACGCGACCGGTGTATTGAGCAGTTATCTTGCACGAACGTTATGCACGGCACTTGTTCTTCTGGATAAACAATTCTAACAGTGGGCAACATGGTCTCCTGAAGCAAACTGGCATAATCACCACCGTTCGCTCGACTGGGTATTCTAACAAGTTCTCCCGGATCAGCAGCACTCGTCCATCCCCATCATGGTTGACGGTTATACGACCAGATTCCATGTTGGGCACTACGAGATCACCGTCGTTTCGCGTAGGTATTGTTTCGAATAGTATCTAGGAGTCGTGGTCGAACCGATCTTTGACGATGCAGCAAAAACCGCAGAAAAGGTATTCGTCTTGATATCGTCGTATCCATAATATAACTGTTTTTTTCTGTAACAATATAAATAAACATGAAATAATGTAATGTAAATATAATTATTGTAAAAAAAAATTGTAGGATAAACGTAAAAAAAAAACTCACATCAACTCCAGTTTCTCTAGAAATTTCTGAAATATTTTTTACTTCTTTATATAAATTAATTTTATCACACCTTTTAATCATTTCAACATTGCGATGAAAACTAATCATTTTAAAGAATAACTACGATAGTAAGCAGATTCAACTTGAAAGAGACAATGGAACGAGAAGTAGGAACAGCTGAACAAGTAGGTAGCAAAGTTTAAAACAAAGTAATAAAAACAGCCTGGTAGTTTGAAGATCTTCAGTCTACCCTCTTTAAGTTTCGTAAAATATGACTTACCGATTAATTTTAAGGCGACCAGAGTTATAGATCCAATTTTCATGACTTCAAATAACAGATCAGTGGCTGAGTGGTTTGAGAGTTCTCCGACAGAATCGTATGTCGCGAGTTCAAATCCTATTAGGCGACGATATTGAGTTTGTGTTTTTGTAAATTTACTGCTTGGAGATTAGTAAAGTCGATGTTTCGATGATAAAAACAAGCAACATATTATGGGTCTCCGTAAAGAAAACAATAAAATTCTCCCTCTCACACACTTTCACACAATACGAAAGAGACAGAAATGTCGTTACACGAAGGTAGCATCCCACGGTGTCCTACCCTGGCAGCTGGCAGGGACACATGTTTAGCTGGCAACGAGAGTTGAAGTGAATGATTATACACATAATTACAACATGTGTAATGGGCAGTAGGATGTTGAAATTTGTCTTTCTAACATGAAGATAAAATAAATATTTTTTGAACCCTTAAAAAATCAACAAACTAGCGCCATCTAGCGGGATTTTGGTAAACTAACAAGTTAGTAAATAAGTGAATTCCGCTAATACACATCGAACACATAGATGGCGCCGTTTCTCGCGTCAGACGATTATGTTTTGGCATTGTCCATCCACTTTTGCGGCCTATAGTACTTGCGGGGCCATTGAGTCATAACATAAATCTGTCCATGATAGAGGGAATTTTTCCGGATCGCCTTAAACTTAGCATTATTAAACCTTTATTTAAAAAGGGGGATCGGGAGCTGTGCGATAACTATAGACCGGTTTCCATTGTACCAATATTATCTAAAATATACGAAAAAGTAATTTACATTCGAATGATTAACTTTCTGGATAGGTGCAAAATATTGAACGCCAATCAATACGGATTTTGAAAACGGAAATCGACTACCATGGCTGTATATGAGTTAATCAGGGAAATTTATTTATTTATTTATTAAATGCAATTCACATGTCAAAAGTACAATATAGCACTAACATTATGAAACCCGGAAGGGCGCAGCATTTTTAAGAGAGAGAGAGTTTCCAAAACAATAAATTGGTATCTTAGAATTAATTAAAGTTGTGGCAATATTTAATACAAAATCAAAATAGAAAAGAATAATTAAAAAACAATAACAGTAACATTAATGATTGTAGTCATGCAATACTCGTATGTCAGTAGTTATTAGTGAATATTATGCTATAGGTATGTCAGGACGATTTAATATTAGTATCATAATGTCATATAGTCTTATCTTTAACGATGTGTCAATGAGTGATTAGGTAGGTAGGTTTAGGTAGGTTCTGCGTTAATTATTCTTTAAAATATTCTTCAAGCGAGTAATAACTTTTTTTATCAAGAAAATTTCAGTAGTTTGTTAAATTTAATATCATCTTCCTTATTTTTGAATTGGTCACTCATTTTATTATAAATTTTTATTGCCATCCAGTTTGGAGATGATTTGTGCAGTTTTAGTTTCGATCCAGTCAGAGTAACTAAATTGTTTTTAAATCTTGTTTCAAAGCGTCTCGTTTTGTCTTTTTGCTTTGTATAAAACTGCGGGTATTTCCTAACGTGTTTGCAAATCTCAAAGATATATAAGGATGTCAGTGTTAAAATTTCAAGTGTTATAAAATGCGGCTTGCAACTTTCCGGACTCTTAATATTGGCGAGTATCCGTATACATCTTTTTTGTAAAATAAATATATCCTGAATATCAATGCTGACAGGATAATGCCGTATTTGAGTCGCGAGTAGGCATATGCGTAATAAGCGGCTAATGCAGATTTCATATTTGTGTTTTTTTTTGAGTTCACTTAAAGCGTAAGCGAAACTAGACAATTTTGTTTTGAGCTTACTTATGTGCGCTTTCCAATTGGCATTCGAATCTATTTCGAAACCGAGTAATGTAAAAGTATTTACGCAATCTATTTTTGAGCCGTTAAATGAAAAGTTTATGTCTAGAGGAGTTTTTTGGTATGGTCTGAACTGTATTAATTTTGTTTTTGAAAAATTTATTTCTAAGTTATGGTCATTCATCCAATTTATGAGCTGATCAAAAAGATTATATTTTAGATCTTGGTGCAATTTTATGCTGCTCGTGCAGGAAGTTAGTATAGATATGTCATCTGCAAACAAGACACACGTCTCTTTTATTATTTTTGGAAGGTTATTTATATATATTAAAAATAGTAAACAAGAAGTTACACTTCCTTGGGGGATTGAGTTATTTATTTGCACTACGTTGGATTTGACGTAAGTTATTTCTCCTGTTTGGTGATAAAAATTTTGGATCTCAACACATTGTTCTCTGTTTTTTAAATATGAAGCAAACCATTTATGTGCGATACCTCTTACTCCTATCCCGTATAGTTTATCCAGTAATATATTGTGCTGAACTCTGTCGTATGCTTTTGACATATCAAGCAGGACACCTATCCCGTATTTTTTTTCGTTTAGGATGTTCAGGACTTGCTGTATGTATTTATAAGTCGCCAAAGTAGTTGATCGATTTCTTCGAAATCCGTTCTGTAATTCATCAAGGATGTTGTATTTTTCACAGAACGAATATAAGCGCTTGGTCATGGCTTTTTCGAAAATTTTCGCGGAGGTAGGTAGAAGTGCAATAGGACGGTGGCTGCTAGGGTCAGTTTTATTTCCTTTTTTTTTGTAAATCGGTTTTACAACAGATTTTTTCAATATATCTGGGAATATTCCGTCTGAGAAGGATTGGTTTATTAGTTTACAATACGGCATGGCAAGTTCATCTATACACTTTTTTATCAGTGTAGGCGGTAATTCATCTATTCCAAAGCTAAGTTTATTTTTTAATTGTTTAATAATATTTCTAATTTCTTTTAGTTCAACAAGGCATAAATATAAGGAACATTACGTCATTTAGAGATAAAAAGACTCCAGTAACAACGTTCTTCATGGATATGTCTAAGGCCTTTGATTGCGTCTCACATGATATCCTTCTGCGGAAGCTATACCACTATGGCATTCGAGGAAATTGCTATGACTGGTTACGAACTTATCTACCCAACTAGCAAAATGTAGTCTTGAATAAGCCACGAATGCGTTTTCAATAAAGCTTAAAGCATTTTGATATAGTCTTAGAATACTCTTGTAATACTCTTTAAGACCGGTTTTGGGCACAAAATTCAGGATCTTTGTTCTTGAATTTGTGCTGTACTGGTCATGGAAAATGCTATTTGCTCCCATGTTGATCTTAAAAACGCACTGTATTGTGCTACAAATCTTGCACACTGCTAATCTAGAATCAATATGCGACTATCAGTCACTTTAAAAATAAATTTGGGAGCGTTCGTCTTAGTTCGTGTGAATTTAAATTTAATTAATAATATTTGACAACCTTTGACAACACAAAAAATGCAGGACTCATGAGTTATTTATGCGGACTAATTGTGACTAGCTACGACCTTTTTTATGTGCGAAGATGATTACTTCGTTGTTATATATGTGTATTTGTGGTATATTTTTAATGCCCCCCTATATTTTCCTATATTTAAAATATACTCCAATATAACAATTTCACGTGCCTGCTGTTACAAGATCTGATATCTGACAATATGCTTTTGTGAAACTTTTGCTCTCTGATTTAAATATTAACTGAAAGTAATTTAAATGCCGCTCCATGTGACCTGTTTACAATGAAATATTTATTGTTTCCATAATGGTTCAATCCAGTAAAATCGTCAAAATTGTTCGTAGCTAATATTATATTAAACATTGTTATTAACAATATGGCGCTGACGCCATTTGTTAAAAACAAGGTCCTAAAAAAGTAAAAAAAAAAGGTTGGTTCAGAACTTTTTGCTTTATATAAGAGCAATTAATTTCCCATTTTGCTTTTGCTCCTGTAAGAGTCACGAATCATTCTGATACAGGATTTTAGTCTTAGGTGACACAATAATGACATTCTCAAGCCTACTAGTCCTATATAAGTTCTATTATCGCATTTCTGTAGAGAAGTGTTAGACTTGGATAAGACTTTATTGAAACTAATGTATTTAGCGGAGAGTTAAAGTCTCATATCTTGCTTCTGTAGGACTGTACTTGAATAAGCCATGTATTGTAATCTCCAATGCGCTTTCGAGATATGTTTTTCCAGATTATTACTCCTAGCATTATTTTTTGGTTACCAATGCGTTTATAAGACGACAAACATTATCAATAGCTTTCCTGTGACTTATTTAAGACTATATGCATTTCAGTATGCATTTCTCAAGAGCAATTTGCTAGTTGGGTATCAAGTAGAAAACAGAAAACTGAAAATAGGTCCTATTGTGCTGAGAAAAAAACTTTAACTAAAGTGCTTTCTGATCAGGCGGATGTTATCACGGGCGTGCCTCAGGGTAGTATACTAGGACCATTGTTATTTTTAATTTATATAAACGACCTCCCTAATATAACTTGAAACAAAATTCTTCTTTTTGCTGACGACTGCTCTGTAATTGTCCCTGGTTTTTACCCTGCAACTTATCAGACCGAAGCAAATTTGGTTTTTAATAATATTAACACTTGTCTTGGTTACTGAATAATAAATTAAAAGTGAATATGAGTAAAACTAAATACCTACATGGAATTTTTTGCACCTAAAAGCAGTCCTAAAGGAATAACGATTAAATATAATTAAGTGCCCATAGAAAGTGTTAAAACCATCCGATTCCTTGGTGTGGTGTTGGACTGTCACTGCAACTGGCAGACACATGTTGAGCAGCTAGTCAGTAGACTCAATAGATTCGTTTTTGCTCTGCGTAGATTGACACAAGTGGTGTCGCAGCGATCCGCTCTGTTGGCGTTTCATGGACACATAATGTCAAACCTCCAGTATGGTCTTATCCTATGGGGAAACTCCACCTTTGCTAACCGTGCATTCCTACTGCAAAAGAGGTGCATCAGGGCGATCTGTGGCGCTGGTATAACCGATTCATGTAGGCCATTGTTTAAGAAACTTAAAATACTACCGTTGCCTGCACTTTATGTATATGAAATGTGTCTCTTTGTGAAAACTCACAAAAACAGTTATAGAATCATGACATCCAATCCAAGATCGACATCTGGGCTACATGGGTTTAATCTCTGTTACCCAAGCTATACTTCTGCTCACTTTAAGAAGAGTATAATTATTGTATATGTCGGTTAAAATATTCAACTACTTGCCAAATGACCTCAAAACTTTGAACATGCTAGAATTTAAGAATAAATTATTTCAATGGTGCTTAGAAAAAATGCATTATGCTGTCAATGAGCATTTTTACCCTACTATTAATACATCACGAATTGTTTACTGATAATTTTGTACTTTCTTTAGTCTGTTTATTTATTCATTCATTGTTACTATTATTATTGTTGTTTTGACATCTCCATATATTTGTTATTTTTTATTTAACTACTATTGACATTTCATCCGCATGGGCACGTTCAGTACATGACATTGACATTTTTTTATTTTTAATTGCAAATTTTATAATTAAGTATTCTAAATCTTGATCATGAAACTACCGTGAGACTCACTCATATTAAATGATATTGATCGGATTACTCACGTCTTTAATCGCTCCAGTGATGAAGGGTTTCGAAATAACCCGAAACATGTCGAGCTAAACTCGATTAAAGACGTGAGTAATCCGATCAATATCATTTAATATTCTAAATCTTGATTATTATTATTTTTATTTTCTTCAATTTCAATGATTCGACGACATATAATGAGCGTATTAGCGTATCTTCCGAATATTGTGCGCCATACACTGGCTGTCTGTGACGAACTTCAATGTAATTGTTGTCACTCACTTTCTGACAATAAATTATTGATTGATTGATTGTAATATTATTAAATTAAATATTTATTTCTTATTCAAAATTTATGTCAAAATAGTCTTTAATATTATATAGAGTTTCTTGAGTCAACTTCTTTTTAAGAAAGGATTTAAATTTGACATCATTCATCGATTTAACTGACTCGGGTAAATGGTTATACATTTTTAAACTTTGGTAAATAAAACCTTTCCTAGTTTTCACCAATCGCACATGTGGCAGGCGTAGCATATCTTTTCCTCTAGTTGGATAATTATGATCGTCACCTCTCTTCGGAGTGCTACTTAGGTGTTTTCTTGCATATAACAAGTTCCTAAGAGCGAAAAGTGAGTACAACGTCATAATATAATACTATAATACATAACATAATATTATAACCGTTTTACCTGATGTAATTCCGCAGAGTTCCCTAATTCTCTTGACGGCAAAAGCAGCTTTACTTAGTTTTTTTACAAAGCAAGTTGTAGTAGGAACTACGACAAGATAACCTCAAATCTAACACCAATTTTGACGCGACAATATTTACGTGAATAACATGTTTCGGAATAAAATAAATGTACTCACGTGTAGCTAGACTCCCGATCTAAAGAACAACAGGCATGTTTTAGGCCTGCATTGCTTATAGGAGCTAGATTTACAGCAGAAATACCATGTGTTATGGCAAACTTTCACACTCATTTTTCCATCGAACTGTTTCACGTACAAACACATGCGATACATCAAATTGATCGTAAAAATCCAAACTATGCATTTGTCACTACCGTTTCACACAACAAGGCGTATTTCAGTAAATTTCAGACGCGGAACTGTCACAAATTTATTGTTTTGATCGGAAGGTACTCGTAGATTAGAAAACTTATGACAGCCGCCGTCAGAACGTTTCGATCCACCAAGGATCACACCCGGTCGCACGCGCACATTAACGGCAACGTGTCATAGTAATTTGTGCACTTGCGTCTTGTTGCTTAACGAAATAAGAAATTAGCGTACGAGTTTTCGAGTCTGTAATGGTTTAGAAAAAGTAAAAGGCAGTGCGGACGCGGATGCCCGAGCGATGACACGCGCGCGCCTGTTAGCTAACGCTTTGACATTTCGAACATACGCGTAAACGATTCGAACCAAATATCGCGCCCCGCGGATAACCAAGTGGGTCCAGACATATCGGCAGGCCGTCGCGGCCGTTCTTACAAGTTCGGTGGTCGCACTATAGTGCCTAGTTGTCTGTGATGTTGTTAGTATAAACAGTGTTCAGTGTAAGCCGTACCGCGCGGTGATATTCGCGATGTGAAAGCGCCGCACTCAAACCTCCGTAGGCCCTGGCTGAGAGGGCGGCCAGGTGTACCCGTACGAAGCCAAGGAGAGCGTCAATGCCCTCCTTCACCTTTATTGCGCGCGCCGCCAGCTCGCCGCGCTCTTTTGCCGCGCACCGCGCATAACCGCGCGCGACGCTTGTCACCCGAAGGCCCGGGCTGCGGGGGCGGCCCGGTGTGCTTGCGCGAAGCCAAGGGTGTGTCAACGCCCTCCTTCACTCCCGCCGCGCGCCGCGTTTGATCGCGCGCGCCCCGGTTCCCGTAGGCTCAGGACATCGGCGGGCGGGTCCTACAGCAATCTTGCGATGCCGAGGGTTTCACGCCTTCCCGCGCACCACGCACCGCACTAGCTACTCCGAGATCGTCGGGCGCAGCCTTCAATCCCCCCAGGCCTCGCCTAGCTACTGGTTAGTTGGGTTCGACGGCCTGAGGGTCTCCGAACTCCCTCCGCAGGCTACGGCTCCCGTAGCCTAGCGCGACACTTCCGCCATCGACGAGGTAGTCCCGAAGATCCCGTAAGTGCACTAACTTTTATTTCTCCACTGGCGAGTGCGAGCGTGGATTTGCCCACGCTTTAAAATCAGTGCGCGTTATCAAATGTAAGCATGGGAATCGGTCCCAGCCCGAGCGTATCGGTTAGTTGAATTGCTCTCATCTATGGAGATATTTCTGTTTGCGAAATTGTCATTATTGTTGCATGTTGATAAGACAATACACTGTTAATTTGAACCGGCCTTTGTATCATTTCTCTGCCGGCCCTGATTACACCAGCATAAGTACATCCGGCTACGGCCCTTGAACCAAAGGTCTTTTAGGAAGCCGCTGGGCCTAACCCGAGTAACTTCCCGTTTGTAACCTAAGGTAATGTAACCATCTGCCGGTGAAGTGCGGAGTAAGTAAGTATCAACTCCAATTATACCTCCCGCTTCACGACAAAGTCGATATGATGATCCCACTTCAACGCACTGTCTATTGTTATTCCTAAAAATTTACCTGTACCTACTAGTAAATTCCCATCGCATTTCAACTCTAATGTATGTATGTAAACTCTTTATTGCACATAAAAATAAAAATACACAAACACAGAGAGGAGAACAACTAATGTTTCCTGGGATGGTCTTAAACTATACAACATTAGTTCTGTTTCATCTGCATTTAATTTAAGGTTATTAGCGGTGAACCAGATTTTAATTTGTTCAAGAATTACCTTAACATTGTTTATTGTGCCCTCAAGCTTGTGGTCGTATACCAAAAATGATGTGTCGTCAGATTATTTGACAATATTCTTTGATGAATTATACCTGTAGATTCACAATCGCGCGCCCAAATATGTCCGAGCCAAATGAGCGCCACTTTGAATCACTGGCCTAAAATCACTGGTTCAGATCACCGGGATAGGTTAGGTCGATAGGTTGGTCGATAGGTCGATCGGTAGGTCGATAATAGGTAGATAGGTTGGAAGAATGCTCGCCTGCCACTTTGGTAAAAGTGGCCTTCTTTTTTCTCAGTACATTGTTGTCAAGTGTCAAGCGTTGTGGAGTTTTGCCGCTAGCGAAATTCGCCCGTAATAGAGTAAAGACTAGGTTCAAATTTCGTCTCGTATTATTTTAATTATTTTGTGTGAGATGATTTTATTTGTCACGCAAACAAATCAATAGTTCTGACATTCTTTGAAGGGGATTTTGTTCGGCAATGTGCATCCTGGTTTAAATGTCATCTATATATATAAAATTCCAAGTCCTGACTGACTGACTGACTGACTGACTGATATATCAACGCACAGCCCAAACCACTGAACCTACCTCGTGTGTTCATAAGTTTTGAGACGGATTTAAATGATTAAATTTGAAATAAGAACATGCCCGCAGCTTAATTCGAGTGTTTTGAATTTTGAATTTGGAACCTTTTTATTAGAAAAAAATAGCACTAGTCAATTATTTGTCATTCTTTATCGAGATGGCGGGAAAGAAACAATTACGGTCAACGGTGATTTCGTTGTACGAAGCTGGTGCAAAACCTATGGAGATTTTTAATCAGTTAAAAAGTATTGGAGCTAGTCGCAATTTTGTTTATTACACTTTGAAGAGGTACAGAGAGACCCAATCAATTAATGATCGTCCAAGAACCGGCCGTCCGCGATCGATAAGGACTCCAGCGAACATTAAATTGATCAGGGAACGACTCCGTCGAAATCCGTGTCGCACGCAGAAGAAGATGGCTCTTCAAACTAACATATCACGCATATCGGTAAATAGAATTCTTAAATACGATCTTAAAGTAAAGGCATACAGTAGGAGAAAAGTCCATTATTTAAATGATCGCCTTCGCAAAATGCGGCTTGATCGATGTCGGATGCTGCTAAGGACACACGATCCTAGAAAAATTTTATTTACCGACGAAAAAATATTTACAGTCGAAGAAAAATTTAACAGACAAAACAACAAAATCTATGCCAAAAGCTCGAAGGATATCCCGGCTAACGTGCGAAACGTTCAACGTACCCATCACCCGGCTAGCGTCATGGTATGGTGGGGTGTTTCATATGAAGGAGTTACTCCACTCCATTTCTGTCAACAGGGGGTCAAAGTCAAGGCACAAAATTATCAGAATGATATTCTAGAGAAAGTTGTAAAACCCTTATCTACAACTCTATTCACTGGCAGAGACTGGATATTCCAACAAGATTCTGCCCCGTCACATAAAGCGAAATCTACACAGAAGTGGCTAAAAGAGAATTTACCAAGCTTTATTAGTACTGAAGAATGGCCTTCGTCAAGCCCTGACTTAAACCCGTTAGATTACGCTTTGTGGACAGAACTGGAGCTAAGAGCATGCCGAAAGTCACATCCAAACCTTCAGTCCCTAAAACGCTCGCTAGTGAGAGAATCGAAGCGAATCCCTATAGAAAAGGTGCGTGCCGCTATTGACGAGTGGACAGCACGCTTAAAGGCCTGTATAAAAAAAAGAGGCGGTCATTTCGAGTGAATTTTAATTTTTTTTTATTTATTCATTGCCTATCAATAGCGTTATTTTTGTTTTATTAAAATAAATTGTTTCAGTTTTTAATAATTTGAGTTTTTTTTTCGTCTCAAAACTTATGAACACACGAGGTAGAGACTTGAAATTTTGCACATAGATACCTTATACAATGTAGGCATCCACTAAGGAAGGATTTTTGAAAATTCCCACGGGAACGGGAAAAAACGGGATTTATATATTCGATCCTGAGTGACCCTATCTCAGTAACTATAATAACTAGACTCTTCAAATTTGATAAAAAAATAGGTATTACAAAGGACAATTAATACTGGACTGCCAATCTCATACAAAAAAATGTAACGCTGAAATAGCTCAAAATTCCGGGCTAAAACTAGATGGCGCTGCTTCATAGCCTGGAAGTAGAAAAAAATATGTTTTTCTCCAACATTTATATGTTTTTCTTGTTTTATTGGGAACAAACATCATTCCACTTTGTTTCAATAACATAATATCACTTCAATACACGATTTTTAAAGATTATATTTTGTAGTCGTCAAGCACGTAGTTATATTAGTATTTTATAGATGACACTACCATAGGAATCATAGGTTGCACGCAGGCTCGCTAAGTTTTGCTGCATAAAATAACTAGATGGCGTCGATGAGCTCGTGAAATGTGTGATAAAATCAAGATATTCAGTAGAGCCTGTCGCAAGCACGCACAGAGTAGGTACCTACATTGCAAGCGCGCGCCGACACACAATGTTGATTGTTGGTTCACAACGACGTTCGCATCAAGAACGATGAATTGTATTCATCGTTCTTGGTTCGCTCGCATCATCGGAAAAAATATGCCACCTGATAATGTATGTTCCAGTAGATGGATGTACAGACACCAGCATAAACATGTGCAAAAACATTTGACTATCTATGAAATCATAAATAAGTGTCCTGTCTCACACTTGCTCGGAAAAAAATTGCAAAAGTAAGTATCGGAGCGGAAGTAGCGAAACGCTTAAAAATATTTGATTAGGTACCTATCGAAAAAAAAAGTAAGTAAGTATGTGACTACTTCCACCGGCATATACAATCTATTAGGTTCTTTCGAAAGCTTAATCATCGGACGTCAGTATAATAAATAAATGCAGTATAGGTCGACCACATACTTAAATATTTGATACGATACTAAATCAAAAACTACTTAGGTAGTCATTTTTTATCTGCAAAAACGGACCTTATCAATCTCTCGCAAAGCCCTGAATTGTAAGAAGTAATTTGACACTCACGAGAACAGTGCAGAAAGGTCAATATTGTCATTGGATTTATATTATGATGAGCCTCACAACTTATCTATTCATTAGAATATTTCTGTCACACGCTATTAAGACGAGGGAAGAAAGAGATGACGCATGCGATCGCGAACGTAAGCGCCACAGATATACATTACACTAGATTACGCAAATGTGTCCGAACCCCGACCAAACGTCGTCGGGGTTGGCAGCCTACAAAGTCTGACCGCTAACTGACTATTCATGACTTGTGACTGACTCGGGCGGCGCGATTTTGCGCGGACATCGGGGAATTCCTGGGAATTCATATTGCTAATTTTCTCTTGAGACGACACAGTAGATATAAAAAAACCGGCCAAGAGCGTGTCGGATACGCCCAAAATAGGGTTCCGTAGCCATTACGAAAAAATTAAGTAATTTTTCTTCTAAGGATTCCGTATTTTGTAGGGAATTTTCCAAGTTTAGGTATTTTTTATACCTTAGTAGGCTGCTATTTATTCTTAAACTACCTATTAATAATTCACAACAAAACTTAACCGTTATAGTTTTGCTTGTAAGTTTGATATACTTACGACCATCCTGAAGTTTCCCAAAATTTTCCACCCACCGGCTTAGATTTTAGAGGGAGGGGGGGAGGGGGTGAAGCTTGATTTTAATGAAAAGTTGCACTTTAAAGTTGAATATTTTGCAAACAAAGCAATGAATCGAAAAATCATTTTAGTAAACCCCTAATGGTTTTGAAAGACCTATTCAACGATATGCCACACTACAAGGTTGGATGAAAAAATATCACACATTTACGTCTATGGAACTCTGAAAAAAAAAAAATATTTTTTAATTTTTATTGCACCATTTCGTCGGCATAGTTTACATATATATTTGTGAAAAATTACAGATTTCTAGCATTGATATTCTATGAGAAAACCGCGGATGGACAGACAGACAGACAGACATGGCGAAACTATAAGGTTTCCGTTTTTGCCATTTTGGCCACTGAGACCTAAAAAGTGACACGGTTGGTTTTCATACAGATTGAGGTATTTGCGTTATCTGGTGTAATCTATATCTGTGGTCGGCGCGCTAGACAATTCGGCCTCCGTTTATCACTGAAAACGCGTAAAAATTTCGAATTATAATGACTTTTTTATAGTGAAAACATGGCGCAATACAATTGAATAATTTAAGCACTTCTAATATCAGCATCGTGGCTCAAATGGTAGAGCGGTACACTCGTAATCTGATTGGCCAGAGTTCAAATCCAAATAGCATGTGGTATCTTTTTCGATAATATTTTTTTCGTTTGGTTTCTTTGTTCTTTAAAACCTTGTTTAAAAATACTGATCTTCTCAAAAAAAAAGCTAACAAAAAAAAAACTGGGTAGGATAGTGCTCGGTCACCCAGCTACTTTACTTTGATGACAAGTTTGTCGTAAAAGCAAGGGACACCCCAATACAATATAGCAGAATTTTAATAATTTTATTTTGGACATTTTTACATTAAAATAAGCCAACCCAATGGTTCAAACTAAAAACATGCTTTAATGGTAAATAAAATGGCATGCTTAGAGACTCGGGCTTGATCGATTATTACTATTTTATGAACATAAACAGCGGGGCTGCTACGAAATTCGAAAATAAGACTAGACTATATATAAATGTTTGTGTGTGTGTGTGTGTGTGTGTGTGTGTGTGTGTGTATATATAAACTTTTGCTTATATATATACTGTGACAGAATAAAGTGAAATGGAATTGCCGATCCATCTTATGAAACATGAGCTAACGCCATCTATTCACTTTTCACTGCATTACTTGGAACGCGGTTGAACGCTTGATGGTATTAATTCACGCTGGCGTATTTGTAGAAATTGGAAAATTTACGACTTTAGAACGAAGTGGTACTCTTAGCGCCATCTAGCGACGCAGAAAGATACTAATTACCGGCGTACGAGTCTTTGTATGGAGATTGGCAGTCCAGGTATTAATCGTCCTTGGTATTACGATAAGTTAAATATGAATTTCAGGATTTTTGGATAATCCCACGGGATAAGGATAAGGAAAAAACGAGATTTATATATTCAGTTCAACGGAATCCCATGAACAATAATTTCTAGACTCTTCAAATTTGGCACAGAAGTAGGTAATTATAATAATAAAAAAATATTTTAAGGATTTTTGGAAATTCCCACGGAATAAGGAAAAAACGAGATTTATATTTAGTTCAACGGGATGGAATCTTCGTTTTCCTGGTCGTAGAAAATTGTAATTTAGCATTTAGGTTCCTTTGGGGGCGTGTAGGGGAGCACTACAAAAGGATTTCCCGAAATTATGACGGGAGCGGGAAAAACGGGATTTTTCGCTTAACGGATGCAAAAAGCTGAAAATCGGCATGTAGATTGCTTGGGGAGTGTAGAAGAGCATTGAGAGTGGAGTTTACAAAATTCCCACGGGAACGGGAAAAAACTGAATTTTTCGTTTTAATGGTCATAGAAAACTGAAAATTGGCATGAAGGTTATTTGGGGAGTATAAGGGAGCACTACAAAAGAATATCCCGAAATTCTGACGGGAACGGGAAGAAACGGGATTTTTCGTTTGACTGGACGCAGAATGCTGAAAATCGGCATGTAGATTGCTTAGGGAGTGTGTAGAGGAGCATTGAGAGAGGACTTTAGAAAATTCCCAAGGGAACGGGAAAAACGAGATTTTTCGTTTTACTGGTCGTAGAAAGCTGAAATTTGGCAAGTGGGTTCTTTGGGGAGTGTAGGGGAGCGTTGAGAGGAGAGAGAAATTCCCGAAAATTATTACGGGAACGGGAAAATCGGGATTTTTCTTTTTCTTTCTTATTTATTTAAAAAAATCTTTTTTTATTCGAAAGAGTCCCGTGAGATAGCCCACGGGAATCCTATGTCGCAAAGGTACGAAGTAGCCTGCAAAAAAAACAAGTAGGTTTTCTAAAATTACACTCCTGACCTGAAAATGTGAAACAGGGCCTCAAAATCGATTTTTAATTCGAAAATTTGCAAATTATGTGATTCTCTGAAAAATCAATTAAAACACGAAAATGAAGATCGTAGAAAGAAAATCTGTGTTACCCCTAATTTAACGCGAGCGAAGCCGCGGGCAAAAGCTAGTTGACAATATTACACTTTAAACAATCAGGAATAACATTCGAGAGATCATTAATGTAAATGATGAATAGCAAGGGTCCTTATATAGAGCCTTGAGGCACGCCTCTTGTTATCTTAACACTCTCTGATCTTTCATCACCCACTTGTACAGTCTGATCCCTCTCTTTTAGGTACGACTGAATTAGCTGAAGATCAATGTTTTTAATGCCGTAAGATGAAAACTTAGCTAATAGAATGTTGTGGTCTACCATATCAGATGCCTTGGAAAGGTCACAAAAAAAACCTATACACCTTTGTTTGTTCTCAATACCTGTGTGAACATGTTTAACAACAGCTGCAATAGCGTCCTCGGTGGATAGACCTTTGCGAAAACCAAATTGATTAGGACTAATTATATTATTTAGTGTGAAGTAATCATTTAGTCTAGAAAACATAACCTTTTCGAAAATTTTGCTAAAACACGGAAGAATTGAAACAGGACGATAATTATCAGGAGACATAGAATCTCCTTTTTATGGAATGGGACTATTTTAACTTTTTTAAGTCATTTCGGGAAAACACCACATTGAAAACATTGATTAATTATATCTGCGATTATTTGTGCTATTGGCATGATTGTTAACTTCACAATTTTGATCGATACACCCCACAGGTCATAGGTATCTTTATTTTTTTAACTCTTACAGGCTGCTAATATATATTATTGTTTATAAATATGTATGTTAGTCTGTAAGGTATTTATTGTATGGGCCTAAGTTGCCCGAAATAAATAAATTTATTATTTATTATTATTATTAAAACCTCTTTCACACTGACATTTGACCATTTTAAAATATTCAATAGGCGGGTCGAATTTGATGAAATTTGTAGCGTTACAATTAGGAACTGGATTTGCAGAACATGTTTGTATATTTGAGAAGAAATTACTCAATATTTTTGTTACCTGTTTGGGGTCTTTACGCAGTTTGCCCTCTTGAGTTAAATTTATAATATCATTTATACGTTTTTTAGAACCTGTTTCACCACTGATCACATTCCAGGCAGTTTTTATTTTATTTGCTGATTTTTCGATTTTTTGACGAAGCCAATTGGACTTAGCTTGTCAACATAATTTTCTAAAGATACATTTATAGTTTTTGAAATATACCCTAAAAGATTCATTTTTGCCTATTTTATTATATTTAGTGTTTAATTCAAATAACTTTTTCTTACTGCGCCGGATGCCTGCAGATGCCCATTCATTAAATGTCGTTTTTTCCGGTACAGAGACCTTTCTTTGTGGCAATACGTTATTAAGAACGCGCATGTACATATTAAAAAACCTATTAAAATGTTCTTCCGGATCATGGCCCATTTGGAAGTCACAAAATTCATAGTATAGTTTACTATTTAATTCGTTGATTTTAGCATGTGTGAGAAGTCGTTTATTGAAAATGACTCTGCCTGATTTACAATCAGCGCCTGTCTCAGGGGTCATCTCCGTTGTCAAAACTTGACCAAAGTGATTTGAACATGTAACCATAATATCATAATATCACATTGTTCTTAATTAAGATTGCCACACCACCATAAATATGATGGGATCTAATAAATTTAGCACCAAATTTGTAACCATCCACTGAACATGACGATACATTGTGATCTTGTACCCAAGTTTCAGTTAGGCACATAACATTTATTTGTAACTCGTGTAAGGACAAAGACAGTTTATTAACCTTGTTACTAATGCCTTGAACGTTTTGGTGAGCCACAGAAAATGATGAAGAATCTAGATTTCTTCTGAAGAAGAAGAATCTGACTTCTTGGCAAGAACACATTAATAGTCTTACAAGTAGAGTTAGGAAATTGATACATATATTTAAAACACTACGACACGTCTGTGACAAGAAACTATTAATTTCTATATATTATGCTCTGTGCCAATCAATTATTTGTTACTGCATAAATATTTGGGGGGGGGGGGGGGGTGTGCACCCAAGACCACATTGTTAAAACTAGAAAGGGTGCAAAGAATTGTACTCAAAGTGATGACATTTTAAAACTACCGCTATCCAACGACAACTCTATATAGTGATACCTTGGTTCTAACTGTAAGACAACTATTCATCAAGCAGCTGATACTAGCACAACATAAATTACCACCTGATTATTCAGCTAACCGTAGAAGAAAAGATATTGTGTATGCCATACCGTCACATAACACTAAATTTGCTAAACGATTCTTAAAGGTCCTAGGATCAACCATCTATAATAAAATTAGTAATAATATAAGTCTTAGGACATTAACCCTCCATTCGTGTAAAGCTATTACAGAAAATTTTCTTAGACAGTTAAATTATGAACGTAATGAACATCATACATACTTACATACATACATACAAACATACATACAAACATACATACATACAAACAAACATACATACAAACAGCAAGCAATTAGATTTAACCAAGCAGCATATAAGGTTAATACAAATTGATGTGATGATTTTGCTTATACTACATGTTTACGCTGAAACACAGCGGTTAACATTGGAATGCAATCTTGTTTTTCAACTCATCCGCATAATAGAACTTTTGTCAAATTGTTCCTGTTTTGTCTGTTCTTTTCTTTTGTTTGAAACTATACTGTGTTCTATTAGTTTACTACATAAAATAAGTTAAAATATAATTCTTATATATAGATAAATAAGATGATTTCATAGAAATATATGTAAAATATAATTCTTTTTCATCACATTGTAACTATCAGGACAAGGTTTGATTTTTAAAGATAAGTAATTCGCAAAAATAACAACAACATTAAATACTGTGAATTTATAATAATTCTAAGCCGGTACGAATTGCGCGTGTGCCGCTTAGCTTAGTATATTTTATTATAGAATAGATTAATAGGATGGTGAATACTGTTTCCACCGTAATACAGTTAAATACTAGTACGGGGATCAGAAGACGCTTACGCCCGTTAATCTTATTATTAATGTTAACTATTATTAAGTAAATTGTTTAATTTATTGAATCAGGCGTTACTTTGCGAAGGTCCATATCAATGAACTAAAAGAATTTCTTTGCTCACTCTGAAGATAAGCTCTGGTTGAGTTCGAAACGTTCAGTGTGTTGTGGTGGTGGTGATAGATGGGTTTGTGTGATTTGTGTGAGTTCTTACAGTGTGGAGGTGGAGGAACTGCATGAACACGCATAATTTGCATAGACTTAGCTATCTCAAGGTCGCGGGTGAGCAAAGAAATTCTTTTAGTTCATTTAAGTAAATTGTATAACATGTTAAAACACGGTTTTCTCAAGTAATGTAAGCAGCATTGTAACATTAATGTTTCGCAATAAAGTTATTATTATTATTATATGTCTTAAGCTACCTCTAAAAAAGTATGCTCCGAGTCGGATTTAGATGCAGGCTTATTTTCTTCAGGGGGCTCAGAATTGCTTGCTTCATGTGGTTTATTCGGACTTAACGGAGGCGTGTTGGTAAGGATACCATGATTGGAGTCATTATTTTTTTCAGCATCCGGTGTCATATCCTGATCCTCCACTGCCGTGTTTTCAACGTAATTAAATTCAATTTTTGATATTACTTCCCTTATTTTCATGAAGATGCTACGCATGCCTTGTTCATTAATGTCTCTTGACCTTTTATGAAACATATCGTGGTCATATGTGAGCGTTTCATTCGAATCAATGAGATAGGCATGGAAATGAGTGCAAATGTCCAGATAAAGAAGATGGTTAAAAGTTTCAACACGCCAGTTAAATCATCATCTCCCCACACTTATACATCAGTGTACATATTATGAAGTTAGTGTTCAATAGGGAGGTTAAAGTTTGTCTTATTAGAAATACCAAATCTAAGTAGTTTTTGGATCTCCTAAAGTCTTCCTCGCCTATAAGGATTACGCAGTAATCGCTCAACTTCAGATGTCGCGTCTTTAAACTGGATGTCTTTTAATAAATGTTCAATTCCAGAGCTTGGCGTTAAATAATGACATATCTGAAGGTTCTCTGAAAGTTCGTTTTTTGCGCTACGCAGTACTTTATTTATTTTATTACTGCTTACAATGACGAGTTTTTGACTAGTAGACTGATCATATGGAAGAAATCCAGCACCCTCATTCATTGGGTGCGGGGTATCATTTTGTCTTCGCTGCGGTTCTATAGAGTCTTCATTTTCATTAGAATTTTAATTTGGATCTGGTTCTTGGTTAGGAGTTTGTAAAAAAGGTATTTTGCCAATGACCAGTTCGCCACTTCTTTTGGGAGTGCTTAGCGGACTCTGTTTTTCATAATTTTTGGTGATTAATTTTTTTTTCGTTTGTGTATGTTTTTAGACGGTGTATCTTCAATTAATATTTTCTTATAGGAATTCATCTTCGCCTGGCAGTCTTTAACTGACTACTGGAAGTTGGTCAAATTATACTTGTAAGATTTGACTGCAGACAGACAAATAACGGGACAGGTGAATAAAAGCTTGTAAAAATGCCATTTTTAGTAAAAGCTCTTTTGCCAACCATAGTTTTTAATCAGAAACCAGCGTTAGATAAACAATAAAATTGATACACAAGACATTAACTGAAACTCACTGTCAACTGGAAGGGATTCCTGTTAGGGATGATTTTGCCTGTGTACATGTGTAGTCCTATAACTTTGTCTGTAAATTGAACATATACACACACACACACACACGTACGCACGCACGCACGCACGCACACCATAATTTCGATTAAATTTAATGTATTTAAATTTTAGAAAGTAGCTAATTTACGACTAGTGTTAAAGTGAACTTTTGAATACCTTTGTTCACTAATACACTTTAATAATAACCAAAATCTAGATGTTTTAACAATTTAAGTATTTAAAATTAATGGTAGTTCAATATTTTACTTAATGAGGTAAAATATATTGACTTTCAGCCTCAATTTTTTTAACCTACATACAAATTGGTTACCTACAGAACGGGCCTTGCCTAGTGTAGGAGCCCGTGTGATTTATTGAAAAGTAGCAACATTTTTGTAAATAAATGAATTGAATAAAAAAATGAATTTGAATTAAAATTAAATTTTCTCTGCAATAAAGAGTTTTACATACATACACGAGCTGTACCGGCGAACTTCGTATCGCCTACTTAACAGACACAAACAATTAATGTCGTGTTAACTTTGTTTAATGTTTATTTGGGCAAAAAAACGGTACAATATAGAAAAAAACTTAAGAAAATAAGACTTAAACGAAACATAGACCAGCAAATATGCCACTATTAATTTACACAGTAGAGTAACACGTACAAAGAATAAATAAGCTAAACAATGTTGGATTTTACTAACGTAATTAAACGAGTATAAATAAATATCACGCTAATAGTTTATTAGAATTATAAGGATTAAATAAAACAAAGTCAGGTTAGAACACCATTATTATAAATTATATTTCCAAAGTTTGTATTTTGGTCTTCATTGAGGTTGTGTTGTGAGCAACTGTACAAAATTCAAGACTAAATCCAGTGCTGAAATTTCAAGATTTTTCCATATCCCGTGGGGATATCGAGATAAAAAGTAGCCTATGTGTTATTCCAGAGGTCCAGCTACCTACATACCAAATTTCATGGCTCTATGCCCAGCGATTGTTATTTTAATATTTTATCCCTGGGTATTCCGTGGGAATATCGGGTCAAAAACAAAAAGTAGCCTATGTGTTATTTCAGACGTCCAGCTACCTACATACCAAATTTCATGACTATGTAGGTAGGTAGTTTTTATTTCAAGATATTGTCCCTATCCTGTGGGAATATCTGACTGAATGCTCCTCTCGTCCACACAAAGGTTGACTGGTAGAGATCCTTTCAAGGTATAAGTTCACCTTTGTACATATATTTCATTTTTTTTATTCGACTGGATGGCAAACGAGCAAATGGGTCTCCTGATGGTAAGAGATCACCACCGCCCATAGACACCTGCAACACCAGGGGGATTGCAGATGCGTTGCCAACCTAGAGGCCTAAGATGGGATACCTCAAGTGTCAGTAATTTCACCGGCTGTCTTACTCTCCGCGCCGAAACAACAGTGCAAGCTCTGCTGCTTCACGGTAGGATTAGCGAGCAAGATGGTGATAGCAATCCGGGCGGACCTTGCAAGAGGTCCTACCACCTGCTGTTTGTTTATCTATTGTGTTTTTGTTTACTTATTTTGTACAATAAAGTTTACATCGGAATAAATAAAAAGTAGCATGTGTGTTATTCCAGTGGTCCAGCTACCTACATACTACATTTCATGACTCTAAGCCCAGCGGAGATGTTTCGAGATTTTATCTATCCCGTGGGAATATCGGGATAAAAAGTAACCTATGTGTTATTCCAGAGGTCCCACCCATATACCAAATTTCATGGCTCTAAGCCCAGCGATTGTTTTTTTTTAGATTTTATCCCTATCCCGTTAGAATGTCGGGATAGAAAGTTGCCTATGTCCGTCTCCTGGTTCAACAATTTTCAGCCAAATCGGTACAGCCGTTCTTGAGTTATAAATGGTAGACTAGCATATACCCGCGGCTTCGCATGCATTATCAATTCGAGATTTTATCCCTATCCTGTGGGAACATCGGGATAAAAAGTAGCCTGTGTGTTAGGTATTGCAGAAGTCCCGCTACCTACATACCAAATTTCATGACTCTAAGCCTAGCGGTTGTTATTTAGAGATTTTATCCCTATCCCGTCGGAATATCGAGATAAAAGTATCTTATGTTTTAATCCAGGTTACAAAATAACTTTTTGCCAAATTTTATCCAAATTCGTCGAGCCGTTGTTGCAATTATCATCTAAAAGGAATCAAATAAGAATAATAGTCACATCACAAAGCCTTAGGCAGCCCGGTGTTCATATTAGTAGGCTGGAAGTGTCTACAGGATTGTCAGATTCTATTGAATTGGAGTATACACCATAGCATTTCTTTCCTACTTAATCGTCTGAAAAATCTTGATTACTGGCATACAGCTAAGAGGTGCGTGGCACCATTTCTTGTAATTATTAGGTATGGCTTAGGCATACGAGGGCTGCACTGAAAGTTTCGGGAATCCAATACTTATTAATCTATTTTTAACATGTATTATACCTTTTTATAATCTCTGAAGTTTCCTTATCTTAACACACTGGCCACTTAGAAAAAAAAAACTATGGTTCGGTTTCAATTGTTTATTGAAGTCGTCGAGTCGCTGCTTAAAATGGAATTGTGCCGTGAAAATTTTAGAGCTATGATTTATTATGACTTTAAAAGTGGACTAACACAAAAACAATGTGGAGACCGGATGGTTGCTGCTTTTAGTGATGAAGCACCTTCAAAGACTTCAATATACAGGTGATATTCAGAATTTCAACGTGGCCGTGTATCCCTCACCGACGAAGTACGTGAAGGTCGACCAAAATCGGCAGTCACGCAAGAAAACGTCGATGTTGTGCGTCGCCTGATAAGTGAAGACCGACATGTGACATATCGGGAAATTCAAGAGTGTTTGGGTATTGGAATGAGCCAAATACAAATTATTTTAAAACAAGAATTAGGCGTGAGGAAGTTATTTTCCCGTTGGATACCTCACCTATTGTCTGACGAGCAGAAAATAGTCCGTGTCAATTGGTGCCGCAAAACTTTAAAAAAATTTAACAAGGGAAGCTCAAATGCAGTTTTTAGCATAGTATCAGGTGACGAGTCGTGGATATACGCTTATGAGCCTGAAACTAAAAACCAATCCCGAGTATGGGTCTTCGAAGACGAGCTCAAACCGACAAAGGTTATTCGTTCTCGCAGCACGGCTAAGAAGATGGTGGCTACGTTTATCTCTAAATCTGGTCACGTAGCTACTGTTTCTCTTGAGGATCGTAGAACAGTCAATGCTGATTGGTATACCAGTATTTGTTTGCCGAATGTCTTGGCTAAACTCCGAAAAACAAACCCTTGTCGTCGCATCATCCTTCACCACGACAACGCCAGCCCACACACCGCTCGGACAACAACTGAGTACCTGGACGGTGAAAAAGTCGAAATATTGGACCATCCCCCATATAGCCCTGACTTAAGTCCCAACGACTTTTTCACATTCCCCAGAATTAAGGACAAGCTGCGTGGTCAGCGATTTCAGACGCCAGAAGAAGCAGTGGACGCCTATAAAATAGCCATTTTGTCGACCCCTACTTCAGAGTTCCATAAGTGCTTTACGGACTGGTTTGAACGTATGAATAAGTGCATAAAATACAAAGGCCAATATTTTGAAAAACAATAAAAATAATTAAACTCACTTTTACTGCATAGTTTTTTCTATTCCCGAAACTTACAGTTTAACCCTCGTAGCTGGCGTAACGGCCCGACCGTGACTACGCGTAACCGAATGCGCAGCGAGCGATTCTCTTGTACATTGTGTTGATTTGTGGTGTTCAATAAAAATACTCGTATGGTATTGTATTACTTGGGCTCAAAATATTATTACTGTAGTAATTGTCTTGTTATATTTCAATTGAAAGAAAAAAAAACTAGCAAATGTGGCACTTTATAATAAGTAATCGCCATCGCCCATATAGGTACACTAGCAAAGCTAAAAAATTACTAATACTACGGCCTAGAAGTCTGAGATGGAATGCCTCTGGTTGTGTCTTTGAATGGGTGTGGTTGTGCCTCTAGCTGTGTCTTGCTGATTAGCGATAAAATTAGAGAGTAAAATGGTGGTTGCGATCTCGACGGACCTTCCGCAAGGTCCTACTTGACTAGCTGATCAGCTATGCGATCTATCTTAGTGTTATCCAAAAATATTTCAGTTTCTTATATTTCCAACCCATAATTCATTTTATTAATTTTCAGGAATTCGTAAGAAAAAGAAATGGAATTCTGAAGCGAGTCTACGAAGGAACAGCTAACAAAATTGCAAGCCAAATTAAATAAAGTTTTAAGAGTCAAAAACTCGTTCAAATGCAGATTGGCACTAGCATGACGATCACGAAAAACTGCAATTTTTGAAGTGCTCAAGCCCATAGATTGCACAGATAGAAAATATTGTATACTAGCTTTTGCCCGCGGCTCCACCCGCGTGGTATTCGGTTATCTCGCGCTGTTCCCTCACGAACTGCGCATTTCTCCGGGATAAAAAGTAGCCTATGTCTGTCTCTCGGGCCCATAAACTATCTCTATGCCAAAAATCACGTCGATCCGTTGCTCTGTTACGGCGTGAAAGACGGACAAAAACAAACATATAAACATACTTTCGCATTTATAATATTAGTATGGATGAAATTTTTAAACTGTTGTCTAATGCCTACTTGCCTACTAATATTATAAATGCGAAAGTCCGAAGTCTGTCTGTCTGTCTGTCTGTTACGCTTTCACGTCGAAACCGCTGAACCGATTTAGATGAAATTTAGTATAGAGATAGTTTAAGCCCAAAGGATCAACATAGGATACTTTTTATTCCAGTAGAAGGCGCCACCGCGCGATAACCTAGGTCCGCACAGACGAAGTCGCGGGCATAAGCTAGTATGTAATATTTCGGAGTATATTAAGCTGATTATAACGTTACACCTGGATTTCAATTTCTTGATTTCAATATTTGACGACCGGATGGCTAAGTGGTTAGAGAACCTGACTACGAAGCTTGAGGTTCCGGGTTCGAATCCCAGCCGGGGCAGATATTTGTATGAATAATACGAATGTTTGTTCTCGGGTCTTGGATGTTTGATATGTATTTAAGTATTTATTTATCTATATTTAAGTATGTTTATCCGTTGCCTAGTGTCCATAGTACAAGCTTTGCTTAGTTTGGGACTAGGTCAATTGGTGTCGAGTGTCCCGTGATATTATTATTATATTATTATTATTATTATTATTGATATGTGTAAAGGAAACCTGGCGCAGTACATAGTTAGCAAAAACGTTTTTTTTTGTTTGCATAGTTGGAGCAAAGAGGTAAACCACATTTTGGCAGGGAAATCAAATTATATTGATGAAACCGACAGTAAAATCATTAGCACTAAAAATATATATATCGTGGGACATTTGAGTCCCAAACTAAGCAAAACTATAAGGATACTAGGCAACGGATAATATAACTATATACTTATATAGATAAATACATACTTAAATACATATTAAACATCCAATACCCAAGAACAAACATTCGTGTTATTCGTACAAATATCCGCCCCACTTGGCCATCCGGTCGACAAATAGAATTAACTTAATCACTATCTAAAAACAAAACACGAAAAAGAACTAGACAGACTGGTATTGGTTTAGGATGTCATCATCATCATCATCCCAGCCTATATACGGCCCACTGCTGGGCACAGGCCTCCTCTCGGAATGAGAGGGCTTGTGCCGTGGTTCGCACGCGGGCCCAGTGCGGATTGGGAACTTCACACGCACCATTGAATTGCTTCTCAGGATTGTGCAGGTTTCCTCACGATGTTTTCCTTCACCACAATGCTCATGGTAATTTTTAAATGTAGTTCCGCACATGAATTTCGAAAAACTCAGAGGCGCGAGCCGGGGTTTGAATCCATGACCCTTTGCTTGAGAGGCGATAGGTCAAACCACTAGGCCACCACGGCTTGTAAGGGATATAAGTTACTACATTTATTCAAAGGGTACAAATTAAAAATATTTGAGACAGCGATCAAATCGCTACTTCAATTAAGAGCGTTTATTCCTGTTGAGCTGGCGCAACGTCGGTTTTTTTTTAGTTTATTATTACGATGTCATGATTATATATTTGCATTTAACAGATTTAAATACTTATATACTAAGAACAATTCTTACAATCCACATTTTTATTTTTCATTCAATTTCTATGGAATAATCGAAAAAAAGCAACATTGCCAGCTCAGCAGGGATAACCGCTCTTAATCAGAGGACATTGGTACTATAATAAAATAGTTGCTTTGATTTTCTAGTAGTAGTTCGCAAACCTTACAATTTTACCAGCTTTTTCACGCAGCTTAGCTTGCGTTAAATTTGGGGTAACATACATTTATTTTCTGCGATCCTTTTTTTCGTGTTTTGATTGATTTTTCGGAGGATTATATGGAAATACAAAGACAGGCAGACGTTTTTTTACATTCAGACAGATGGAGCAAATTTTGTAATTCAATAATCATATTTGTACCAAATTTGGAATCATCATCAAGGCGAACTTTTATAATGGAATGTGGAATTTTAGAAAACGTTAAAGTAGTTACGCGTTTCTTTTGTCCGCGACTTCGTTCACGACATAGGATTATTTCTTTGGGATAATAATAAGTGAATTCTGTACACAGCCACACAGCTTTCTCGGTAATGTGAAACAGACTTCTTTAATCTAGGATAGATATAACTCTTTATAAAAAAACTTTCACTGACAGAAAGCTACACTATTTTTCTACTTTAATCCCGAGAAATGGTAATTTCTACGGGACATGAATTACTATTTTGTTCTACTATTACATGCTAATTGTCAATGAGAGGCATTGTATCTTTGAAAGAATTTTGAAAATCAACTCCGGATTTGTATTCACTTTTCTTTATCCGCGGTAATTTTGCATTTTTTTGGAGAAAAAGTAGTTTATGTCAGTCAGGGATAGTGTAGCTTTCTGTACAATTTAAGTGATAGCTTGTTTTTTTATTTATTTTAGTTTGTATTTTGGTTATATTTTAGCGGCGGTAGTGGCAAGTGAAATAGGCCGATAGTTCGTCCTATTAGATAGGTCACCTGCAGGGGCGGTCTTTATGAATAAGCATAAAAGCAGTGCCTACCCTAGCATCTTTACATAAATATTTATATTACTTATTAAATTAATTACTTTTTATTTTACTTGATATTTATTAATGTTACTCGTTCGGTTCGTAATGTAACAACCTTAAAAAAGAGCGCGCTGAGCGTTTGAATTTCCGCGCTTCACGTCACGAACGACGTTACAATTTAAGAAAATCGCCTAATCGCGCTGGTAAAGCACAAATTGGGTTTGCTTTTATCCGCGCACACTAATATACGCTACGCTTGTGTAAAAAGCATCGGTGAACTACGTACTGATAGTCTTCAGACCACTACACTGACATTCACACGAACAAGTATAGCCAAAAAATTTTTCCCTCATACATTTTTGAGTCCGGCGGCTGGACGGGGAACCTATGCTCTAATTCAAACGCCAAATCACAAAATTCGAAGTTCGTGTCGTGCGATCCCTCTCGCTCTCGTATTAAATAGTATAAGTGTCAGAGAAACCGCACGACACGAACCTCGAACCGTGTGCTTCGGAGTAGCCCTTCTGCTACATTTGAAGTCCACATCGCGCGATCGCGCCGCCTCTCTCTCTCGTATTAAATATTGATAGCGTGAGCGAGACAGCCCGACATGACGTTCAGCACGCTGTCTCGCGCACAACCGGACAAATTAAAAAGTCTCGATTTTGCATATTTACCTCAAACGCTCGCACTTTTCAATTTGTCAGGTTTTTTTGGTCTACTTAATATAATTTGAATTTGAATTCGCAAAAACACGAGCGCCATGTTTTGTTTATGTTTTAAAAATGCGAAGAGACCGGCTGGTTATTATAGTGATTTTCTTTTGTTATTAACTTAGATTGTCGCGGAATTTCACCGGATAAGGATTTAAATAGTGCTTTTGGTGAAATTGAGCTTAAATTGATTAAATATGTGCTTTAGTTGTGAACAGTGTGTTGACCTCGTATGTTTGCGGAAGTTGATTAAAGGCGAATTTAGTAAGTTTTCGTTCGAAAATAAGCTTGCAGTAGTTAAAAAAGGTAGATGTGTTCCCGAGTTAAAACTAAATCAAACTAAGGGAAAGATAATCCGTCAATTTCACGCGAAATATTATGAAACTTTTAGCTGGCTTACGGGCTGTGTACACACAGAGCGTTTGTATTGTTTTTCGTGCATTTTATTCGGAAATTCTCTAAATGTTTGGAATGACACGGGTTATGTCAATCACTCAGTTAGATAGTCGTGGTGGTCAAAACCATTCGTCGAAATATGTAAAAAATTCTACAGCTACACCACAGACTCGCTTGGCGGAATAACATTGGTAAGTGCTTAAACTACCGATATCATTTATTTTTTCGACTTCTCGACATGTTTCCAAATATGTATCTCTATAGGTTGGCAACACAATCGTTTCTTTTGCGGGTGTCCATGGGTAGTAGGGCTTACTTACTCTCTACTTGCTCGTTTGCCACCCTGTTAAAAAAACTGCTGAACTTAGCTATGTTCTTCAGCCGGTCCTACGTTCAGGAGCACTGCACGCCACTGGTCACCTGTATTAACTTTAACCACTGGAACAATAATTGTCCTCATAAGAGCCTCAGGAAGATATTAAGTAATACATATTTAGAATTAAAATTTTGTCATTGTGAAAATTGGCTATAAATTGTTGCTACGCGATGTGACATGCACATGAAGCGACTAATAATCGGGTACAATCAAATTTTTAACATTAATCTGTCGTGAGACTCACTCATAGTTTCTTAAATAGATTTTTATTTTATGTAGTTTATATTATAGCCAGTAATCTCATTGCAAATGTATGTTTTTCTACACCTATATAGTAAATCCTCCATTATGCGTTCAAAAACCATAGATTTCGACAGCTACGACCAGCATTATGACATTGAATTCTATTAGGAACACGGCAGTACAACACGGCGGATACAGAAATCTATATCGTAACGAGATTTCTTACATCATTCATTACAGTGCGGTGCAGCAACGGGGCGTTCATCAGCAGGCGCAGGTCGGGCGCACACCGGCCGCTAAGAGCTGGGGCAGACATACCTAGTACTCGTTGCAATGCAGGCCATTCTCAACGGTTCGCGGAACACATGATAGAGGATTTAATATATGGATGTAGATAAAATATTTCTATGCAACTTTACGTATTTAGGCCTTAAAACACTCATGTTTTGAGGACCCCTATTACGATACAGTTGCATAAATTACTATAATCACAAACTTCAAAACATAAGCCATTATGATGTAAATAAATGGCGATTGATAAAAATGAATTAAAACTTTTTTCTTTCCTTTCTCAATACCCTTTCTAGCGCAGAGAGATCTAAGCAAATTAATAGTAGCAGACCATTGAAAAAGTAAAACGTGGTACATTAACATTTGGTAAGTACTGATTTTAATAATAAAATTGCCCTAGTGCCGTGAACTCATATGTTTTTTATTCGGTACAATGTGTTATCTTCAGTATTGATCATGTTTTTTTTTAAACATGTGCATTATTGAAAATAACATTTTTACTTAACCCGTCACGCGTCCTAGAGTCTACATTAGTCCCTAACTGTTGTACGGGAAATGTCCTTAAGACTACTGGTAGTCTCTAGTACATTTCCCGCACAAAAAAAGTTAGAGACTAATGTAGTCTCTAGGACGGGTGACGGGATAATTTTATCTATAGCGTAATATTGATAATCTATACGTAGCTATGTATACGTAAACATACATATATGTATATGTAAGTACGCATGCATAGGCACGAGCTTTAACAATGAGAACTAGATGGCACCTCTTTCCATACAAACCAATACAAGCTCTGACATACCCGTCTATCTCCCTATAGGTATATACTGTAGTCTTTGGTGTAAACAACCAAAGAAACCAACAACACCGGTTACGACTTCACCGCCGCCCAAGTCACCTATTATCTTCTTCTATATATTATATATACTTATATAAAAATGAAAGTCCTGATACATTCATTCACTGACTCATCAACGCCCAGCCCAAACCCTTGAACCTAGAAAGCTGAAATTTTGCACAGAGGTTCCTTTTATGACACGTACGCGAGATAAGAAAGGATTTTTCGAAATTCGTCCCCTAAGGGGGTGAAAAGGGGGGGAGAACGTTAGTATGTAAAATTGTTATTTCTAAAGTTGTGACTATGAAATTTGGGAAAAACATACCTACTTCAAAACATGTAAGTGAATACGCATTTCGCCATTTTTGAAAATTCTACCTTTAAAGGGTAATAAGGGGAATAAACAAACACGTGTTTCACTGTTTTTGAAAATTCTACCTCTGAGGGGGTAAAAAGGGGGGAGGAAGTTAGTACGGAAACATGTTATTTTAATGTAGTAATATGTTGAATGTGCATGTAGTTTTAAAGACAAATGAAAGAACACTATAATATAATCGGTTTTGGAAACTCTGGAAGTGGGAAAGGGGGGGGGGGTCAGAAGAAAACTTTTATTTTAGGCTTAGTTTCATGCACGAAACTTAATGAACACTGAAGTGAAGAGAAATGAAAGAGCAGTTTTAATTAACTCATGTCTCATATTTAACATTTTTTGATAATCTACCCCTAAAGAGTTTAAGGAGGATGGAAGTTTGCGTGAGAATTCTTTTATTTTTAAAATTATGATTCTGAAATTTACTGAATAACTTAAACTGAATTAAGAGAATACGTTATTCAACTCTTTTGAAAATTTCAACCTATAAGGCATAAGTAAAAGGGGAATAGTCCGCATTCGAATATACGTTATATTTGAGGTTATGATTCTTATACTAAGTGAACGACTCTCCGAATCCTAGAATCATGAGAATGCGTGATTAACTATTTCTACAATTTTCACCGCTGAGGAGGTAAAAAGGGAGATGGATATTTGTATAAGAAAATCTTTATTTTTTATGTTATGTTTATGAAACTTTGTGAATAAATTCGTGAAGAGAAATAAAAGAACGGAAAGATACAGTTTTCTTTCGAATCTCAACACTTTAAATACACTTCAAATTTGGAGTATATGTTCCTTAATACGAGTAGACGCGCACTAAAAAAGGTTTTTTTAATATTCTCAAGGGTTAAAGAATAATTGGGATTTATATTTTCGTTTCAAAGTGGCCTTAACTCCGTAATTATAAATAGCAGAGACTTTAAAATTGTCATGCGGCCGCGGGTCGGTAATACTAATAGTTAAAAACTGTTTCAAAATTTTCCGGACTTCCCACGGGATAAAACAAATAATGAGGATTTTCTATACTAACTGAAACAGAAAACGCACAAGCTAAAGTAATTAAACTACATTAAAATAATTAAGTATTATGTTAATCTGATGACAGCACAATAACCTGGCAGTGACGTCTTGGAAGTACGGCCAGTATCGTTTCCGTAGGAGGGAAGGGAACTCTTCAAAAGTTACTGTTAAATTTCAAGGAGAATGCGTTTATATCATATATACCATCTGATGCTGCAGCGCCTGCAGCCAGGGTCGTCTGCTCATAAGAGAACTCCTCAGAGGTTGACAACACCGGTACGAAATTGAGGAAATTTATAAGGAAATATCTATACTTTGTTTGTTGGGGGTAATCTCCGAAACTACTGAACCTATTTAAAAAATCCTTTCACCAATAGTGAGCTACAATATCCCTGGTTGACATAGGCTATCTTTCTTCGAAAAAATACAAAAATTCCTCGGAATAAAAATAAATGCCTTTAACTTCGAGGCAGACTTTCAAAATTCTTTGAATAATAGAAAATTTTAAAATATATTAAAACAGTTAGTCATGCCTGCATGCACTTCACGCGAATTTCACGCGATAAAAGTAGCGCATGTCAATCAAACACAGTGTAGCTTTTTATTAGTGAAAACAAATTGGTGTAGGTAAACGTAGTCACTTATTTCTTGGGAACTTTGCATTTTCTCAATAAAAAAGTAGGTATAGCCAAAGTTAGTCAATAATTATGAAAACTTTTGCTTTTTGCTTTGAAGGGAAGGTTTTTTTTTTCAATCGATCTAAAGAGTTATATTTATCCCGCGGGAACTTTGCAATTTCCTTAGGTAAAAGAAGTCTGTTTCGATTCAATCACAGATATTGTAACTTTCTATAGAATTTACTTATTCTTATCCCACGGGAATTATTCTATATCTCGCACGAAGCCGCGGGCAAAAGGAACACGTAGGTTTTCTAAAATTCCACCCTTGATGATGTAAAGCAGGTGTTCAAAGTTTGTACGAATTATAATTTTGGTAGATTGATTTTTGCATTCCAAAATTTCCACCATCTCTCTAAAACAACGTCTGTCTGTATCTGTATTTCCATAATAATCCTTCAAAAAATCAATTAAAATACGAAATTGAATCGTAGAAAGTTAATTTAACGCGAGCGAAGCCGCGGGCAAAAGCTAGTACTAAATGAAAATGAAAATAACCTCCATTTACCATCTATTGTCAGTATCGACACTGGTGCCTTGCTGTCAACCATGAATGAGAGATTTCAACAGTTATCTCAAGATATGGCGGATCTTAAAAATGGGTTCAGGGTAGGTATGGACGCTTTATCAAAATCTATAGATTTGTGGGCGAGTAAATTCAGAGAAATTGAACAAATTGTCATCAATGTGCAGGCGGAGGTCGTTGAACTGCGTGAAGAGAATACATACCTACGCGATCAGCTGAGCCTTCTTCACAAAAACTCCGACGATCAAGAGCAAAGGTCTCGCCAATGCAATATCGAAATCCAAAATTTACCGGAAGAAAAATCTGAAAACCTGGTTCACGTAGTGATCGCGATCGGTAACGTGCTCAATGTTGGCATAACGCCCGAAACTATAAAAGCTGTTCACAGAGTGGCCCCTAGTGTTCAAAGCGATCGACCAAAAAATGTCGTAGACTTCGTGACGACGTGATAGCGACGGCGCGCGCCCGCCGCGATCTGACCGTGGGCCGCCTGCTGCAGGCCGCGGGCCGCGCGGGCCCGGCCCGGCTCGTCGTACCGGCGGCCACCAGGCCAATCTACGTCAACGAACACCTTACTTTGAAGAATAAGATACTGTATGCGAATACCCGCAAGGAAGCTAAGGCTAAGAAATACAGATGGGTGTGGGTGAAACATGCCGCAATTCTCGTTCGCAAGGATGATGCTTCTAAAGTAATTAGGATCCGAAACGAAGCTGATCTCTCAAAACTCTGAAGTTTATGCAGATATTCACACTGGTTAACCCTTAAATTTCATGGTCGATGTTGTGGACACTTTTTCTTATTTTGTAAGTTTTACAAACCTGATAATTTGGAATCATTTTTTTTTTACATTGCCTGCTCTTACATAATAATAATAATAATAATAATAATAGCTTTATTTGTCGACCAACTTGGATCAAATTGTTAGTATTTTATTTACATGTCACAGACTTATAGCTAAGGTACATGAGCGTGACCATCATTATAATTAACTTGCTGGTACTAAACTTATGTAAAGTGACTAATTTTAATTTAGCATACACGGTGCATCATCTGTCTTTGCAGAAGAATTTATATTCACTTTTTAAAAGCGTCAAATATATTTCTATATATTTCAAGCGTATAAATAAGTTTATTATTGCATATTTTAATTTACTATCGAACACCGCAAGTATTTATATTAAAATTATTATATTATATTTAGCCTATAACTGTGTCCCACTGTATGTTAAAAATAAAATTATATATATAATTTTTCTTTTTTTTTCAAATACATACATAACCCATATTATTATGTCGGTTAGTAAAAGAGTAAAATTATATTATCAAAATTGCGGTGGGCTCAGATCAAAGTTATTGAATATGCGCTTGAACTTACTACAATGTGATTATGATGTAATTGTCTTAACTGAAACATGGCTCAGGCCAGATATTCATGATGCGGAAATCTTTGATACTTCTTATGTTGTTTATAGGCGTGATAGGGACCTGTTGGGAACGGCGAGGAAGGATGGCGGTGGAGTGCTAATAGCGGTTAAAAAATGTTTTCATTCGACACGTAGGACTGAGTGGGAGACAAAAAATATCGAGGAGATATTGATCGAACTAAGTATTGATGAGCGTAAAATTATCATTGGTGGTGTTTATATATCACCTAAATCTAGCTATTGTGTTTACGAAGAATATTGTAGTAAAAAAAGTGAACTCAATAATCTTTCGCATATTACTCAAATATGTCTTGTCGGCGAGTTCAATTTGCCAGATATAAAATGGTTACAAAGCCCCCACTCAGGGGAACTCTCACCTTCTGACGACGTACCGTGCCTGAGTGGGAGGTTATTTTTGGATACAATTAACTTTCTTGGCCTCAAACAATTCAATAAATTTTATAATGTTAATGAAAGAATCTTAGACCTCATTTTGTGCAATAATGAATGCGAGGTATTTGAACCGGAATTGGAACTCTCCAATATTGATCGACACCATCCGGCTGTTCAATTTTTCCTCAATATTGGAGCCCATAGAAACGTCCCTATGAACTCACGATTAAAATACAATTTCCACAATGCTGATTATGATGTTATTAAAGAGGCGATAGGGGATGTCGATTGGGCATTTGAGCTCCAGGAACTGCAGCCTAGTGAAGCGGTTGACCACTTCTATGATGTGATTTACTCAATTATTGACAGGTTCATACCACTTAAAAATGTTAAAAGCCCCAAGTACCCGATTTGGTTCTCTCATGCACTAATGAGTACTTTAAATAGAAAAAGTAAAGTCTGGCGACGCTGGAAAACATACAAGTCTCATCCGATTACCGTGAATATGCTTTGCTTCGTACAAGATGTAAAGTTTTGATATCAAAATGTTTTACAGATTATATCCACCATACGGAGAAGGCCATGAAACAAAATATTAAATCATTTTGGTCGTATATATCATCACTTAAGGCTAACTCCTCCGGTTACCCAGCAACTATGTCTTACGGTGACACTTCTTCGTCTTTACCTCAAGATATTGCTGAATTATTTAAAAAAAAATTCCAATCTGTATTCGAACCTGGTGAAGATATTAGTGCTTGTGACTTATCTGGCTTACCGATCTCCGATGAAGCCCCAAACCTTTCGAACTTGCATATAAGTAAATCACAAATTTTGAGTAAATTAAAAGGAATCGACATCAAAAAGGGCGCAGGTCCAGACCAGATTAGTCCTATCTTTTTAAAGAACTGTGCTCAGGTGTTGGTCGATCCGCTTTACATCATTTTTAATAGATGTTTGAGTTCGGGACTCTTCCCCGATCGTTGGAAGGAATCGCTAGTAACTCCAATCTACAAGAATGGTTCACGTTCCCAAGTCACTAATTACAGACCGATATCGGTACAGTCGTGTATTCCTAAATATTCGAAGGACTGGTTCATGATCAAATCTACCCTTTCCTTGAACCAATCATCCAGCCGGAACAACATGGATTTATGAAGTGTAAATCTACAGTTACTAATCTAATGCTTTATACTAACTACCTTTTCGAAGCTATGGACAAAAGAATTCAAGTTGACGTTATATTCACTGATTTCCGTAAGGCTTTCGATAAAGTGGACCATTTATACCTTATTAGAAAGTTGGCATACAATGGAATTCGCGGCGATCTATTGCGGTGATTTGCGTCTTATCTAACCAACAGAACGCAGGTTATTGTTTTGAATGGCTACAGGTCTAACTATGTGACTGTAACATCTGGAGTGATACAGGGATCCATATTGGGTCCGCTACTGTACACGTTATTTGTTAATGACATTAAATCATGTTTCAAAAACTGCCAATTCCTCATGTTTGCAGATGATTTGAAGATCTTTAAAACAGTCAAATCCATTGACGACTGTCATGAGATTCAAAGAGACTTGGACGATTTCTTTACATACTGTCATTTGAACAAACTACAACTTGCTAGTGATAAATGTGTACACATGTCATTCATAAAAAATAGAAAAAAATTAATTAACGTTAATTATAACATTGGTTCAGTACCCATAAAAAGAGTATCATCTACAAGAGACTTGGGAGTCATGTATGATGATAGACTAGATTTTAGATTGCATGTTGAGCGCATAGTCTCAAAGGGCCTCCAAATGTTAGGTTTTGTCTTGCGAACAGCTAAAGTTTTAAAGAATGCTTCCTCATACCTACTTTTGTACAAAACACTTGTAAGGCCACACCTTGATCATGCGTCAGTGGTTTGGAACCCATTGTATGCCAAATATTGCAAATCTATTGAAATGGTTCAGAAAAAATTCTTGCGGGCCATGCACAGGCGTCTGACAGGAAAGAGAATGAGCTATTCTAATTTATTGACATATTACAAATTACCATCTCTTGAATCTAGACGCAAGGTGACTGATGTGCTAACCTTGTATAACATATGTAAAGGGAACTATAATAGTACGGAGCTCCTTGAGCGCATTAAGTTTAGAGTCCCTGCGCGCACAACTTCTCGATCCGCATCCTCGTTCGCCGTCCCCACCTCGTCCAGCAAGGCGGGCGTGCGCGCGCCTTTGCGCCGCTTTTGCACTATCTACAACAAGCTGTTCATATTATTATTATTATTAATCGTTTATTTCATAATGACACATATATTATTACAAAGTAAATTACACTGCCAAACTGCGTAGCAGTTTGTTGGCAGTTCGAATGCTCTTGATTTCTTGATACACTTGTGTCTTACATCTAATTAGTTATAATCATGCGATATTATTCACTAAGTATATGTTAATGCTAAGCATGCAATTAGAAATGTTATTTTCGTTAGATCCAAAAGCAGCGAAAAGTGGATACCAATTGTACACCAATTGAATGAATAATTAGTATACAACTGGCACCCATCACTACCTTTGAGTACCTATCCTAATAGTTCTCTATAAAGTATTTTTTGACATTATTTATAAAATTATTTATTCTAATTTTCTCATCAAACAACTTATGCGGTAAGGCGTTATAAATTTTTGGAGCCATGTACTCAAATGTGCGTTCTCCATAGTAGTTAGTTGCTCTATATTTATCAGGGAATAATTTAGGTTTTCTTCTTGAGTCACATCGGCTGATATTTTCAATAATTCTAAGCAGAAATTTAAAAAGAAATTGTACGAAATCCTATGTTGAGTGGTTTTGTGTCAGATACAGTGTAGTGTAGTAGTCCAGTTGTAATACCACTTACATGTTTTAGTGGGAGCTGGGTAGGAAGAAAGTGTATGTTAGTTTCTAAAACTATTTTATAAGAAAATAATGTAACACTTACTTCTGTTTGCTCTCCTTAAATAAATAAATAAATGAATAAAAATAAACTAACATTGCCAAAAATGGAGCTATGCGGAGCGTTACTACTGGCGAAGCTGGTTGAAAAAGTGAAAACTACACTGAACAACAAAGAGCTAGAAATCTACTGCTGGAGCGACTCTCAAGTAGTCTTAGCGTGGCTTCAAGGGAACATAAACAAATAGGAAAGATTTGTCGCGAATCGAGTAACGCAAATTAACAAGATAATTTCCCCAACGCAATGGCGCTATGTTAAGTCAGAACACAACGCCGCTGACTGCGCAACGAGGGGACTTTCACCCTCCAACCTTCTAACTTTCAACCTGTGGTGGGAAGGCCCTAACTGGCTAAAGGACAACACCTTTGATCTACTTAAAAATAACTTTGAAACACACGTAACTAAAGATGGAATAAAAACAAGCTGTTGTATAACCCAGATTGACAACGCTTGCGAAATAACTAACATGTTATTAAACAAAGTCAGCAGTTTGAAACGCGTCATACGAATACTCGCTTGGATACGGCGGCTTAGCCCAGTTTATCGTAAACAAATCAATACTACAGACGCAAACGGTTATTTAACCAACTGTGACAACAAAGAAAGGGTTATGACTTTGACTGCACAAGAACTTGTTGGAGCAACGGAGCTGCTGATAAAGAAAGTACAAAAAGAGTACTACTCCGAGGATATGGACCACTTGAAAAAAACGGGATCTGTGCCAACAAAAGGCAGCCTACTCAAGCTGACGCCGTTTATTGACAAACACGGTATTCTCCGAGCAAGAGGACGTTTGGCTAACTCTCTTTTACCTCCCGAAAGCAAGCATCCAATGATCCTACCAGCAACAGGACGATTAACGGAGCTCATAATTCAAGAGTCCCATCGTGAGACGTTACACGGGGGAGCAAGACTAACTTTGGCACACATACGCCGTAAATTTTGGATCATTGGAGGACGGCAATCTGTAAATAAACAATTACGCCGATGTGTTAGATGCCACCGATATAAACCACACAAAAATGAACAGCTGATGGCGGACTTGCCGAGGGAGCGAGTTTTACCTTCAAGGCCATTCACGAGCACTGGTGTAGATTTTACAGGCCACGTTGAAGTGAAAATAAACAAAGGAAGAGGTGTCAAGACGTGCAAAGCCTACATCGCGATTTTCATCTGTATGGTGACGAAAGCGTTGCACCTGGAACTGGTGTCTGACTTAACGATTCAAACTTTTCTAGCCGCATTTAAAAGAATGTGTGCACGTCGAGGCACGCCAAAGCACGTCTACTTGGACAACGGTACGAACTTTGTAGGAGCCGCTAATCTACTTCAAAAGGATTTTGAACTATACCAAACATTTAACTCATCCGAATTCCAAGATGAAATGAGTAACCAACAGATCCAGTGGCACTTTAACGTACCCTTATGGCCAACAGCTGCTGGATTATGGGAGTCAGCAGTAAAGTCGATGAAATACCACCTTAAGAGAGTCTTGGCAGAGCACAAACTAACATTTGAACAGTTCACAACGTTACTCGCACAAATTGAGGCTTGCTTAAACTCACGACCACTGTGCCCTTTGACGGAAGATATAGAACATGATATGATATGAACCCTGGCAACCCTGGCCATGCTCAAACGTCAAAATCGACACAGCTGTTTTAAATTAATTAATTAATTATAATATTTAGTCTAATAAGTAATAAAAACATAAAAAACCGTGTAATATTTAACAATAAGTGTTCGCGTAAAAAAGTATAATCGTATAACCTCTACATCGCAAAGTAAAATCTCGGCGGCGGAGTAACGTCAGTGCAACGGACAAAGTTCAAATATGCGACGTTAAAAAGGGAAGTATTGTCTTCTATAAACCTAAATAAATAACATTAGGGTGTTAAATACTTATGAAATTAAATGCTTAAATTCATTACTCCTGATTAGTGTACGCATTGTTGAAAATCTGACAGTAATTTCTAACCTCGTACCTACTTCTGTTACGAACCAATCAGCTGTTGACGCTAGCTATAAATACTGTCTTTATTACCTCTTTTCCACTGTTTCATCATACAACTAGGATACTTCGTACTACCTGGTCTTGCTTACGTTCTCTATTGTTCTCCTCACAACTACTTCGTATCTCACTTATTAACCACCTCACTTCACTGCTTTTTATGCTTGGTATATAGTTGCGTTGCGGTTAGTTTCAGGTGCGGTGGAGTCACTGTGGGTTACCTGAGCTCAAAATGTCCAGCTCAGTTTTGACTCGCAAGGCCACTGCACGTGAACTCGATATCAAACTGAACGCAGCCCTTAAAGAACTCAAGCAGTCTAAGGCGACGTGTGAGCAGCTACTTCGGGAACGTGACGATAGCGAATACGAGGTGCAGCAGATAGTGTCAAAGAACACCGAACTCAAACGCGAACTAGCCGACCTGGATGTGATGTACACAGATGTTGAAGAACAACGCGACCGACTGCTGGAGACAGTTTCCAAATTACAACAGTGCTGTGACGTTCACGAGCAAACACTTCAACGAGTAGATGAGCTTGAGTATGAGCTCGCCGCCTTCCACGAATTTGTTCGCCAACTACAGGAACAGATTGAACGCCAAGAAGCCGAGAACACCCAACGGCTATATGACGAAATAATGCCAGCACTAAACGTCTCCTCAACAAGACCGGTAATAGGTTCTTCCAGGTCACCGGTTGTAATAGATTTGACCAAGGACACTTCTTTTGAGTCTAGACCAGTGCATTTTCAAAGTCATAATAAATTTAAAAAATATCTCAAGTTAAACAGGTTCATAAGAAGATCAAAAAGACTATATAAACAACATCTCAGTGTTCATAAAAATACAATTTTATATAAAAATCGTGTAAGTATCTTAAACGAGCTAAAAACATGTCATGAAAAATTACAACACAGTAGGTACGCTTATGTCACAGACACGTCCGGGCTGCGGGAAGAAATAAACCGATTAGAATGTTCCCTAAGCGACTTGACTAGCAAATACGAATTATGTCAAAATCAAATTAGTGAACACATTTTGGCCGCGAACGAGCTTGTTGATTTATGTACATTTAACGAAAAGCGCGTCAATTCTTTGTTAGCGCGCGACTGCGCATTGCAAACTGAACTACGTAATGATAATCAGTCCGTGTTACCCACCCGTAGCGCGGAATTCTGTGACATACCTACAGTTAATGATGGAAATATCTGTAAGAGTGTTAATAAAACCCTAGTATTTTCTGATAGGATAGGAAAGGGATTGAGCAAATTATTGTATAAAAATATATCAAACAGCTGTGTCATAAATAATTGTATGCCTAATGCCTCATTCAAACAAATAATTGAAAAAATTATGCTCACTAAGGTGACTAAGCAGTCAACCATTGTTTTAGTGTTAAGTGACGGGTCCGACGTTAGGTATTCGGACATAAAAACTGGGTTCGATTCCCTATCAAAACTAGGTGTTAAAAACATTATTATAGGTGCGTTTCCCTATTCTGCTTCTCTAAATAAATCCAACAATCATTTATATCGTTTAAACAAATTATTGTTTAAGATGACGACGTTTAAACAAATCATTGTTTAAGAGAACAAGTTATTCCTGAATATATCGAAATTACCATAGGCAGAACTCTTCAAATACTGTAGGAACAATATTTGAGGAGTTCCCTCGCTTTGCCTAGGATCCGATCATCAGATCCTGATTTGGTGCTTATGGGACCTAATTGAAAGCACTCCTAGACGAACGAAAAAGTAGGTAAATAAAAATCCGATTATCCGGATTTTTTAATCGAAAATCCGGATTTAAAATTCACGCTTAAAATTCTAAAAAATCCGGATTTTCGAACTTCGGATTATCCGGATTGCAATCTCTAGGCGATACTGATTATTATGTGGAATCTAATAACGGAACTGGGATCCATAGGAATATTGACCAGTTAAAGTGTAGGCGAACAACAATTGAAGGGGATAAAATTAAAACCAAGCGCTATTCAGGGTTGTCTATTGTTTGACCGAAAGTTATATGCCATAATTTCATTATCCCGAACTCCACATGCCCGAAACTTCATTTGCTCGAATGTTTCATTTACCAGAAAATTTATTTGATATATTCTTATTTTCCCGAAACTTTGATGCCATAACGATACGAATGCAATAAGTATTGTTTTCCATATTATTAAGTGCAATAATATCATTTAATAGAATATTCAAACGCCATACCAAATATTGTTTCTTTCTGAATTCATCGTGGCTACGTACGTGCGCGGAGCTCCTATTCCGCGTAGTTGAGATGTTGTTTTCTATTACTAATCTATCTATTATCTTTATTATCCGGGCTGTTATAAAAAAAAACCTAACATCGAAGGCTAAGGCGGGAGCTACGCTGCGCTTCGCTCCCGCCTTAGCCTTCTGAACCTAACCTATCCGAGTCGCTTCTGCTCCGAACCGTCTAGCTCGCTCGCTTCGCTCGCTCGCACAAATCAAATATCGCAATTCTAACCTAACCTAATCTATGTGCTTAAAATTTACCTGATTCAAAGGCTTGTTTGACGTATGGGATTTATCAGTATATCCTCTTGACGTCCAAATGTTATTATGGCATGTGATACTTATGGATTACAATGATTATGAAAAATGAAATTATTGAAAGTAACTTTATAGGAAACAAAGATTCTGCCATTTGATTAATATGGTAAAAATGAGTAGTGATAATGAATTTATAGGAAACAAAATTATGACGTTTGTATATTATAGCACATGAAATTCGTGCAAATGAAGTTCGGTCAAGTAAAGGGATACCGCTATTCAGTTCTATTTCCTGGTAGTGACGAGTCAGAGGCCCAGACGGAACCAGGGTCAGCGGGCGCGGCCGCGCCCGGCGTTAGTGAGAGCATTGAGGATGACCGCGGCTCTGACATTACGGTAGTCGACGCGCGCGCACCCTCGCCCGCGCACACAGCGACTCCTCACGCAATGACCGCAGGTCCATCACTGGACACAAACCCGTCTACGGCGAACCAAACCTCTCCTGGCAGGACGCCTGAGATGGCTAGGATTCGGAAGCCTCCCCGTAGATATGGGTTTGAAGATATCTTTTTCCATTATAACTAAGTACCTAGTAATAAGAAACCGTATTTTTATTGTATAAGTCTGAGTGTACGTACATATTTAATTTTGTCGTAGAAACCAACTGTAATAAACAAGTTTAGATTTAAGATGGTATTTAAATATGCAATAGAAGAGTATAAATTATTATGTATTAGTATTATTATTTTTGTATTGTATAAACTAAGGGTAGAGGTGTTATATATTATGTAGGTACATCGGAAAATGTAAGCTTTGACGTTCTTAGGTGTCATGTCAGTCGGAATAAATCTGTCTACCAAACTGGTGTTTCCTTTAACCGCGATCCCGAAGTAAAACACAAAGAAATGGGAATGTCTTTCAAATGAATAATCTTTTGAAAGACATTCCCAACGTAACATTTTTTTTTGGACGATATTTTGGTAACAGGGGATACTTTAAAGTCACACTTAGACAGTCTTGAAAAAGTTTTGCAGGCTTTAAGCTAAAATGGACTAAAAATAAAGAAACAAAAGGGTTTTTTTTTTTAGAATCAGGTGAAATACTTGGGGTTTGTGATTGATAAAAATGGGGTGAAGGTAGATGAAGATAAATTGAAGCCAATTATAGCGATGACCCCACCGAGCAGCGTATCTGAATTGAGATCAGGGATATTTGGAAATAATTCCGATCCGCACTAGCGATCCCTTCAAATAGTGAACCTACTGTGTTAAAAATAAAATTGTGTTAAATACTTGTAATGTATAGTACATAGATATCATTTATAAATATTGTGAATCTGTTTTAAAAAAAAAAAATACCTCGTTGAGTTTCTTGCCGGATTCTTATTATTATTATTCTCCTTAATGGCGGCCTTTAAGGCTTGGGCCAATGTCAGTTAAAAAAGATAAATATATTCTTCTTCACGTAGTACGGTGATTGTAGTTTTTGCAACTTGATAGCAAAATTGCAAAAACCACGCGGAAACAACTTGCGCATTAAAAAATGTCAGACACGAGAGCAATATCGAATTTTGTGATCACTGTTCACTGTTAAGGTTAATCGCCGCATAAAACACTATCAAAATTATACTTCAACTAGCCAAAGAAGCAGAAATACCAAAATAGGACATGGCCCACATCCGCCATCTTCGAATGCCACAAATCGAATCCTGCCGGATTCTTCTCAACAGAGGTTTTTTTCCGAACCGGTGGTAGATTAAAAAAATGACGTGTAAAAGTGTCCATTGCGGCCTATTTGCTGAATAAATGATTTGAATTTGATCATTTATTGGCATGGTCAACTTTTACGGTAATAGCTATTTATGCAACTGTATCGCAATAGGGGTCCTTTTAATACGAGTGTGGTTTCATGAAACGAGGCGTAGCCGAGTTTCATAAAAGGGTCACACGAGTGTTATAAGGCCTAATTGCGTACAGTTGCATACAATATTTTATCTACGTTCATATATTAAATCCTCTATCATGTGTTCAAGAAACATTGACAATTAATTACCTGCATTGCAACCAGAACTTATACTAGGACCTTCACTTTGCTGGTAAATTATGAGTCATTCCTTCGCCGAATCTAAAATATCGGGCGGAGTCAAATCTTCTTCGCATTCACTGATATCAGACATTTTTAAGCAAAAACAAAATTTTCTCACGAAAATTCGTACAACAGAATGACAACCTATGAACGGAATGGCGGTAAAACCAGTACATCACTGCGCATGTGCGGGATGTGCGCGCATGCGCTAAAGCAGGCACTGCCACAGACAAGTGAATATTGGAATCAAAACTTGTTGGTATAAACTTTTTGGATTTGCCCTGTATCGTAATGGTTTAAAAAATTATATTATAACATTATTTTGTTAGAAGAGAAGTGTTATAAAGTAATTTTTTTTTAATATTTCGGTATTGTGTTTAAAAAGTATGTAAATATAAACTCGTTTTGAATTTTATAATTCGAATATTACGATGCGAGAGTAGATAAATTTATTAAAGGTCTGAGCGACAAATTGGCACCACTTTATGATTTGTTAAAAAAACATAGGAGATGGTCTTGGTCGGTTCAGCAGGATAGGGCGTTTAACGAATTAAAAAGGCTTTTGGCTGCGGCGCCTGTGCTGGCTCACTACGACCCGGAAGGCGATTTGATCCTGACGTGCGACGCGAGCCCGCGGGGGATCGGCGCGGTGCTGGCCACACGGGGCGCCGGCGCCGGCGGCCGGGAGCGCGTGCTCGCTTACGCATCGCGGGCGCTCGCGCCGCCCGAAACCAACTATAGCCAAATACATAAAGAAGCTTTAGCAATAATATTACTGGAAGAGATCCCTTTAAGGGATAAGTTCGCCTTTGTACATGTCTTTCTCTTCTAAATTGTAAATTTCATATGTTTTATATGTACAATAAAGAGTTACAATACAATACAATACAATAATATTCGCGGTAAAAAAGTTTCACCAATACCTTTACAGTAGACGGTTTGTGCTGCGGACCGACCACAAACCGCTCGTTAGTATTTTTGGACCAGGTCAGGGTATTCCCAGCATGACAGCCAGCCGTATGTAGCGCTGGGCATTGATATTATCAGCATACGACTTTGATATTGAATATGTCAAGTCGGATGAAAATACAGCGGATGCCCTCTCGCGATTGGTGGCGGCGCATAAAGCTAAGGGTTTTGTTCCGGAGGAGGGTCCGGAACAAACATATTTGCATTTTGCCACGGATGCCTTATTTCTTGATTATAACATTACTAGCTTTTGCCCGCGGCTTCGCTCGCGTTAAATTTGGGGTAGCACAGATTTACTTTTTACGATCTTTATGTTCGTGTTTTAATTGATTTTTCGGAGGATTATATTAGCAAATTTTCGAATTTAAAAATCGACTTTGAAGCCTTGTTTCACATCTTCAGTACAGGGGTGAAATTTAAAAAAACCTACTTGTTTTTTTTGCCCGCGACTTCGTACCTATGCGATATAGGATTCCCGTGGGATAGGAATAAGTAAATTCAATAGAAAACCACACTTTCCGCGATTTTTAAAAAGCTTTGAAATGAAATGAAATGAAATAGTTTATTTTGCTTTAGACATGGTAAAATGGTCTTATAAAATAGTGCTAATGTGCTATGACATGCCTAGCCAGGTACATTGGCATGCAAACATTGTCTTATATTCTAAAAAAGATTTACTCATTAAGCTGAATCGAATTAAATATTTACATTGTTTAAGTTGAAACCTAGATTAAATACAGTTTGTTTAAAAAATAAATTAAATTTTAGAGTTCATTTGACAGTAGAATCATTTTGTTTGTGTTTTTTATTGTAAGTATTCTTTAACTGAATAAAATGCTTTATCCTTAAGCCATTCAAACAATTTAAATCTAAATTTGTTCCGGGGCAACTCTGTTATGTTCTTAGGTAGCTTATTAAAAATTCGTATTGCCATTGGGACACAATTTCTGCGATACAGTTGTGTGTTAGTTTTGGGGTAAATTAATTTTTCCGGGTATCTTGTATTAAAATTACATATTTGGTCCTTTCTTTTGAAGTAGTTTGGATATGATTTGACGAAGTTGCATATTTCAAAAATATATAAACATGGCACTGTCAATAGATTTAATTGTTTGAAAAGTGGTCTACAAGATGTTAGAGGAGAGACATCGCAAATTCCACGTATGCATTGTTTTTGAGCAATAAATATTCTGTTTACGTCTACTGAATTTCCCCATAACAGTATACCATATCGCAATATGGACGCAACACAGCCATGATACGCTTTTAATGCGGTTTGTTTATTTGAGATTTTAGTAAGTTTCCACAGTGCATAGGCAAAGCGATTAATTTTGTTTGCTATGCTTTGAACATGCTGTTTCCAGGAACACTTATTGTCTATAATTATCCCTAAAAATTTAGTTTCATTTGATTCTAATATTATTTGATTTTCGTATGATACCACGATGTTTTCAACATTTGCATATCTATTCCGGAATTGTATGTATGTTGTTTTATTTAAATTAACTCTCAAATTGTTGGCCTTTAACCAATTTATTATTTCACCTACAGTTTTATTTATTTCAGTATTATAGGTTTCTCTATTTTTACCAGTTATGATGACCGAAACATCGTCAGCAAATAGCGTACAATGATGATGTGTTACGAGAGGTAAATCATTAATAAAAATCAAAAATAATAACGGGCCTAAGATACTGCCTTGAGGGACACCTACACTGTTTTGTTTGGTCTCAGACAAGTAAGAGGTTTCTTCGCCTTTTGTGTTGATATTTTTAATTTCTACTTGTTGTTGTCTTTCACTGAGGTAACTTTTTATCCATCTCACTGCGATTCCTCTAATGCCATATGTTTCACATTTTTTTAATAGAAGATTATGGGGAACAAAATCAAAGGCTTTTGTCATATCAAAGAATATTGCTGTAGTTGGTAATTTTTTGTCAATATTGACGGTGATTTCTTTGATTAGATTAAAAGCTGCCAACGTGGTAGATTTGCCCTTTTGAAAACCGTTTTGTTGTGCTGCTAATATATTAAATTTATTTAAAAATCTTGTGATTCTGTTATGCATTAGTTTCTCAATGACTTTTGATAGAATTGAGATTAGCGATATCGGTCTGTGATTATCCATTTTGTCTCTGTCTCCCTTTTTATGAATTGGTTTAACCACTGAAAGTTTTAGTCTATCGGGAAAAATACCTTCGGAAAAGGACAGATTTACGATATAAGTAAGAATGGGTGCAAGTTCGTTAGCTACTTGTTTTAGGATATTTGTACAGATACCATCGAAACCCACAGCCGATGTATTATTCAGCGATTTGATTATCTTTATTACTTCCGGTTCATCAGTAGGAAATAAATACATGTTACTACTTTGTCCTTTAATTTTCTGTGTATATTTAATGTCAGTCATGCTAGAAACGTTAATATCATTAGTCATGTTTATAAAATATTCATTAAATTTTTCAGCGATTTGCTTTGGGTCAGAAATTATTGTATTATTGTCTAAAATTTTTTCTATGTATGTACGCTCTTCAGGCTTATTACCCGTATGATCTTTAATTATGTCCCACGTGGCCCTACACACGTTTTTTGAAGAATATATGTAATTTGAATTTGCAATGTTTTGGGCTTTAAGGATACATTTTTTAAATATTTTTGAGTAATTACGATACTGTTGTTTTTCGAGTTTACCACGAGATTTATAGTATTTAAATCTTAATTTCCGTTTAGTGTGGGATGCTTTTTTTATTCCTTTAGTTAGCCATGTGGGTTGTATTAGCTTATTTTTTATTTTTATGACTTTAATCGGAAAACATAAGTTATAGAAAAGGGTAAGCGTATCGTGAAAGCTGTTAAAAGCCACATTTAAATTGTTTTCCTTGTATACGTCATTCCAGGATATATTATACAGACATTCCTGAAATTTCTTTATATTTTCTTCACTGTAGTCACGTTTTTTTACTAACTTGTATTTATATTTTTTCTTTTTGTTTTTAACGGGAATTTTCAAAAGTTGAGCAGTATCATGATCTGACAACCCTAGGGGCTGCAGTTCTCCTATAGCTTCCGGTATATTGCTTATAATTTGGTCTAGGCAAGCATTCAGTCTAGTTGGCTCATTTATATGAATTGTGAAATTGTTATTTTGTAGGATTCTATTGTACTCTAATACTGGTTTTGATTGTTTAAGGATATTAATATTGAAGTCACCTGCAATAATAATATGTTTTTTAGATTTTAATCGTAGTTTACAAAGTAAAATTTCTAATTGCTTAAGAAAAAAGTTAATATCAGAGTTTGGTTTTCACTAATAGTTTTTTTTTTAAATCAGCTCAGTTGTTTCAGAGATTACCCCCAATAAACAAAGAAACAGACAAAGTTTACATTTTTTTTCTTCTTTCTCTCTTTGAGTTAATTGGTTAGGCGTAGGTAATAATGTGTCCTAACCGTTAAGGAATTACCTTCCAAAATCAGCTCACCTGAGTAACCAAAATGAAAACAACTAAAGGTCTTAGACCTGCATATTATGATATTAAAAGAAACTTCCTCTAACTCCTAACCGTTAAGGAGTTAAGCCTTCGATCATCAGCTCACCTTAATAACCTGAAAGAATACAACTATCGGTCTATACGTACCTATAATAATATTAAAAATATATCCTCAACTCCTAACCGTAAAGGAGTTTTACGTTCCATCATCAGCTCATCAACATGAGATGATGTCTATCAGACGCAAATACTTAAATAGCTTGAGAAAATATCTGAAAAACGTATCGTAACGTGATCACGTTATCAGATCTTTCGAATAAAAAAGTATTTTTTTAAATAAATAAGAAAGAAAAAGAAAAATCCCGATTTTCTCGTTCCCGTAATAATTTTCGGTAAAATCCTCTCTCAACGCTCCCCTACACTCTCCAAGGAACACACTTGCCAAATTTCAGCTTTCTACGACCAGTAAAACGAATAATCCCGTTTTTCCCGTCCACGAGGGAATTTTGTTAAGTCCTCTCTTAATGCTCCTCTACACTCCCCAAGCAATCTATATGCCGATTTTCAACTTTCTGCGTCCAGTAAATCCCGTTTTTTTCCCTTTCTCGTAAGAGTTTCGGAAAATTAACTCTTAATGCTTCCCTCCACTCTTCAAGGAACCTATATCGACGGTAAAAAGCAATCCTGCTGTAACCCACAAAATCCAAAGTGTTCACCAGAGCCCAAAAACTTTTGGGATTTTAGAAAAAAAATCATATCTCCTAAACTATTAATCCTATAAATGTCATTTTTAGAATAAGAATGCCTTTTTTGATTGTTTATCAAGTCGAATACCAAAAACTAACTAGAAGTTAGTTTTAGTCTATGTTTGTGTGGGTTACAGCATTAACACTTTTTTTTCTATTACGCAAATATGCTGTAAATGAAGGAGATAAATGTATGGGCGGCTCCAAAACAAGTATTTTACTTTAAAGCAAAACTGCTGTTATTACTTATCACAATTATTCATTTGTGTCAATTTTGACGTAAATGAAAAAAATCTATGTAACTAGGTGCACTTAATTGTTTTAAATGTAAGAAGATAAGAAAGGATAGTAAAATTAAAACGATGTAAGTACGGAGTGACATTTATTTAACGTCATTTTAAAATGTTTCAGAACATAAAACACTTCTAAATTACTAATTGAGATCAAAAATTATAACATTTCTGACACCTAGTTAGGTAACAATAGACGCTGAATCACAGGAAATACTCTACTGCTATTTAGTTGTACATAAAATCTAGTGAAAAAATAACAGCATTCGTTTGAATAATCCTTCCTTCTTTCTGTTAAAAGGTTGCCTGGAAGAGATCGCTCTTAAGCGATATTGCTTACCTTGTAATTTTATCTGTGTACCTGTTTTTCTGTATCGCTTATTATTTCTGGTGTACAATAAAGAGTATTTGTATTGTATTGTATTGTATTGTAATAATAAGTACCTATCGGTATTTTTAGTGTCTTAATTATTTTTAAGATTTATTCAATTGCATCATCATTTTCTGAACTTAATTTAATTACCTTGCTACCCCGCGAAAACACGTGCAAGACAGCTAAGTATGTGCGACACAAATCATCATCATCATCATCATGTCAGCCGAAAGACGTCCACTGCTGGACATAGGCCTCCCCCAAGGCTCTCCACTCAGACCGGTCTTGTGCTTTTCGCATCCACCGCGATCCCGCGATCTTAGCCAGGTCGTCGCTCCATCTTGTTGGAGGCCTACCGACAGCTCGTCTCCCGGTCCGCGGACGCCATTCGAGAACCTTCTGACCCCATCGGCCATCAGTCCTGCGTGCAATGTGCCCCGCCCACTGCCACTTCAGTTTCGCAATTTTTCGGGCTATGTCAGTAACCTTAGTTCTACTGCGGATATCATCATTTCTGATTCTATCCCGCAGAGAAACCCCGAGCATAGCCCTCTCCATAGCCCTTTGAGTAACTTAAAGCTTCCTTATGAGGCCCATCGTTAGCGCCCACGTCTCGGATCCGTATGTCATCACTGGCAACACACACTGGTCAAAGACTTTTGACTTCAAACACTGCGGTAATTTGGATGAAAAAACACTGCGAAGCTTCCCGAACGCTGCCCAGCCGAGTCGGATTCGACGAGTGATCTCTTTCTCGAAGTTAGACCTACCTAACTGGACCGTCTGTCCTAGGTATACATAGTCGTCAACAACTTCGAGCGCAGAGCCTCCGACTATTACGGGAGTTGGCACTACATGAACATTAGACATGACTTTCGTCTTGTCCATGTTCATTCTCAGGCCAACTCGGTCGGAAACTCTGCTGAGGTCAGGGAGCATAGCACTGAGGTCCTCCATGGTCTCAGCCATGACTACAATATCGTCGGCGAATCGAAGGTGAGTGAGGTACTCGCCATTAATGTTGATGCCTCGTCCTTTCCAGTCCAAAACCTTAAAAGCATCCTCCAATGCAGCGGTGAACAGCTTCGGAGAGATGACATCTCCTTGTCTGACTCCCCGCTGCAAAGGAATAGGCTTCGTGCTCCGGTCCTGTAGTCGGACGGACATAGTGGCGTTTTCGTACAAGCACTTTAACACTTCGATATACCAGTAGTCAACTTGGCACCGCTGGAGAGCCTGTAGCACAGCCCAAGTCTCGATCGAATCGAAGCACCCCCTGCCCCGCCGTTACCATGGCCGCTACCGGAGCCAGGAATAGCAGGGCTGCCGGGGACTAGGGGTCTGGGCTCATTTTGTGGATTCATTATTTATTTATTTTTTTATCGTGTGCCTTGGGGGGAAAATGCCTTAGTCGCCACGCTTGGCAGGCGGGTTGGCGACCGCAGTAATACCCCATCGTTCGCGGAGGATGCTGCTGCCCATCCTCCGGTTTATCGCTTAGTCGGTTTATCGACACCCACGGGAAGAGAGGGGGTGGTGTAATTCTCAACCGACACCACACGGTCCGACACATATATTACTTACTTATTACTTACTTATTATATTTTCATGCAAAAACCCAAGCCCTCATCCTCTTTCACATGAACATTGATTCATGTGTGTTCATTAAAATGGACCTCCGCAAAGTTGATTCAATAAATTATTCATCATTTTCTATTTTATCTACGTCTTCTTCGTCTGAACCCGCTAGAACATCATTTGCTTTATTGTTTACTTTCAAATTCGTCGCGGAGTAACTGAACAACATGCGGTAAGCCGCGGTCAAATCAGCGCGAGCGCGTGTTTCAAATGCGGTAAATGCGCATGATCAATAGACGACTACTGTATTGAAAAGGGCATAAATAGCAAATTTCGTAAAACTTAGTGTTTTCGATTTGGCGTAACTAGTCATTGTATATAATACCATATTTGTTTAGAATGTAGTAAACTACGATGATCAAAAGTTTAGTATCTAATAAATGTAGTAAACACGGTACGTTACTTAAATGTTATATGCAATTATGCTGTAACCCGCACTACTCAACATGTGTTGAGTAGTGAGTTGCGTTGTAACTACAAAGATCACATTATTTGCAAAAGTGAAATTGGTGTAAATTCCAAATGATAGAAAAATGCTGTTTTTCGTGCTATTTACAGCAAGTATTCAGTTGTCTTTTTGAAAAAATAGGGTAAACTCAAATGCTGTACAAAAACTTCTAGAGGTCGTAGAGCCACGAGAATAGGACCATTCGACGCAGAATTTTTTTCTGATTCTAAATATGAAATAAAAAAATTTTGTGAAGGGTGTGGTTTACAGCAAGATTGCTTTTTACCGTCGATATGTCAAATGTCAGCTTTCTGCGACCAATAAAATGACAAATCCCGTTTTTTATCGTCCTCGTAAGACATTTCGGGAAATTCTTTTGAAGTGCTCCCTTACACTACCCAAAGAACCTAAATACAAAATTTCAGTTTTCTACGACCAGTAAAACGAAAAATCCCATTTTTTCCCGTTTCCGTGGGAATTTTGAAAACTCCACTCTCAATGCTCCTCTACACTCTCCAAGCAACCTCCATGCCGCATTTCAGCTTTCTACGATCAGTAAAACGAAAAATCCATCCCGTTGAACTGAACATAAATTCAGTTTTTTCCTTATCCCGTGGGAATTTCCAAAAATCCTTAAAAAAGTTTTGTTACTATTATAATCACCTACTTCTATGCCAAATTTGAAGAGTCTAGTAATTATTGTTCAAGGGATTCCGTTGAACTGAATATATAAATCCCGTTTTTTCCTTATCCCGCGGGAATTTAGAAAAATCCTGAAAATAATGTTTTAATTAATGTAATACCTACTTTTGTATAAAATTTGAAGAGTCTAGTTATTATAGTTTCTGAGATAGGGTCACTCAGAATCGAATATATAAATCACGATTTTTCCCATTCCCGTGGGAATTTCCAAAAATCCTTCCTTAGTGGATGCCTACATTGTATAAGGTATCTATGTGCAAAATTTCAAGTCTCTAGGTCCAGTGGTTTGGGCTGTGCGTTGATATATCAGTCAGTCAGTCAGTCAGTCAGTCAGGACTTTGAATTTTATATATCGACGGTAAAAAGCAATCTTGCTGTAAACCACACCCTTCACAATTTTTTTTTATTTCATATTTAGAATCAGAAAAAAATTCTGCGTCGAATGGTCCTATTCTCGTGGCTCTACGACCTCTAGAAGTTTTTGTACAGCATTTCAGTTTACCCTATTTTTTCAAAAAGACAACTGAATACTTGCTGTAAATAGCACGAAAAACAGCATTTTTTTATCATTTGGAATTTACACCAATTTCACTTTTGCAAATAATATGATCTTTGTAGTTACAACGCAACTCACTACTCAACACATGTTGAGTAGTGCGGGTTACAGCATAATTGCATATAACATTTAAGTAACGTACCGTGTTTACTACATTTATTAGGTACTAAACTTTTGATCATCGTAGTTTACTACATTCTAAACAAATATGGTATTATATACAATGACTAGTTACGCCAAATTGAAAACACCAAGTTTTACGAAATTTGCTATTTATGCCCTTTTCAATACAGTAGTCCTCTATTGATCATGCGCATTTACTGCATTTGAAACACGCGCTCGCGCCGATTTGACCGCGGCTTACAGCATGTCGTTCAGTTACTCCGCGACGAATTTGAAAGTAAACAATAAAGCAAAGGATGTTTTAGCGGGTTCAGACGAAGAAGACGTAGATAAAATAGAAAATGATGAATAATTTATTGAATCAGGTGCTACTTTGCGGAGGTCCATTTTAATGAACACACATGAATCAATGTTCATATGAAAGAGGATGAGGGCTTGGGTTTTTGCATGAAAATATAATAAGTAAGTAATTTATGTGTCGCACATGCTTAGCTGTCTTGCACGTGTTTTCGCGGGGTAGCAAGGTAATTAAATTAAGTTCAGAAAATGATGATGCAATTGAATAAATCTTAAAAATAATTAAGACACTAAAAATACCGATAGGTACTTATTATTATTTAAATGAATGCTGTTATTCTTTCACTAGATTTTATGTACAACTAAATAGCAGTAGAGTATTTCCGGCGATTCAGCGTCTATTGTTACCTAACTAGGTGTCAGAAATGTTATAATTTTTGATCTCGTTTAGTAATTTAGAATTGTTTTATGTTCTGAAACATTTTAAAATGACGTTAATTAAATGTCACTCCATACTTACATCGTTTTAATTTTACTATCCTTTCTTATCTTCTTACATTTAAAACAATTAAGTGCACCTTGTTACATAGATTTTTTTTCATTTACGTCAAAATTGATACAAATGAATAATTGTGATAAGTAATAACAGCAGTTTTGCTTTAAAGTAAAATACTTGTTTTGGAGCCGCCCATACAGTTATCTCCTTCATTTACAGCATATTTGCGTTATAGAAAAAAAAGTGTTAATGCTGTAACCCACACAAACATAGACTAAAACTAACTTCTAGTTAGTTTTTGCTATTCGACTTGATAAACAATCAAAAAAGGCATTCTTATTCTAAAAATGACATTTATAGGATTAATAGTTTAGGAGATATGATTTTTTTTCCAAAATCTCAAAAGTTTTTGGGCTCTGGTGAACACTTTGGATTTTGCGGGTTACAGCAGGATTGCTTTTTACCGTCGATATATAGATAGATGGAACAATGGTTTTAAGTAACCGTATTTGTAATCTATATATATTATTCAAGTAGGTCTTATAGGTCCTACCATAACTAGATAGACCATAACTAATTATAGAATCGGCCATTGCCATATAAAGCAGTCTTAGTGTACTATAAGGCAGCTAAATTTTAAGTATACATAGTTTGGACAAAATTCGGCCTCCGTTTATCACTGAAAACGCGTAAAAATTTCGAATTATAATGACTTTTTTATAGTGAAAACATGGCGCAATACAATTGAATAATTTAAGCACTTCTAATATATCAGCATCGTGGCTCAAATGGTAGAGCGGTACACTCGTAATCTGATTGGCCAGAGTTCAAATCCAAATAGCATGTGGTATCTTTTTCGATAATATTTTTTTCGTTTGGTTTCTTTGTTCTTTAAAACCTTGTTTAAAAATACTGATCTTCTCAAAAAAAAAGCTAACAAAAAAAAAACTGGGTAGGATAGTGCTCGGTCACCCAGCTACTTTACTTTGATGACAAGTTTGTCGTAAAAGCAAGGGACGCCCCAATACAATATAGCAGAATTTTAATAATTTTATTTTGGACATTTTTACATTAAAATAAGCCAACCCAATGGTTCAAACTAAAAACATGCTTTAATGGTAAATAAAATGGCATGCTTAGAGACTCGGGCTTGATCGATTATTACTATTTTATGAACATAAACAGCGGGGCTGCTACGAAATTCGAAAATAAGACTAGACTATATATATATGTTTGTGTGTGTGTGTGTGTGTGTGTATATATAAACTTTTGCTTATATATATACTGTGACAGAATAAAGTGAAATGGAATTGCCGATCCATCTTATGAAACATGAGCTAACGCCATCTATTCACTTTTCACTGCATTACTTGGAACGCGGTTGAACGCTTGATGGTATTAATTCACGCTGGCGTATTTGTAGAAATTGGAAAATTTACGACTTTAGAACGAAGTGGTACTCTTAGCGCCATCTAGCGACGCAGAAAGATACTAATTACCGGCGTACGATTCTTTGTATGGAGATTGGCAGTCCAGGTATTAATCGTCCTTGGTATTACGATAAGTTAAATATGAATTTCAGGATTTTTGGATAATCCCACGGGATAAGGATAAGGAAAAAACGAGATTTATATATTCAGTTCAACGGAATCCCATGAACAATAATTTCTAGACTCTTCAAATTTGGCACAGAAGTAGGTAATTATAATAATAAAAAAATATTTTAAGGATTTTTGGAAATTCCCACGGAATAAGGAAAAAACGAGATTTATATTTAGTTCAACGGGATGGAATCTTCGTTTTTCTGGTCGTAGAAAATTGTAATTTAGCATTTAGGTTCCTTTGGGGGCGTGTAGGGGAGCACTACAAAAGGATTTCCCGAAATTATGACGGGAGCGGGAAAAACGGGATTTTTCGCTTAACGGATGCAAAAAGCTGAAAATCGGCATGTAGATTGCTTGGGGAGTGTAGAAGAGCATTGAGAGTGGAGTTTACAAAATTCCCACGGGAACGGGAAAAAACTGAATTTTTCGTTTTAATGGTCATAGAAAACTGAAAATTGGCATGAAGGTTATTTGGGGAGTATAAGGGAGCACTACAAAAGAATATCCCGAAATTCTGACGGGAACGGGAAGAAACGGGATTTTTCGTTTGACTGGACGCAGAATGCTGAAAATCGGCATGTAGATTGCTTAGGGAGTGTGTAGAGGAGCATTGAGAGAGGACTTTAGAAAATTCCCAAGGGAACGGGAAAAACGGGATTTTTCGTTTTACTGGTCGTAGAAAGCTGAAATTTGGCAAGTGGGTTCTTTGGGGAGTGTAGGGGAGCGTTGAGTAGTCTGTCCTGCGGCAAAAGGAGAAGACTCAGCTAATGCTGCGCTTACGCGGAAGCTGCCAGCGCTGGTTTTCAGTCTGCCCCTGTTGACACATGCTAGAATATCGTCTATAGCGGGCTGGATGGCGGACTCTCTTACCATAGTCATTGTTAGCTGAAGGTATTATGAATGTTGGGAGATATGACAGATTCCGTAGATTATCTGGTCTATGTCTTTTGGTTAATGATGATGTTATCCTTGTATTGGGTCACTAATGGCTAGATCTACCTTGTCATGGACCGGCAAAACCCTGCAGTATTTAAATAAACTTGCATAATTATTTCTGTACATATATTTTATCTTTAACTAGCTTTTGCCCGCGGCTTCGCTCGCGTGAAATTAGGGGTAACACAGATTTTCTTTCTACAATCTTCATTTTCGTGTTTTAATTGATTTTTCAGAGAATCACATAATTTGCAAATTTTCGAATTAAAAATCGATTTTGAGGCCCTGTTTCACATTTTCAGGTCAGGAGTGTAATTTTAGAAAACCTACTTGTTTTTTTTGCAGGCTACTTCGTACCTTTGCGACATAGGATTCCCGTGGGCTATCTCACGGGACTCTTTCGAATAAAAAAAGATTTTTTTAAATAAATAAGAAAGAAAAAGAAAAATCCCGATTTTCCCGTTCCCGTAATAATTTTCGGGAATTTCTCTCTCCTCTCAACGCTCCCCTACACTCCCCAAAGAACCCACTTGCCAAATTTCAGCTTTCTACGACCAGTAAAACGAAAAATCCCGTTTTTCCCGTTCCCTTGGGAATTTTCTAAAGTCCTCTCTCAATGCTCCTCTACACACTCCCTAAGCAATCTACATGCCGATTTTCAGCATTCTGCGTCCAGTCAAACGAAAAATCCCGTTTCTTCCCGTTCCCGTCAGAATTTCGGGATATTCTTTTGTAGTGCTCCCTTATACTCCCCAAATAACCTTCATGCCAATTTTCAGTTTTCTATGACCATTAAAACGAAAAATTCAGTTTTTTCCCGTTCCCGTGGGAATTTTGTAAACTCCACTCTCAATGCTCTTCTACACTCCCCAAGCAATCTACATGCCGATTTTCAGCTTTTTGCATCCGTTAAGCGAAAAATCCCGTTTTTCCCGCTCCCGTCATAATTTCGGGAAATCCTTTTGTAGTGCTCCCCTACACGCCCCCAAAGGAACCTAAATGCTAAATTACAATTTTCTACGACCAGGAAAACGAAGATTCCATCCCGTTGAACTAAATATAAATCTCGTTTTTTCCTTATTCCGTGGGAATTTCCAAAAATCCTTAAAATATTTTTTTATTATTATAATTACCTACTTCTGTGCCAAATTTGAAGAGTCTAGAAATTATTGTTCATGGGATTCCGTTGAACTGAATATATAAATCTCGTTTTTTCCTTATCCTTATCCCGTGGGATTATCCAAAAATCCTGAAATTCATATTTAACTTATCGTAATACCAAGGACGATTAATACCTGGACTGCCAATCTCCATACAAAGACTCGTACGCCGGTAATTAGTATCTTTCTGCGTCGCTAGATGGCGCTAAGAGTACCACTTCGTTCTAAAGTCGTAAATTTTCCAATTTCTACAAATACGCCAGCGTGAATTAATACCATCAAGCGTTCAACCGCGTTCCAAGTAATGCAGTGAAAAGTGAATAGATGGCGTTAGCTCATGTTTCATAAGATGGATCGGCAATTCCATTTCACTTTATTCTGTCACAGTATATATATAAGCAAAAGTTTATATATACACACACACACACACACACACAAACATTTATATATAGTCTAGTCTTATTTTCGAATTTCGTAGCAGCCCCGCTGTTTATGTTCATAAAATAGTAATAATCGATCAAGCCCGAGTCTCTAAGCATGCCATTTTATTTACCATTAAAGCATGTTTTTAGCTTGAACCATTGGGTTGGCTTATTTTAATGTAAAAATGTCCAAAATAAAATTATTAAAATTCTGCTATATTGTATTGGGGTGTCCCTTGCTTTTACGACAAACTTGTCATCAAAGTAAAGTAGCTGGGTGACCGAGCACTATCCTACCCAGTTTTTTTTTTGTTAGCTTTTTTTTTGAGAAGATCAGTATTTTTAAACAAGGTTTTAAAGAACAAAGAAACCAAACGAAAAAAATATTATCGAAAAAGATACCACATGCTATTTGGATTTGAACTCTGGCCAATCAGATTACGAGTGTACCGCTCTACCATTTGAGCCACGATGCTGATATTAGAAGTGCTTAAATTATTCAATTGTATTGCGCCATGTTTTCACTATAAAAAAGTCATTATAATTCGAAATTTTTACGCGTTTTCAGTGATAAACGGAGGCCGAATTGTCTAGCGCGCCGACCACAGATATAGATTACACCAGATAACGCAAATACCTCAATCTGTATGAAAACCAACCGTGTCACTTTTTAGGTCTCAGTGGCCAAAATGGCAAAAACGGAATATATAAATATAGTTTCGCCATGTCTGTCTGTCTGTCTGTCCATCCGCGGTTTTCTCATAGACTATCAATGCTAGAAATCTGTAATTTTTCACAAATATATATGTAAACTATGCCGACGAAATGGTGCAATAAAAATTAAAAAATATATTTTTTTTTTTCAGAGTTCCATAGACGTAAATGTGTGATATTTTTTCATCCAACCTTGTAGTGTGGCATATCGTTGAATAGGTCTTTCGAAACCATTAGGGGTTTACTAAAATGATTTTTCGATTCAATGATTTGTTTGCAAAATATTCAACTTTAAAGTGCAACTTTTCATTAAAATCAAGCTTCACCCCCTCCCCCCCTCCCTCTAAAATCTAAGCCGGTGGGTGGAAAATTTTGGGAAACTTCAGGATGGTCGTAAGTATATCAAACTTACAAGCAAAACTATAACGGTTAAGTTTTGTTGTGAATTATTAATAGGTAGTTTAAGAATAAATAGCAGCCTACTAAGGTATAAAAAATACCTAAACTTGGAAAATTCCCTACAAAATACGGAATCCTTAGAAGAAAAATTACTTAATTTTTTCGTAATGGCTACGGAACCCTATTTTGGGCGTATCCGACACGCTCTTGGCCGGTTTTTTTATATCTACTGTGTCGTCTCAAGAGAAAATTAGCAATATGAATTCCCAGGAATTCCCCGATGTCCGCGCAAAATCGCGCCGCCCGAGTCAGTCACAAGTCATGAATAGTCAGTTAGCGGTCAGACTTTGTAAGCTGCCAACCCCGACGACGTTTGGTCGGGGTTCGGACACATTTGCGTAATCTAGTGTAATGTATATCTGTGGCGCTTACGTTCGCGATCGCATGCGTCATCTCTTTCTTCCCTCGTCTTAATAGCGTGTGACAGAAATATTCTAATGAATAGATAAGTTGTGAGGCTCATCTATATATATAAAATTCAAAGTCCTGACTGACTGACTGACTGACTGACTGACTGACTGATATATCAACGCACAGCCCAAACCACTGGACCTAGAGACTTGAAATTTTGCACATAGATACCTTATACAATGTAGGCATCCACTAAGGAAGGATTTTTGGAAATTCCCACGGGAATGGGAAAAATCGTGATTTATATATTCGATTCTGAGTGACCCTATCTCAGAAACTATAATAACTAGACTCTTCAAATTTTATACAAAAGTAGGTATTACATTAATTAAAACATTATTTTCAGGATTTTTCTAAATTCCCGCGGGATAAGGAAAAAACGGGATTTATATATTCAGTTCAACGGAATCCCTTGAACAATAATTACTAGACTCTTCAAATTTGGCATAGAAGTAGGTGATTATAATAGTAACAAAACTTTTTTAAGGATTTTTGGAAATTCCCACGGGATAAGGAAAAAACTGAATTTATGTTCAGTTCAACGGGATGGATTTTTCGTTTTACTGATCGTAGAAAGCTGAAATGCGGCATGGAGGTTGCTTGGAGAGTGTAGAGGAGCATTGAGAGTGGAGTTTTCAAAATTCCCACGGAAACGGGAAAAAATGGGATTTTTCGTTTTACTGGTCGTAGAAAACTGAAATTTTGTATTTAGGTTCTTTGGGTAGTGTAAGGGAGCACTTCAAAAGAATTTCCCGAAATGTCTTACGAGGACGATAAAAAACGGGATTTGTCATTTTATTGGTCGCAGAAAGCTGACATTTGACATATAGGTTCCTTGAAGAGTGGAGGGAAGCATTAAGAGTTAATTTTCCGAAACTCTTACGAGATAGGGAAAAAAACGGGATTTACTGGACGCAGAAAGTTGAAAATCGGCATATAGATTGCTTGGGGAGTGTAGAGGAGCATTAAGAGAGGACTTAACAAAATTCCCTCGTGGACGGGAAAAACGGGATTATTCGTTTTACTGGTCGTAGAAAGCTGAAATTTGGCAAGTGTGTTCCTTGGAGAGTGTAGGGGAGCGTTGAGAGAGGATTTTACCGAAAATTATTACGGGAACGGGAAAATCGGGATTTTTCTTTTTCTTTCTTATTTATTTAAAAAAATACTTTTTTATTCGAAAGATCTGATAACGTGATCACGTTACGATACGTTTTTCACATATTTTCTCAAGCTATTTAAGTATTTGCGTCTGATAGACATCATCTCATGTTGATGAGCTGATGATGGAACGTAAAACTCCTTTACGGTTAGGAGTTGAGGATATATTTTTAATATTATTATAGGTACGTATAGACCGATAGTTGTATTCTTTCAGGTTATTAAGGTGAGCTGATGATCGAAGGCTTAACTCCTTAACGGTTAGGAGTTAGAGGAAGTTTCTTTTAATATCATAATATGCAGGTCTAAGACCTTTAGTTGTTTTCATTTTGGTTACTCAGGTGAGCTGATTTTGGAAGGTAATTCCTTAACGGTTAGGACACATTATTACCTACGCCTAACCAATTAACTCAAAGAGAGAAAGAAGAAAAAAAATGTAAACTTTGTCTGTTTCTTTGTTTATTGGGGGTAACCTCTGAAACAACTGAGCTGATTTAAAAAAAAACTATTAGTGAAAGCTTTTTAAAAATCGCGGAAAGTGTGGTTTTCTATTGAATTTACTTATTCCTATCCCACGGGAATCCTATATCGCATAGGTACGAAGTCGCGGGCAAAAAAAACAAGTAGGTTTTTTTAAATTTCACCCCTGTACTGAAGATGTGAAACAAGGCTTCAAAGTCGATTTTTAAATTCGAAAATTTGCTAATATAATCCTCCGAAAAATCAATTGAAACACGAACATAAAGATCGTAAAAAGTAAATCTGTGCTACCCCAAATTTAACGCGAGCGAAGCCGCGGGCAAAAGCTAGTCATAATATAAATCCAATGACAATATTGACCTTTCTGCACTGTTCTCGTGAGTGTCAAATTACTTCTTACAATTCAGGGCTTTGCGAGAGATTGATAAGGTCCGTTTTTGCAGATAAAAAATGACTACCTAAGTAGTTTTTGATTTAGTATCGTATCAGATATTTAAGTATGTGGTCGACCTATACTGCATTTATTTATTATACTGACGTCCGATGATTAAGCTTTCGAAAGAACCTAATAGATTGTATATGCCGGTGGAAGTAGTCACATACTTACTTACTTTTTTTTTCGATAGGTACCTAATCAAATATTTTTAAGCGTTTCGCTACTTCCGCTCCGATACTTACTTTTGCAATTTTTTTCCGAGCAAGTGTGAGACAGGACACTTATTTATGATTTCATAGATAGTCAAATGTTTTTGCACATGTTTATGCTGGTGTCTGTACATCCATCTACTGGAACATACATTATCAGGTGGCATATTTTTTCCGATGATGCGAGCGAACCAAGAACGATGAATACAATTCATCGTTCTTGATGCGAACGCCGTTGTGAACCAACAATCAATATTGTGTGTCGGCGCGCGCTTGCAATGTAGGTACCTACTCTGTGCGTGCTTGCGACAGGCTCTACTGAATATCTTGATTTTATCACACATTTCACGAGCTCATCGACGCCATCTAGTTATTTTATGCAGCAAAACTTAGCGAGCCTGCGTGCAACCTATGATTCCTATGGTAGTGTCATCTATAAAATACTAATATAACTACGTGCTTGACGACTACAAAATATAATCTTTAAAAATCGTGTATTGAAGTGATATTATGTTATTGAAACAAAGTGGAATGATGTTTGTTCCCAATAAAACAAGAAAAACATATAAATGTTGGAGAAAAACATATTTTTTTCTACTTCCAGGCTATGAAGCAGCGCCATCTAGTTTTAGCCCGGAATTTTGAGCTATTTCAGCGTTACATTTTTTTGTATGAGATTGGCAGTCCAGTATTAATCGTCCTTGGTAATACCTATTTTTTTATCAAATTTGAAGTCTAGTTATTATAGTTACTGAGATAGGGTCACTCAGGATCGAATATATAAATCCCGTTTTTTCCCGTTCCCGTGGGAATTTTCAAAAATCCTTCCTTAGTGGATGCCTAAATTGTATAAGGTATCTATGTGCAAAATTTCAAGTCTCTAGGTTCAGTGGTTTGGGCTGTGCGTTGATATATCAGTCAGTCAGTCAGTCAGGACTTTGAATTTTATATATATAGATTGATCTGTCTAGGTGAAATGGATAAAACACCCCTCTAAAGGGGTAAAATGGGGGGGTAAAGTTTGTATGGAAATTTTCTTATTTCTGAACTTAGAACTATGAAAATAGGTGTATGAGATCTCGATTACAATTAAAAATTATCTGTGTAAGTGAAATGGATAAAATCGCCCCCTAAAGGGGTAAAATGGGGCGTAAAGTTTGTATGGAAATTCTCTTATTTTTGAACTTAGAAGTATGAAAATAAGTTTTTAAGTTCTCGATTACAATTAAAAATTATCTGTGTAATTGAAATGGATAAAATTGCCCACTAAAGGGGTAAAATGGGGGTAAAGTTTGTATGGAAATTCTCTTATTTTTGAACTTAGAAGTATGAAAATAAGTGTATAAGTTCTCGATTACAATTAAAAATTATCCGTGTAAGTGAAATTGATAAAATTCCCCCCCTAAAAGGGTAAAATGGGGGTAAATTTTGTATGGAAATTTTCTTATTTCTGGACTTAGAACTATGAAAATTGGTATATAAGTTCTTGATTACAATCAAAAATTATCTGCGTATATGAAATGGATAAAATTCCCTCCTAATGGGGTAAAAAGGGGGGGTAAAAATTGTATGGAAATTTTCTCATTTCTGGACGTAGAAGTATGAAAATAGGTATATATAAGGTCTCGATTACAATTAATAGTATATTACTGCAGAGGGTGGGAAAAGTCATTTCGTGGATGAGTATGGTTTTGAAGGACGAGGCGTAGCCGAGTCCTTCAATAGAAACGAATCCACGAAATGACATTCCTGCCGAGGCCTGTATACTGCTTTTCTCCAAATATGCGAGGAAAGAAACCGAAAACATTATATTTATTCGACACAATATATTTATATAAGAATCTACCTACAATGTAAACAAAATTAACACTTTATTAGTAATCAAAATAAACCTTACTGATAAAAGATGATGCGCTGCCTGTTAAGAGTTTGTGGTGTGTCCATTAGGATATTTTCATCACTAATAATAGAACTCATTTTATTTTCGTAAAAATAACACGGCAGAAAATCTTTGACAAAATGAATTCACGTTCCCGCCTCAATTTCGATATTAAAGATTTGGGTCCGAATCGTACATTTGGTTCCACATAAAATATAGTAATCAAAATAAATTAAAAGAAAACTTATAGGATTAATAAATATAAATATTATACATTTTTACTTTTAGTTTAAGCAGCAATTTCTAAACGCGCAACATTAAAAAAAACATTTTTTTTGTTACAAAATATTTAGCAGTTCGAGAAAATAATTAAGTCTAAATACACCTTATTATGATTTGGACACAATCATTTGAGCATTTTAACTAAACGCAGAAAACAAAGTTTTTTTTAATCTCGGTTTTTGGGGGACCAGTAATGCTCGACCCTGTATTGCTCAGCCATCACTGTACGACCTGATAATACGAACTCATTTTGGATTTGAATTATCAAGTCGTACAATATTAGGTCGTGCATTATTAGGGTGTCCAAATTTTTGCTCGGCCTGTTAATGCTCGACCTGTTATTGTACGACCTAATTATCGGAATCCAATCGAATCGAATGACTATAGATTTGTGTTAGGTTGTGTTAGGTCCAATTGTGACTACAATGCGCGAGCCGAGCGAGCGCAGCGAGCGTGCCGCGGTAGCGGCCGGCGAAGCGCCAGGACCAGATTAAGTTATTTTCTACTAAATTTGTTAATATTCGGTGTACACGAAAAACAAATGATCAATGTGAGAACCAATTGCTTGCTGTCAAAAGTGTACTCCGATTATTAGGTCGTACAATATCAGGTTGTCCAATAGCACGTCGAACATTATTGGTACAGGGTGATAAAGCTCGACCCGTATTCCATGTGACATAATGTGATTGAATTATCAGGTCGTACAAAATCGATCGAGCATTGACCAGGTCGTACAATACATACACCTAGTTTTTGTACGTGATTATTGAACAATTGGCTGGCTGTTTGGTGAATTTTCGGTCTTGGATGAAATTAAAAGTAAAAAACCTGCCCGATAATAAACACTTCCCGGACATGTCCGGGAAGTAATGTCACTTTTTTTTTAAATTTATTATCGCATCAGCGCATGTAACGATGGACTTCCCGGTCGACATTTCCAACATTAATGAGAACATTTCCGAGCAAGTTGGAGAAAAAAATATTTGTGTGAGTGAAATGGATAAAATGCACCCCTAAATGGGTAAAATGGGGGTAAAGTTTGTATAGAAATTTTCTCATTTCTGGACTTAGAAGTATGAAAATAGGTATACAAGTTCTCGATTACAATCAAAAATTATCTGTATTGGTGAAATAGATAAAATTCCCTCCTAAAAGGGTAAAATGGGGGGTAAAGTTTGTATAGATTCTGGACTTAGCAGTATGAAAATTGGTACACTGACATGGTCCTGATAACAAATAAAAATGATCTGCTTAGGCAAAGATAAAGAAAGAAGAAGTAGCGTTCGATTTATTAGGGGGGAGTTTCCATGAGACTTACTTATTTCTACACTAAAAATAGCTGGTCACAATTTAAAATGATCCGTATGGTGTTGGCGACTTCAGTACGGGAGGGAGTTTTTTATGCAAAATGTACATCTAAAATGTGGTAATTAAATTGATATTTAATTAGGAATTAAACGAACTTACCTTGTGAAGTTCAATTCCAATTATGCGAGGGTTTCAACCGAAGACGATTATAATTATTACAGTGCAACTCGTGAGATGGTGCTATCTTCCTCACACCTTTAAAGCTATAAAACAAAAAAAAATTAAGCTTCATTTCCGTTTCCACTCCCCACCACTGCGCGCTAGCAACTCTGCGCCCGCGTCGTCTAGCCTCATTTTTCAGAGCAATTTTTGTGTTATATTCAGGTTACAAATATTTTTTATTATTTTTTATTGTATGGGATGGGAGGGATGGGACGATGTACATAATCGTCTTCGGTTGAAACCCTCGCATAATTGGAATTGAACTTCACAAGGTAAGTTCGTTTAATTCCTAATTATCCTTCGGGTTTCAACCGAAGACGATTATAATTATTACAGTGCAGATGTTCAGAGCCCAGTAATGTTAGCCAAGGCCGTTAATAAGAAAATAATAAAAATATATTTTAAGATAGAAGAATAAATCAACTACCTAGACAAGAAGGTACTTTTATTATATTGTTGATTTGATTCTCATGTATACAGATTAAGTTTTTTTTTTTACGAATTTATTTTATATTTAATAATATTTTATTAATGTTTAAAAGAAAGATTAAAATAGTATTCTTACATGGCCATGCTTAATTGCCGCAACCCAAAAAACCTTTTTCGACTCCTATGCGTTAGCATAGCACTTATAGAATATGCTTAACTCCAGCCGGGAGTCTTGCGAACCACATACATATAAAGACTGGGCAGTGGTATCGATACCAATATCTTAGTACCTTTTTAACCCAATGTACCAGGGTTTAGACAACCAAGTTTTACTTATTATGTGTATATGATATTATGAGTCCTAGCAAAAAAAGGGATAATCCTCAGAGCGATCGCGTAATCTTTGATCTAGTTTTAATTATGTACGTCTGTACCCCCAGTAACGTGCAGCACGACTACAGGAGATTTTATGGATGTTAGGTAATCTCATTAACAGTTGATGAGCCCCAGACCTGGAGGTTTTAATAAAATATCCTATTTTAATCACAATAAAATATCGTTTTGATGTCTTGATACACTTTCTATTTTGAATAAAAAATTTGCCTGTATTCTTTCGGCAGAGCACGGCAATAGCCAAGGTCTTATAAAAAAATTTTGATAAGGTCACATTTTTGTACGGATATTATGTTGTTATTGGTTCAATAGGTGTATTACATCTGGTTTGGAGGAAAAAACCTCCAAACTCTTCATAAATCGAGTCATATTCGTTTTAGTAGTAGGTATTCAAACTGTAGGGTTCCTCTTCTTCTGGGACACTTCAAGGAAAGACCGATTTGATACACTTGATTTATTACTTACTATGTCTAGTTACATCGACGTACAGAAGGGAACTAAAACTAAAGCTTGCGGCGTGCTCCCACCGCCGCGTCCCGGGTTCCGGGAACGCTAGAGCTGCGTCAGCTCATATACGAGTGCGAGTGCACTAGAATATGAGCTGATGTGGCAATGTGCCTATACTATCCCCCCCCCAACAGGGAAAGAAAGTGTCAAACCCTTTTAAAGAAAAATTAAAATTACTTACATTATATTAAACTAAAACTTACAGTAACATGAATGTATCTTAGCTTAGTTGCAAACATTGTTATGTCTCAGCGATAACAGGTATTATGTTACTTATATTTCAACGGATGTATTATGTTACTACTTGCTAACAACGGCTGCCATCTAATTTCGCAGAACTGATATAGGTAAGTATGCAATACTATTTATCATGGCGTTGTTAGCGAAACTGAAATTGATTAAGGTACTATTGTTTAAAAACGAAAAAATAATTAAAAAAATTACTTAATACATTGTGTATACTTTTTAATTAAACGAAATTATTTTTTTTTAAAAACATGTTGTTTTATTTAACCACTTACTTACTAACTAATGTATGCTAATACACAACTTGTTGGGTATTCACTGGGGCGGCCTGCGGCTGCCGGTTTTCTGGCATAACCCTGACTGCAGCTAGAGGCGGTGACGCCCTCTCCATGGCTCGCTGTACCCAGGACTGGGTGTACTCTTTACACTTGCGTCGTATGATGTACAATAATAGCACGGTCAATACAGCACATATCACTATGAGAGCTATTCCCACATAATTAAGTTTTGATTCAACTTGCCCCGAAAAATTTTTCACTTGGGCGATAGCAACCGTGTTATGGGATTCTTTTTCTTCGTCCTTGCTTTGCCCCCAGCCCATTATGCAAATTATCTGCTAGCAGAATAACCACTAAATATATAACTTAAAGAATATAGTAGAGTTGCTTTCTACTCGTTTGTTTAGTTAGTAATGACATTTTAAATATATTTCTGTTTTATAAGTAAAATTATTGCTGCGTCTCATTATTTTCTAGATATTAACCTAGTTCAATAATGATTAGCTATGTTATTTAACTGTCACTAAAATAATTTGTTTGATTTTAACAATATTAGGCTTACTCATATTTTGAACAACTACGCATTATCGCGACCTAGTTTCAGATTGCAATCTAAGTTTATGTGTGGTACAAGTAAAACGCTGTTGTAGATACGCTACCGCTTATGAATACTTAACTTAAAATTACTTATTTTTACGAACAGTGGCGATAATCGATCTTCAATTCACAAGTCTACGAGAACCAATGACTCATGCTGATAATGGTTTTACTTAACCTAATAATTTAATCTGTCCTTAGTAATAGTACATATCCTTAAAAGTTACGGGTTTCGTAACCGTACGTCCTCTTTTAGTGACATATTGTTGCGATTTTTGTCTAGATGTCGTAGGCACTGGGTCTACGTTGTTTGTATTGTCTGTTGTTTGCGTCGTGTTGTCCGTATTTGTGACGCTTGTGTTTGTACCATCGTCACTTGTATTTAACACGTACGCCGGTTTTAGCCTATCTATCGAAATTCTGACTTGCTTATTGACTATCTGAACTATATATACTTTAGGGCCTCTTTCTAATACTCTAAAAGGTCCATCGTAAGGTGGTTGGAGCGACTTGCGCACTGTGTCATTTCTTATAAATACATATTCGCACGAATGCAGGTCAGGGTGTATAAACAAAGTCTGATTATTACGTGAACTAGTGGAGACGGGTTTTAACTTACGGATTGCTTCACGAATATTTTTTACAAACTGTGATGGTTCGCTGGGCTCTGGTTTACTTGGACTATTAAAAAAGTCTCCTGGTAACCGTAGCGTCTGTCCGAACGTTGTCTCCGCCGGGCTGACTCCGTTATCGGATCTGCCCGCAGCTCGTAACCCTAACATTACTAACGGTAATTCGTCTATCCACGAACTATTGTTCTGCATTCTTGCCATCAGCGCGGCCTTCAAAGATCGGTGGAATCTCTCAATTCTGCCGTTCGCTTTTGGATTATAAGCAGTAGTTCTTAGTTTGTTTACACCTAATAATTTCATAAGCTCCTTGAATAGGCTACTTTCAAATTGTCTGCCTTGGTCTGTTGTCAACCGCAGCGGACAACCGTAACGCACTATCCATCCTTCGAAGATGGTTTTTGCTACGACCTCTGCCGTTATATCGGCTATCGGAAAAACTTCCGGCCATCGAGATCCTCTATCGATAATCGTTACGAGGTATTTGTATCCTTGTGGAGATGTCGGCAGTGCGCCAACTAAATCTACATGGATATGCTCGAACCTTTCTGCGTCCTCGAACGTTCCTATTCCAGATACTGTATGCCTGTTGACTTTCGATCGCTGACAATGTATACAAGCCTTTGCCCATGCACCTACATCCTTTTCTAAATTAGGCCAAAAAAATCTTTTTTTAACTAGTTTCCTGGTGGAACGAATACCGGGGTGACTTAAGTTATGTATACTATCAAAAGCTTGGCGTCGAAAACTTTCCGGTAAATACGGTCTTACATCTGGTGTCGACATTTCGCAATAAATAAATTTATTACACGTTGGTATTGAAATTGATTTTAAAACGATTTTGCTGTCTGCCGTGCGATCCCTAATGTTTTGCGTCGCACGCAGTATGTAATCGTCGCTTGCCTGCTCGTTTGCGAGTTGCTCGTAATCGATTACCGTAGGACAGCATATTGTTTCGATACGAGATAACGTGTCAGCGACCACGTTTTCTTGACCGGTAATATGTCTAATATCGGTTGTAAATTCACTGATAAAGAGTAACTGGCGCGTGCGCCTAGGTAACTCCTTATCGTTTTTTCCTAGCTTATTGTACGCGTAACATAATGGCTTATGGTCTGTATAGATTGTCAGTGGTCGGCCTTCAAACATTTTCCGAAAATGGACCACTCCCAAATAAATTGACAAAAGTTCACGGTCATACGTGCTGTATTGCTGTTGTGTTTTCGTGAACTTTTTTGAGTAAAAACCTAACGGCTGCCAGGTGTTATTTACACGTTGCTGTAGTACACTACCAGCCGCTATATCGGATGCGTCTGTCATCAAGGCCAAAGCCGTATCTGCCCGCGGATGCGATAGGGTCGCGGCTTTTTGGAGGCTGGCCTTACACAGCTCAAAACTTTTTTCGGCATCTACAGTCCACTCTATTGGTGTCTTGTCATGCTTTTTCGTATTACCTAGGTACTTATCTAGCTGTGTCTGAATACTAGCGGCATTAGGTATATGAGGACGGTAAAAATTTAGCATTCCTAAAAACCTGCGTAACTGTTCGACTGTTTGCGGTTTTGGGAATTCTACGATGGCCTTAATTTTTTCGTCTAACGGTCTAATGCCTTCCTTAGATACTTCGTGACCTAAAAAACTGAGTCTCGTCTGTCCTAATGTACACTTAGCTAGATTTATCGTTATTCCGAATTTCTCAAATCTCTCAAAAACCGACCTTAGATGCTCCTTATGCTGCGCTTCTGTGTCGCTAGCAATAAGGATATCGTCTAGGTAACAAAAAAGGAAATTCAGGCCTTCCAGTACCGTGTTGTTCATGAAACGTTGGAATGATTGTGCACTGTTCCGCATTCCAAAACCCATTTTGGGAAATTCAAACAAACCAAAAGGGGTAATTATTGCGGTTTTTTCTATGTCCTCTTTTGCTACGCTAATGCAGTGGTAAGCCCTGTTTATATCCAATTTTGAAAATACCTTTTTATTAGCCAAGTTATACGTGAAATCATGTAGCCTTGGTATTGGGTACCGATCTGGTTTTGTTACCGCGTTTAGCATGCGATAGTCCCCACAAGGTCGGATATCACCATTTTTTTTCGTCACGACATGTAGAGGACTGGCCCATGCGCTTTTGGAAGGTCTACATATTCCCAATTCCTGCATAAGTTGGAATTCTTGTTTTACTTTTTTTAACCTATCTGGCGGCAACGGCCTTGCACGAGCGTAGACTGGTGGACCTGTTGTCTCGATGTGATGAACAACATTGTGTTCCGGAATTTCCTTAAATGATGCGGGTTTGGTGATATTTGGAAATTCGGACAACAAACTACGGTAAGGATGGTTCTCATCGACTGTATAAATTGAAGGTTGATTACTACTCACCATTACAGCTGCTACATCCAAGTCTGTCACCTGATCGAGTAGCTTACGTTCACTAATGTTCACTAACAGTTTGTGAGCACTTAGAAAGTCTGCACCTAAAATGGGTTGGTTTACGTCCGCTAATACAAAGTTCCATCGATATGGTCGGCGAAGTTTCAAGTCCAACACCATTGTCTTTACACCATAAGTCTGTATTTGCGTACCGTTCGCGGCGAAAAGTTTATAGTCCGAACATACGTCACGATTTTTTTTAACTGCAGGGATCACCGAAATGTCTGCTCCCGTGTCTACTAAGAAATTTAAACCACTATTGTAGTCCATCACACGTAATCGGCGGCCGGTTGACATAGTACAAATTTCCGCCGGCTTCTGTACTATGTTTACTGGTTTTCCGATTTTTCCCAAGCACATGGCTGTACGCACTTCACAGCTTTTTCGCGGAATCGGAAATGATAAAAGCATAAATAGTTGGATTTCCCAGCTTGCCGCGGTCGTCGTGACTTGCTGCGCATCCTGGATGCGGAACGAGAACTGCGCGCTTTATCATTACGTCGCTGAACAGATCTCCCTCGTCCACGTTCCATGTCGTTCATTCTAACATTGAGTTTGGCTATTTCTGCCAGTATAAGCGCTGAGACGTCGCGCGTCCTTGGCTCCGATGTGTCCGTTTTCTGTAGAGCGGCACTGTACGTTGCTACTTCGGACACGTGGCGGGTTCTCGTGGCCTCGGCCACGTCATCTGCTATGCTGGCCAGAGTCTCCAAATTTACTTCCCTTGATGCTATTAGAACTGCCCGTACTGTTGTCGGTAGCCGGTTCTGCCACATAATTCTCAATGTGTCTTCGGGGAAATTATCCTTGGCCAAGTTCCTCATCTGCTGGAGCAATTGGGAGGGTTTTTGGTCACCTAAGTCCATTTCCCCCAGCAGTTTCTCGATCTGTCTGTTTTTCGAGTCCTCCAGCATATTCAGTAGTTTGTTTTTCAGGGTCTCATACTTGTTGTTTGCTGGCGGATTAGTCAACAAATCAGTCAGCCTCAATATAATTTCTTTGGGCAGCTTGGACACCACCATGTCGAATTTCGCGTCGTCGCCTGCTCGCTGTGGTGTTAGCACGGCCTCCGCGCGTATGAACCACACCCTTGGTTGGTCTGTCCAAAAATCTGGAATGCGGCTTGACACTGACAGCGCCATGACTTCCACCGTCGGTTGTGCTGCTGGTGCTTGAGGATGTATCGGTGGCTGTTCTTGTTGTGGCTGACCTTGAGGTGGCTGTTCTTGAGATGGTTGCCCTTGTGGTGGAACTTGCCATGTCTTTACCGGTACTGCGGCTCCATTATGCGCCATTTCCTTGAATCCGTCTCGTTTAATAATCACGTCGGGGTCACCAATGTAGGGTTCCTCTTCTTCTGGGACACTTCAAGGAAAGACCGATTTGATACACTTGATTTATTACTTACTATGTCTAGTTACATCGACGTACAGAAGGGAACTAAAACTAAAGCTTGCGGCGTGCTCCCACCGCCGCGTCCCGGGTTCCGGGAACGCTAGAGCTGCGTCAGCTCATATACGAGTGCGAGTGCACTAGAATATGAGCTGATGTGGCAATGTGCCTATAAAACCAAGAATAATATACAAGGCAGACCTACGAGTGTTTAAACTGCTGTAAGCTATCGCTTTATTCAATTTTAATGTTAAAAAACATAATTAAATTAGGACTAGTAGTTTTTACAGAAGTGCCACCAGGCTAGGTTCATTTAAAGTTTTAATTGCAAAAGGGGCCATTACTACATCTAAGGATGCTTGTGGTATCTAGATTATCAATATCCTAATGGATGGTTTTATCCTTCTGGATTCAATTCTTTTCTGTTCTATTCTATTTAGGTAGGACAGAAACTAGAGTCGGTAGGTCTCTGGCCTACCAACACCGTATAGGGTAAGATAAATTCAGTTTCTAATTATAGATAATATTCATAATAATTAATTCATTTAGAATTATATTATTTAGATAGTTTTAGTATTAGAAATATAGTCATCAATTATTTCAGCTTAGGGTTGAGTATTAAAAGTTCGTGAATCTGCATCACTCATCGTAAAAGTAAAAGTATGTAAGAGTAAGGCCGGTTACAGCTACCTGCGGCGACTTCTCGTCCAGTGGCTCGTCGTTCCTCAGCGGCTCCTCCGTTGTTGGCGCTGGTCCGGCGAAATTTTCTATTTTTCACTAGGCGCCAAACTAATTAATCGTCTTATTATTTGAATAAAACTTAAACTGATAATAAATATGAAATAAAACTTACACAATCATATTAAGGACGAATTAATCTTTAATTCTGTATAAAAAAATTGACAAGAAAATTAGTGCTAATTGGTTAAAACTTAAATCGAAAACCGTATCAAAAAATATCGTCATCAGTGGCCACGGCCATTGATTGTCGAATTTCGGAAAAACGGAACCCATGAACAATACGACACATAGCCTCCTGCTACCGTCCCCCGCCGCTCGGTTCCAAGCGTCTCAGGAGGCAGCACTTGCTGCGTTACGGCTAGGTAAGTGGTCAAAAAACTTCTTCCAATTTTTGACAATTTTGTCGTCATTGTCATTTGTAGCATTTGTTTCATTGGCATTTGTTGCTGTATTTCTCGATAATGATGTATTACATATTATTAAATTTGTATTTGCATTGAAGTAAATACAGGCTTGGTTTGGCGAAACAGGTATTTTGTTTTCATCTCCTAACAGAAACCTGTATAGACACAATTTTTTTACTATCGTCATTGTCAGTCATGTCATTGTTGGCAAAATTAAGATTTTCAACTCATCAACTGGGAATTAAATTACATGTTCTTTTATCGCAAAACTTCTAACAAGCGCGCAAATAGAAGACAAAAACATTTTCTCGCAAATTTTTGCGTTTTGCACGAAATGTGAACTCATATTAAATAAATGTTCCGGATAACTCACGTCTTAAATCGAGTTTAGCTCGACATGTTTCGGGCTAATCCGTAGCCCTTCTTCTTCGGAGCAACGCGACTCGGCGACTGCTACAACACGCGCACTGCTCGCCGCCGCTCTGCTCGCGCGACTACCCGACGAAACTGACACCGGCACACAACTACCCGCTTTTCCATCATCATTTTCATTATAACTGTCAAATGTAGGGTAGCACACAACACTAACCACATCGCTCTGTAAAATTTTTTCTCTCGCAAGTACAGATACCCTATCAAATCTTTGAAGGACGTTACCAGAACCAAAATCCAAATTTCTAATTTCCAAAATCAGCTCTTAAGAAAATATAACTATTTTATTCACATTTCTGTAAACGATCTACACAAACGGAGATTAATTTAAATGTCTCAAGTCAAATGAAAAAAAAACGCCGAATTATGAGAGACAGAAAAAACATTGACTCAAAAACTCTTGCTGTCACCTGTCAAAATGACAACCTTACAACACCCCCCTTCCGAGACGAATTTCCCGACCAAAGGAGCGAAATTCTAGCTGGCCCCCAGCTACCTCCACATAAATCCTGAAATCCCGACCAAGAAATGAAGTCAATTGCACCAAAAAAAAATTTTTTTTTTTTTTATCTAAACCATCGAGACAATACAATCTCCACAAAACAGCAAGCTAGGGCGATCACTGTTCAAGTCAGAATAAAAAATAAAAGTAGTGAGAACGCTAAGACATACCGAACCGTCCACGTCACAAGAAGAGCGACCACCAGAGTTGACGACAAAAGCTCTATCAAAGAGGTTAGTCAGACCCGCCTACGATACCGAGCGGTCAACGTCGGCGGCGCGGCGAGCGAGAGCGACCAGCGCGGGCCGCGCGTCCGACGTTCACACACCCTTAAAACAAAATAACAAAATGTAAATAAACAGTAACTAGTAAAACGTAACACATGCTTGTTACGCTGATGCTGGGACTAGCCCACCAGGGTCGAGATTAGTCGGCGTCGGCGGCACGGCGAGCGAAGGCGACTGACGCGGGTCGTGCGTCCGACACCCACCTACTCAATTAAAAACACAAGGCAATCAAGTTGTAAAAAAATGGCATAAATATGCCTGTAAAGAAAGTTGTAAAAAAAATAAAAATAAAAGAAGAGTGGGTGTTCCAAGGGATTACTTTCCGTTTCCGTGGGATCTAGAAGTGAGTAACGACTAATGTCTTCCTACCGATCAGCTCTACATAGAGTCAGCCTCTTTCCGGTACCACTTTCATATCTTTAATATGCCATTTCCCTACAGGCTTGCCATTCCCATCCTCCAACTCATAAACTAACTTCAAGAGTTTCCTAACCACACGACATTTTTCATATTTTGGGGCCAACTTGGATGCAAAATACTTAGATGCGTCACTTTGTTTAAAGGAGCGTTTCCACACAATATCCGCAACCTCAAACTCTAGATCTCGCCGTCGCTGATTGTAGTATCTCAGCATTTATTTGGTGAGCTTTCGTCAACTCCTCTTTAACGTCAGCAAACACCTGTTTGAGCTCGCCCAAATTATTGTACAGGTCACTACGTGACGAAAAGATAATGTCGTTAAGGTCTTCAAAGTCTTTGTAAATACTACCATCAGCTACGGCCTCACGTCCATGCACTAAAAAGAAAGGGTGTACCCCGTAGCTAAACTCACAGATGTATTTATTGCAAATTGAATTTTGTGTATATTAACGTCCCAGGTACGATGGTCGGTACCGACAAAACTAGAGACAGCTGTCAAAATCGTACGATTTTGGCGCTATACGGGATTAACCTGTGGGGTATATACCGGTCCAAAATGTACTTGTGGTATTTGATATTTGCGATATAATGACTGAACCTCATGGCCACAAAAATTAGAAGCATTGTCGGATATAATAGTTTGTGGAATTCCATGGACAAGAAACACATGATCCTCGAGCCGTTGCGCTATCACCTTACCGGTGGCACGGCGTAAAGGAAACAGTAAGCAATACTTTGTGAAATAACACGACACTACAAGCAGGTTAGTATTTTGCATCCTAGACATAGGCAAAGGCCCAACAATATCAATACTGAGACACTGGAATGGACGCGAGCAGCGTCTTAACATTGGGGCATTTATAAGCGTTGCAAACGTCACATTCGGAAATAAACTTTATTGTATCTTGGTACATACCAGGCCAAAAATAACGCAGTTTCAACCTCTTGTAGGTTTTGGCTATTCCTAAGTGAGCTGCCGTTGACTCGGAGTGGTTCTCCATTAAAATAGCATGTCTTAAGTCACTTGGAACAACCTCCTTCCAGTCAAAGTCCGATCGCAGGTTACTCTATGACTTGGTATATCGAAATAGCTTATTGTCAATAATTTGGAAATTTGGACAACTCCTAGCTTTATCACGACAACGCTTATAAATGTCACAATACCACGGATCATTAGTCGCGGGTTCCAAGATGGATACTGGCACCGCTCTGGAGAGCGCGTCAGGTACCACATTATCGACACCGCGCCTATGTTCTATTGTGAAATTATAAGGTGACAAGCGACAGCCCCACCTCTCTAATCGACCGCTTGGGTTCTTCAAATTCAAAAACCACTTCAAACTAGCGTGGTCCGTGAAGATTTTAAACGGCTTGCTTCCCTCTAGGTATGGGCGGAAATGTTCTACTACGAACACCACCGCTAGTGCTTCCCTTTCTGTAGCAGAGTAGTTACGCTCACAGGGTGTTAGTGCGCGACTACAAAAGGCAATTGGATGTTCTTCACCATCTCAAGTCTGCGTTAAGGTACCGCCTATCCCGAAATCGGAAGCGTCGCAGTGAACGGCAAAAGGTTGGTCAAAAATCGGGGCAAGCCAGGACCGGAGCACTTGTTAAAGTGGTTTTCAAATCCTCAAAAGCCTTATTAGCCTGAGTGGACAAATTAAAAGGCGGGGCGCCTTTGCGCGTTGAAGTGAGAGCGTTTAGTGGTCCCGCAATTGAACTAAAATTTTTAATGAAGCGTCTGTAATACGACGCGGTTCCCAGGAAACGCTTCACATCCTTTCTAGAGGCGGGGATGGGGAAATCTTTATAGCACTCATTTTGTCGGGATCCGTTCTCAACCCATGCCGGTCAACTATATAGCCCAAGTACTTTAATTGACTACGGAAAAAACTTGATTTGGCCAGATTTATTGTAAGATTCGCCTTTTCAAAACGAGCAGCCACGGCACGCAGCAGAGCCAAATGTTCCTCAAAGGTGGCCGATACACAGATTAGATCGTCCAAGTATGACCAGACCTTTCCTTCAAACTCAGGTCCAAACAATCGATCCATCAGATGCTGCTGCGTAGCTGGTGCTGAAGTCAAACCGAAAGCCATCACTTTGTACTGAAATAGACCGCGGCCAGGAATTGTAAAGGCAGTCTTTTCTTTCGATGACGGATGTAACGGAATTTGATGAAAAGCGGACTTTAAGTCTATTGACGTTAAATATTTGGCCTCTTTCAAGTTATCTAATATTTGTGAAATATACGGTAAAGGATAAGAGTCGTGTTTGGAAACATCATTAAGTTTGCGACTGTCCAAGCAAAACCGAAGAGAACCGACAGCTTTGGGTGCTAAAGTGACGGGAATATTCCATGGGCTAGTGCTAGGCTCTACTGGAGGGTAGATCGATACAGCGACTTCGCGGACGCTTATTTACGTTGCTCTGTGTTAATATTTCTTAAAAAATTGTTTAATTCGTATTCTGTTCGTGGAAATTGGAATCAGTGTGTAGCTTGTGTCATTTGCTACCTAACTGTGTTGTATTAACTTGAACAAGAATAACAGCTGAGTGTATTTTACGAACTAGAAAAGTGCCATTGCCGGACTCGCCGTACGGTACAAGTGCATAAAACTTGTTTACAAGTCGCCGCTGGCTATAACTCGATCGGCACGGGTGCGACAGTACCTACTGCGATTCATCACTGGTCTGCGCATTGTTTATTTATTTATTTTATTAATTTAATAAATAATGAAGCCTAGTACATCTTCTGCTAAGTGCGCGGGTTGCAGAAAGCCGACAGAGGGTAGACAGTGTTTGACTTGTGCCAAATGTAAACACCTGTTAGACATCGATTGTGCAAATATCACCGATAAACGATTCCAGTCAATGGACAGGACGCGCAGGGCTGAGTGGATATGCCCTGAATGTATCAACAAAGTGCCAAAACAGGATAATAAAAATAGTCCCGTGCGATCGGCGACCTCTTCTCCGCCCCCCAGCGCCAAAGATACTACGGTTAGTCAGAAAAATAGTGATAAAGCATTGTCTGTTCCTGTGGATTCTCAAAACGTCACTATGAGAACAAAAAAGTCGCCAATACCGTGCAATTCCGAGATTGAAACTGGCATGAGTGGATCGAGTGACGACATGAGCGACATGATTGTTACGGTGCAACATGAAATTACCAAAAATTTAAAGTCTACAATAGAAGCTTGTGTTACTAGACTATTGAACGACTTCTCGAGTGAATTTTTCCTAAAATTTGAAACGCTCACTTCTTCAATAGTTGCTTTAACGTCCTGTATGGAGGGCTTTGAGGGCCGCGTCTCATCTTTAGAGGCCCGTCTAGAAAACTGCAATAGCGATACAAGTGCTGCTGAAGAAGTCAAGTGTCTGAAGACAGAACTAAACGACCGTGATCAGGAGCTGCTCTTGAATGATCTGGAGATAACAGGAGTGCCGGAGACCGAGAGTGAGAATGCAGTTCACCTTGTGACCTTGATCGCGCGTAAGTTGGGCGTAACTATGGATGAGCGCGATATGGCGAATGCGTTCCGAGTCGGGGCACGGCCCAAGGTTTCACTTGGAGGCAGCCGTAGCGCTGCGTCGCTTCGGGCGTTGTCTGGGGATCAGGCTGGTTCAAGTGATGTAATGGCAGTGACTCCTGGCCAGCATGAAGCGGGATTCAAAGTGGTTGCCCATCGGCCCCTGGTAGTGCGACTGGTGCGGCGAGTCCAACGTGATCAGCTACTGCGAGCAGCTCGCGTTCGACGTACCATAAATACTGAGGGTCTTGGCCTGGGAGACCCCTGTCCCTTGTATATAAACGAACGTCTCACGCGGCTGAACCGGCATCTCTTTTATAAAGTTCGCCTGGAATCTCATCGCCTTGACTGGGACCGCATGTGGACCTGGCAGGGCGGTATATACGCACACCGAGCCTCTGGTGAGAAGACCTGGAGAATTCGCTCGGAAGCTGATATTACCGAGACTTTTGGTGGCTAAAATATTGGCTGGAACTTTTAAAAATATCCCGGTATATTTGGATTTTATTTGATCTCGATTTCTGTATGCCTAATATTTATCTGTGTTTAAATATTGGTTTGGTTATATTTGCGTCGCTTCAATATTGTAATTGTACAAATATATTTTTTTCCTGCGTTTGCTGTTGCTCAGAGCGGACGTGTGCAGTTTGCTGTGAATTTAAATTCAATATTTTTAATTGCATTTCTTGTGCCTGTTGGGCTAGTTAGTCTGATTTCTCGGTGCCTCCTTGTTTCGCTTGGGGTTTCTTGTGTTTAGAGTGTCGGCCATATTGAAAAGTGTCGGAAGTCTCTCTCTAAAGTGCGCGGTTTTACGAGTGAATTGAGCGGCGCCGATGGTCCCGGTTTTGTCTAGTGACAAGTTTGAGACGGTCGTTTTGTGTGTGGAGTTTTCAACTTTTTGCATCTTTAGCAAGATTTCGTCTTGCTATAATTGGTATGGCCGAGGGGATAGAAATAAAATAAAGTTTGAGGTACACTAGATGTAATATATAAAGTTTGACACACAATTGTTGAGAGCTGATCACACACGGTACACTAGATGTAATAGATAAAGTTTGACACCAATTGTAAGAGCTGATCACACAAAGTACCACACGTAAGTATATTCTTAGGTTAGACTTATTTTAGTGAAACCAGGCGGGGCGCACACGTAACACACGCGACGTGTTTCTATGGAAGGAGCTGAAGCGACTGGCGTCGTGTGCGCCGTTCCCGGTGTCGCGGGAATAGGAATGCTGATGTAGCTAAACGCTTATCGCTGTGCTGCCACAACATTCCCCCCCTTTTGAAAAGAAAAACTATACAAAACAAACAAAATTAAAAATAAGTAACCGCATACCCTATGCAGTAAATTTAGATTGTACAGTTTGTATTCCCGGTGTGACCCAAACCTTACACGTCGCAAGAGCTGACGCGGCAGGTGAACCGAGAAATGTAAACACGCTGAGGCGCGTCATGTTACAATTATGACTAAGTAAATACTAAACAGTGAAAGATTTTTTATGTACCAGGATTGAAAAATAACCTCGAGCTTCCCTAGCTCAATAGATTTGCTGCTGCGGTGCTGGTGTACTCTGCACCTTAATGGCTGATGGTGGTAGGTCGTCGACCGCCTTCCTCAGCCAGCGCTTTGCGGCGCGGCGACACTTGGCTCTTACCGCGTAACAGAACCACAATAAGATGAAGACACCAAACACGATGAGGGCCATGCCCACGTAATTTAACTTGGTTTCTACGTGATCGGACATCGTCTGCACTTGTGCGATTGAAATGTTTGTTTGTTCCTTGTCATCTTTGCTCTGGCCCCCGCCCATGTCTGCCTATGTGGGATGATATTTGTCTTGATAAAGTACGACCCGTGATGGTCACTAGGTGAGTAGTTGGACACTGAAACCGGTACAGATCTGTTGCGTCGTCTTACTAACTACTACTTATATTTACTAGTTTTAGCCTAACATCTGCTTATTTAAATTAATTTTACATCCGGAATCGTGCCGGTGACCTGGTTACGCTAGAATCACAGTAGACGTTTTAAGTCAGTACTGTGACTCTATGCGCACAGTCATTATGAATACATGCCATGCTTTCTTACTGTTGTCTTAATGTTCTACTGTGGCTGTTTAAGTCTCGAATCAGCGTTTATGTTATTTGTTACCTGACTCGTCGATTAAAAAACGTACCGGCCTATTTATTGTTCTACCACTGCGTGTGGTACGGAGCACAGGCGGTAGCGTGGGCGATACTGAGGGCGTTTTCGGCACCTGTGAATCTTTTTTGTACATTGGATGTCGGGCTGAATTGCTGCGCGTTCGCTACCGTCTGGCTCAACGCTGGTTTTAACCTATCCAAAGATACCTCTACGTCTCTATTGGGTAAACTTATTCTATATATTTTATCTCTTCTACTGAGCACGCGGTATGGACCATTGTATGTTGGGGTCAACGGCTTTTTTACCATGTCGTTTCTTAGGAATACATGTGAGCAGGTTTTCAAATCTTTGTGGACGAATATTTTCCGCGAATCTCTTGCTTCGTGGGCCGCTGGTCGTAAGTCGTCCAAAACCGATCTTAGCTGTTCTACGAATGAAAACGAGTCGTTGTGATTTATGCTTGATTTTGTGTAGAAATCACCTGGTAACCTTAATCCTTGACCAAATACCAATTCGGCTGAGCTGACTTCTCCGTCCGATCTACATGCTGCACGCAGCCCTAACAGAACTGTCGCGAGTTCGTCTATCCAGGAGGCGTTATCGGCTAACCTGGCTGTTAGTGCTGATTTTAAGGATCTATGGAATCTCTCGACCTTGCCGTTACTCATGGGATGATAGGCCGTGGTACGCACTTTGTGAATGCCCAGGAATTTTGTGAGACCATTGAAAAGGTCGCTTTCGAACTGCCGACCTTGATCTGTTGTGATTCTAGCTGGGCACCCGAATCTGCAAATCCAGTTGTCGTACATGACTCTGGCTACCGTGTCGGCTGTCATATCGGCTATGGGTACGGCTTCTGGCCAGTGCGTGCTACGGTCTATCATCGTCACTAGGTATCTATATCCCTGAGGCGTGGTCGGCAAAGGTCCTACGAGGTCTATATGCACATGTTCAAACCTATCAGCGCCCTGAAAGCTGCCTAACTGTGTGATGGTATGCCTGTTTACTTTACTCTTCTGACAGCGTAGGCATGCTTTGGCCCACTTACTGACGTCTTTGTTCATGCTTGGCCAGTAAAACCTTTGCGCTACCATTTTTCATGACGTTCTAATGCCCGGGTGACTATTGTCGTGAACCGAGTGGAAAGCTATTTTCCTGAATTTCTCAGGTAAGTAAGGTCGCGCGCTATTAGTAGTCATGTCACAATAAATTACTTTGTCCGATGTAGGCAGGCGCAAAGGTTTTAATCGCGTTTCGCAAGAACTCGGCTGTGTAACCCGAGAATCGGTTTCCTGCGCTCGGGCTAGCTCTACGTAATCGATACCTGTGGGGCAAACAATGGTTTCCACACGTGATAACGCGTCAGCAACTGTGTTTCGCGAACCGTCTATGTGCTGAATTTCATTCGTGAACTCACTGATAAACATAAGCTGCCTAGCTCTTCGCGGCGTTTCTTTATCGGTGCCTATTTTTGTTAGCGCGAAAGTCAGCGGCTTATGGTCGGTGTAAACTATCAACCGACGACCTTCTATGAGATGCCTAAAATGAACTATTGACATGTATATTGCTAATAATTCCCTATCGTAGGTACTGTATTTTTTCTGCGCGTCTGAAAATGCCTTAGAAAAGTAGCCGAGAGGTTTCCACACGCCATTAACTTTTTGTTGTAGAACGCTGCCTGCGGCGGTTCCCGACGCGTCTGTCATAAGCGCCAGCGGAACGTTCGGTAGTGGGTGTGACAATGTAATGGCGCTTTTAAGGCTCTCCTTACACTGTTCGAATGCTGCGATTGCGTCTTTGTCCCACTCTATTACAGTTTGATCATTTTTCTTGGAATTATGTAAAAATTTGTTAAGATGTGATTGTATTGTGGCTGCCTTGTCTAAATGCGCCCTGTAAAAGTTCACCATGCCGAGAAAGCGTCGAAGTTGTTCTACCGTTTTCGGGCTTGACAATTCTGTAATGGTCTTAACCTTATCATCTAGCGGATTTAGCCCGGCTGGTGACACTAAGTATCCTAAAAATTCCACTTGATCTCGACCAAATTGGCATTTGTTCAGGTTAATGGTTAAACCGATTTTGGTGAAAATTTCTAAAATTTTGCGTAGATGTTGCTTATGGACTTGCTCGTTTTCAGAGGCTATGATGACATCATCTATGTAGCAAAACAGATAAGACTTTGCCCCCTGCGTATCTGTGAACGATTCTACTCCTTGCAGGGTGGAATTCATGAAACGCTGGAACGTTTGTGCGGCGTTTCGTAGCCCGAACGTCATTCGGGGGAATTCGAACAGACCGAACGGCGTGATGATGGCCGTTTTCTCTATATCTTCTGGGGCTACCTCAATGACATGATAAGCGCGGTTAATATCGATCTTACTATATATTGACTTACCTGACAGCCCGTACGTGAAGTCTTGTAGCCTCGGAATTGGGTAGCGGTCCGGTTTGGTGACCGCGTTTAACCGCCGGTAGTCGCCGCACGGCCGGATTTGGCCGTCCTTCTTGGGCACTACGTGTAAGGGGCTAGCCCATGGGCTCTTGCTTGGTCTGCAAATCCCCATCTCTTCCATGACCCGGAACTCCTCCTTGACTTTTGCGTACCGATCCGGCGGTAATGGCCTTGCCCGTGCAAATACCGGCGGACCGGTGGTCTCTATGAAGTGTTTGACACTGTGTTTCGCCGGCTCTGTGAAAGAGATGGGTTTCGTGACCTCCGCGTATTGCCCCAGGATGTCACCGTATGAGTTATCATCTTGGATGCATTTTACGGACGGTTGATTCCAACATACAATGGACCCGAGCGTGGATAATTCTGTAACGTTATCGACTAATCTGCGATTGTGCAGGTCTACAACTAGTTTATGTGTCCTTAAAAAATCTGCGCCGAGTATAGGCTGCTGCACGTCGCACACGATAAAGGTCCATTGAAAAGCTCTGCGCAAGCCTAAATTAAGTTCTAACGTAGTAACGCCATATGTTTTAATTATTGTGTTGTTTGCGGCGTATAACTTGTAACTACACTCGCGGCGGTCACTTTTGTCTATACGATTCGCAGGTACAACCGAAACGTTGGCGCCGGTGTCTACTAAAAAAGTCATACCATTTCGGCGGTCCATTACACATAAACGGTGGTTGTCCATCGGTATCTCACATCCCCCAGCCGTAGCAGGATGCACCGCGCCTAGTTTCCCGCAGCTGGTGGCCAGGCGTATGCTAGTCTGTGGTGCGCTGCCGGTGGCTGCCCCGGGAATGGCGAAGCTGCCCGCGCTGGCTGCTGTATTTGGCGTCCCCAGGCACAAGGTTGGATGCATTGTCTGGCCTTCTCGCGGAAACGGTAGTGGTAGCGGCACAGTCTGTTGGGATCAAGGGCTGCCCCTCGTGACCGGGAGCGTGAGCGGTTCCAAGGCCCTCTTGGATTGCTCCTGCCTCTTTCCTGGCTCCTGATCTCGTTTATTTCGCTCCGCATCTGTCTCACCTCGAGCGCTAAATTGCGAAATTCCTGCAGGAGTTCTCCGTTGGTTTGCGGGTTTGCTGCTGGCGTAGATGTGGCGACCTCGGCGACCACGCCATGCCTGAGCGTCTCCATGATCTTGTCAGCCATGGTCGCTAGCGTCTCCAACTTGGCGTCCTCACTGACTACAAGGACCGTTCGCACTGCCGTTGGGAGCCGCTGGAGCCAGAGCTTCTTGACTGTGTCTTCCGCGACACCGGAATTTCGGCCTGCCTCTGCCATTTTCCTGTGCAGTTGTGACGGTTTCTGGTCCCCCAGTTCTAGTTCCTTGACTAAGCGATTGAAATGGGAATCTGCGCTTTCTTGATAATTCGCTAACAATCTCTCTTTCAGCGTGTTGTAATTCTTCTCCGTGATCGCCTTCTCTAAGAGATCACTGATGCTGTTCAGTTCTTCCTTGCTTAGTTTGCCGATGACTAAATCGAACTTGGTGTCTTGCCCCACTTTCTGCGGCGCAATAATGGCCTCGAACTGGGAGAACCACAGTTTCGGCATGTCCCGCCAGAAAGGCGCGATCCTCGCCGACACGCTGATGGAAGCAAGGTCGGGTTGCGCTGGGGCCGGGACACCGTTGTTCTCCATTTTTCTTGAGTTTAAGCTTAACTACACACTCTTTAAATTTCTAATGCGCCCGCCTGGTTCGCCTCGGCCGTGAGTCGCTACGAAGTTCTATCGGGGTCACCACTTTAGCAAGATTTCGTCTTGCTATAATTGGTATGGCCGAGGGGATAGAAATAAAATAAAGTTTGAGGTACACTAGATGTAATATATAAAGTTTGACACACAATTGTTGAGAGCTGATCACACACGGTACACTAGATGTAATAGATAAAGTTTGACACCAATTGTAAGAGCTGATCACACAAAGTACCACACGTAAGTATATTCTTAGGTTAGACTTATTTTAGTGAAACCAGGCGGGGCGCACACGTAACACACGCGACGTGTTTCTATGGAAGGAGCTGAAGCGACTGGCGTCGTGTGCGCCGTTCCCGGTGTCGCGGGAATAGGAATGCTGATGTAGCTAAACGCTTATCGCTGTGCTGCCACACATCTTTTTGCAAGTTGTTGTGATTTGAACCTCCGACCTCGGGTTTGTGGGTCGACTGTCAGACCGCTGAGCCACGGGAGCTTGAGCGAGGCGGCGCGAAATTGTGATATAGGTGCAACGTCATAGCCGACGGGTGCAATCAAAGCCAAAGTTCCTACACTTTACGGTTCATTTTATAATAGTAAGATGTCATCGTGTCTGGCCTGCAAGGGATCTGTTAAGGAAAACGCACTGCTAATGTGTACTGCTTGCCATGGAACCTATCATTTTTATTGCTTACATCTAACAATTGAATATGTGAATAAGGTCAGGCAGGATTGGTTATGTTCATTTTCTTCATCGGTTAATACGCGTCGCCGTAGAAATGACGACACCCCTGTTCAAGGTGCGGCCGTTGTATCTGTACTGGATTATTCAGTTATGTCATGTGACCAAGAGCTCGATGACTCTCAAATGGCGGACAGTGCCCCCCCTGGGCTTGAGAATACTGACTTGCTGGTAACCCCACCGAATTCGTATCAGTTGTCTAAGGAGAGCAAGAGTTCATTGTTATCCTGTCCCGAAACACTTTTAAATGATATACTCTCCAAAGTGACGTCATTACAGACCCAATTTTTGACTATACAGACCATCCAGACGGATTTGTCCCAGGTGAAGAGCGATATAGCCGAAATGAGGAGCGGTATTAACTCTAAATTAGATGAGCTTGCCGGTAGAATATTAACCATCGAATCTCGCGTCAGTGCGTTGGAGGAAAGTAAAGCGGAGTTGGATGACATCAAGAGAACGATTGGTGACCTTATTGGCGACTCTAGAAGAAACGAGCAATGGATGAGACGCTCCAATATCCAGATCAATGGTGTTCCGGAGAAAAAGGGGGAAAACTTGTTTTCCATTTTGGGGTCTCTGGCTGAGCTGAGTGGTTTTTCTTCGGACTGTTCTACTGATGTTGACTTTGTGACGCGAGTAGCGGTAAGAAACGACGTGGATAATGCCAGACCGAAGCCTATTGTTCTCAAAATGCAAGCGCGATACAAGAAAGATGACTTTTTGTCATCTATACGCAAGCTGAAGAATTTGAAGGCTTCGGATTTGGGGTTCTCCGATAATTCGAATCGTATATTCATCAATGATCATCTTTCCAGTTATAATAAGTACCTCCTGAGGGAAGCAAAGAGTCGTGCTAATCAAAAACATTATAAATTTTGTTGGGTTCGAAATTGTACCATTATGGTGCGTCGCAATGAAAATTCGCCCATTTTACATATTTCTAACGAAGAGGCTTTAAACAAAATAATATAAGTGTATTATTTCATATATATTTTGTTACTAACACTTTTGTATCTCAGGCGAATTGTATTAACAATTGTATTAACAATCTAACTTGTACGCGTTACTTTTCTAGTTACCCAGCTAATTTTAAAGTTATCTTGAACAATGTCATAAACTTTGATAATTGGATTTATAATATAAACAATATTCTATCTCATTCTGGTTCAGCGGTCTATCTTGTTATAATGTGCTGTTTAATACTAAGTTGCGAGCTCATATCTCATATTATATTTGAACATATCATATTGCTCTCTATTTCTTTCTATGATTACGGGATTACTTTTAATGTTTTATTTAAGTGTGATTTTGGCATATTTTTAAGTACCTAAGGGCTAATATAAGTATTTATTATCAAAATGCGCGGGGATTGCGTTCGAAAACCACTCAATTTTTTCGCAACCTTTTATTATCAAATTACGATTTTTATTTTATTTATTCTCCTCAATGGCGGCCTTTAAGGCTTGTGCCAATGTCAGTTAAATAAAGATAAATATATTCTTCTTCACGTAATACGGTGATTGTAGTTTTTGCAACTTGATAGCAAAATTCCAAAAACCACGCGGAGACAATTTGCGCATTAAAAAATGTCAGACACGAGAGCAATATCGAATTTTGTGATCACTGTTCACTGTTAACACTTCAACTAGCCAAAGAAGCAGAAATACCAAAATTAGACATGGTCCACATCCTCCATGTTCGAATGCCACAAATCGAATGAAATTACGATTTTATCTGCATTATGTTATAGCAACAGCTGATCTTGAAAGCGTAATAGATATGCAATCGAACGCATATAGTCGTTTTCTGTTCTTCGATCTAGAAGTATCTGAAAAAATGAAGATTTTACCCTCGAATCTGATTTCTTTTTTACTTTCAACCTCAGAACTTCTAAACTAAACGAGGTAATGTTATAGCAACAGCTGATCTTGAAAGCGTAATAGATATGCAATCGAACACATATAGTCGTTTTCTGTTCTTCCATCTATATTATTTTTCACCTATGATGAGTTCTGTGACGTTTCGAGTTTGACAGTTTTAGAGATGTATCATTGATCGAGTGAACCATAGATTTTTCTAAGAGTTATTAGTACTTATTTTTGAAAAAGTTGCATTATATTAAAAAATATATATTTATTTTCCAGTTTTCCGCCCACCGGGCCACTCTCTCGTTCTCGCTCGAAATAATCCCTCAAACGAATTACAAACTCCCGATTCTGGGAGTTCAAAACACTCTTTTTTGAACTGTTTCAGCATTTTGCCAAAAAATAACAACAAACTTAACGAGAAACAGTAACAAAAGTCAACAACAATAATAATAGAAATGAACAATAACAAATACAATGCAAAGAAAATGCAACGGAAACTCAACTCGTATACACGGCAGACGTACTCGTACTTACTGACAATGATACCGACAAGTACTGGCCACAAGAGGCACAAGATGGTTGCGGCCGCGTCGCAAATAGCCGCGTTTATAAAATTTTGCAAGTTTTGTTTAAAAATGTAAAATATCTAAGTTCACTGTTATCGAATAATGAACCGCTGCAATTGCCGATAATGTTGTGTCACGTCACTACTCTGTTCCGTTTCTCACATTGCGTTATATAAAAAAATAAATATTTTTGTATCGTATTCAATGGAGGCTATTTAACAGACACTGATATTGCTATATAGTTTTAAAAATAACAGTTTTAATTTTTTTTTGATTAATTTGTTTCAAAATAGAAATTATTTTTAAAAAATATTTTGCGAACATAGTATGCGTAATTCGGAAAATTTTCAAATGTCACAGAACTCATCTTAGGTGAAAAATACAATAGAAGTAGCTGAAAAAAAGGCAAGATTTTTCCGTAGCCGATTTTTTTTTCACCTTAAACCACATAACTTCTATACTAAACGAGGTAATGTTATAGCAACAGCTGATCTTGAAATCGTAATAGATATGCAATCGAACGCATTATAGTCGTTTTCTGTTCTTCGATCTAGAAGTATCTGAAAAAATGAAGATTTTACTCTCGAATCTGATTTCTTTTTTACTTTCAACCCCAGAACTTCTAAACTAAACGAGGTAATGTTATAGCAACAGCTGATCTTGAAAGCGTAATAGATATGCAATCAAACGCATATAGTCGTTTTCTGTTCTTCGATCTAGAAGTGGCTGAAAAAAAGGAAAGATTTTTCCGTAGCCGATTTTTTTTTCACCTTAAACCACATAACTTCTATACTAAACGAGGTAATGTTATAGCAACAGCTGATCTTGAAAGCGTAATAGATATGCAATCGAACGCATATAGTCGTTTTCTGTTCTTCGATCTAGAAGTATCTGAAAAAATGAAGATTTTACTCTCGAATCTGCTTTCATTTTTACTTTCAACCTCAGAACTTCTAAACTAAACGAGGTAATGTTATAGCAACAGCTGATCTTGAAAGCGTAATAGATATGCAATCAAACGCATATAGTCGTTTTCTGTTCTTCGATCTAGAAGTGGCTGAAAAAAAGGCAAGATTTTTCCGTAGCCGATTTTTTTTTCACTTTAAACCACATAACTTCTATACTAAACGAGGTAATGTTATAGCAACAGCTGATCTTGAAATCGTAATAGATATGCAATCGAACGCATATAGTCGTTTTCTGTTCTTCGATCTAGAAGTATCTGAAAAAATGAAGATTTTACTCTCAAATCTGCTTTCTTTTTTACTTTCAACCCCAGAACTTCTAAACTAAACGAGGTAATGTTATAGCAACAGCTGATCTTGAGAGCGTAATAGATATGCAATCGAACGCATATAGTCGTTTTCTGTTCTTCGATCTAGAAGTAACTGAAAAAATCAAGATTTTATTCTCGAGGCCAATTTTTTTTTTCACCTTCAACCCCAGAACTTCTAAACTAAACGAGGTAATGTTTTAGCAATAGCAGATCTTGAAAGCGTAATAGATATGCAATCGAACGCATATAGTCGTTTTCTGTTCTTCGATCTAGAAGTATCTGAAAAAATGAAGATTTTACTCTCGAATCTGATTTCTTTTTTACTTTCAACCCCAGAACTTCTAAACTAAACGAGGTAATGTTATAGCAACAGCTGATCTTGAAAGCGTAATAGATATGCAATCAAACGCATATAGTCGTTTTCTGTTCTTCGATCTAGAAGTAGCTGAAAAAAAGGCAAGATTTTTCCGTAGCCGATTTCTTTTTCACCTTAAACCACATAACTTCTATACTAAACGAGGTAATGTTATAGCAACAGCTGATCTTGAAAGCGTAATATATATGCAATCGAACGCATAATAGTCGTTTTCTGTTCTTCAATCTAGAAGTATCTGAAAAAATGAAGATTTTACTCTCGAATCTGCTTTCTTTTTTACTTTCAACCCCAGAACTTCTAAACTAAACGAGGTAATGTTATAGCAACAGCTGATCTTGAAAGCGTAATAGATACGCAATCAAACGCATATAGTCGTTTTCTGTTCTTCGATCTAGAAGTAGCTGAAAAAAAGGCAAGATTTTTCCGTAGCCGATTTCTTTTTCACCTTAAACCACATAACTTCAATACTAAACGAGGTAATGTTATAGCAACAGCTGATCTTGAAAGCGTAATAGATATGCAATCGAACGCATATAGTGGTTTTCTGTTCTTCGATCTAGAAGTATCTGAAAAAATGAAGATTTTAATCTCGAATCTGATTTCTTTTTTACTTTCAACCCCAGAACTTCTAAACTAAACGAGGTAATGTTATAGCAACAGCTGATCTTGAAAGCGTAATAGATATGCAATCAAACGCATATAGTCGTTTTCTGTTCTTCGATCTAGAAGTGGCTGAAAAAAAGGCAAGATTTTTCCGTAGCCGATTTTTTTTTCACCTTAAACCACATAACTTCTATACTAAATGAGGTAATGTTATAGCAACAGCTGATCTTGAAAGCGTAATAGATATGCAATCGAACGCATATAGTCGTTTTCTGTTCTTCGATCTAGAAGTATCTGAAAAAATGAAGATTTTACTCTCGAATCTGCTTTCTTTTTTACTTTCAACCCCAGAACTTCTAAACTAAACGAGGTAATGTTATAGCAACAGCTGATCTTGAGAGCGTAATAGATATGAAATCGAACGCATATAGTCGTTTTCTGTTCTTAGATCTAGAAGTAACTGAAAAAATCAAGATTTTATTCTCGAGGCCAATTTTTTTTTTCACCTTCAACCCCAGAACTTCTAAACTAAACGAGGTAATGTTTTAGCAATAGCAGATCTTGAAAGCGTAATAGATATGCAATCGAACGCATATAGTCGTTTTCTGTTCTTCGATCTAGAAGTATCTGAAAAAATGAAGATTTTACTCTCGAATCTGATTTCTTTTTTACTTTCAACCCCAGAACTTCTAAACTAAACGAGGTAATGTTATAGCAACAGCTGATCTTGAAAGCGTAATAGATATGCAATCAAACGCATATAGTCGTTTTCTGTTCTTCGATCTAGAAGTGGCTGAAAAAAAGGCAAGATTTTTCCGTAGCCGACTTTTTTTTCACCTTAAACCACATAACTTCTATACTAAACGAGGTAATGTTATAGCAACAGCTGATCTTGAAAGCGTAATAGATATGCAATCGAACGCATATAGTCGTTTTCTGTTCTTCGATCTAGAAGTATCTGAAAAAATTAAGATTTTACTCTCGAATCTGATTTCTTTTTTACTTTCAACCCCAGAACTTCTAAACTAAACGAGGTAATGATATAGCAACAGCTGATTTTGAAAGCGTAATAGATATGCAATCAAACGCATATAGTCGTTTTCTGTTCTTCGATCTAGAAGTAGCTGAAAAAAAGGCAAGATTTTTCCGTAGCCGATTTCTTTTTCACCTTAAACCACATAACTTCTATACTAAACGAGGTAATGTTATAGCAACAGCTGATCTTGAAAGCGTAATAGATATGCAATCGAACGCATATAGTCGTTTTCTGTTCTTCGATCTAGAAGTATCTGAAAAAATGAAGATTTTACTCTCGAATCTGATTTCTTTTTTACTTTCAACCCCAGAACTTCTAAACTAAACGAGGTAATGTTATAGCAACAGCTGATCTTGAAAGCGTAATAGATATGCAATCAAACGCATATAGTCGTTTTCTGTTCTTCGATCTAGAAGTAGCTGAAAAAAGGGCAAGATTTTTCCGTAGCCGATTTTTTTTTCACCTTAAACCACATAACTTTTATACTAAACGAGGTAATGTTATAGCAACAGCTGATCTTGAAAGCGTAATAGATATGCAATCGAACGCATATAGTCGTTTTCTGTTCTTCGATCTAGAAGTATCTGAAAAAATGAAGATTTTACTCTCGAATCTGATTTCTTTTTTACTTTCAACCTCAGAACTTCTAAACTAAACGAGGTAATGTTATAGCAACAGCTGATCTTGAAAGCGTAATAGATATGCAATCAAACGCATATAGTCGTTTTCTGTTCTTCGATCTAGAAGTAGCTGAAAAAAGGGCAAGATTTTTCTGTAGCCGATTTTTTTTTCACTTTAAACCACATAACTTCTATACTAAACAAGGTAATGTTATAGCAATAGCTGATCTTGAAAGCGTAATAGATATGCAATCGAACGCATATAGTCGTTTTCTGTTCTTCGATCTAGAAGTATCTGAAAAAATGAAGATTTTACTCTCGAATCTGATTTCTTTTTTACTTTCAACCCCAGAACTTCTAAACTAAACGAGGTAATGTTATAGCAACAGCTGATCTTGAAAGCGTAATAGATATGCAATCAAACGCATATAGTCGTTTTCTGTTCTTCGATCTAGAAGTAGCTGAAAAAAGGACAAGATTTTTCCGTAGCCGATTTTTTTTTCACCTTAAACCACATAACTTCTATACTAAACGAGGTAATGTTATAGCAACAGCTGATCTTGAAAGCGTAAGAGATATGCAATCGAACGCATATAGTCGTTTTCTGTTCTTCGATCTAGAAGTATCTGAAAAAATGAAGATTTTAATCTCGAATCTGATTTCTTTTTTACTTTCAACCCCAGAACTTCTAAACTAAACGAGGTAATGTTATAGCAACAGTTGATCTTGAAAGCGTAATAGATATGCAATCAAACGCATATAGTCGTTTACTGTTCTTCGATCTAGAAGTGGCTGAAAAAAAGGCAAGATTTTTCCGTAGCCGATTTTTTTTTCACCTTAAACCACATAACTTCTATACTAAACGAGGTAATGTTATAGCAACAGCTGATCTTGAAAGCGTAATAGATATGCAATCGAACGCATATAGTCGTTTTCTGTTCTTCGATCTAGAAGTATCTGAAAAAATGAAGATTTTAATCTCGAATCTGATTTCTTTTTTACTTTCAACCCCAGAACTTCTAAACTAAACGAGGTAATGTTATAGCAACAGTTGATCTTGAAAGCGTAATAGATATGCAATCAAACGCATATAGTCGTTTACTGTTCTTCGATCTAGAAGTAGCTGAAAAAAGGGCAAGATTTTTCCGTAGCCGATTTTTTTTTCACCTTAAACCACATAACTTCTATACTAAACGAGGTAATGTTATAGCAACAGCTGATCTTGAAAGCGTAAGAGATATGCAATCGAACGCATATAGTCGTTTTCTGTTCTTCGATCTAGAAGTATCTGAAAAAATGAAGTTTTTAATCTCGAATCTGATTTCTTTTTTACTTTCAACCCCAGAACTTCTAAACTAAACGAGGTAATGTTATAGCAACAGCTGATCTTGAAAGCGTAATAGATACGCAATCAAACGCATAAAGTCGTTTTCTGTTCTTCGATCTAGAAGTAGCTGAAAAAAAGGCAAGATTTTTCCGTAGCCGATTTTTTTTTTCACCTTAAACCACATAACTTCTATACTAAACGAGGTAATGTTATAGCAACAGCTGATCTTGAAAGCGTAATAGATATGCAATCGAACGCATATAGTCGTTTTCTGTTCTTCGATCTAGAAGTATCTGAAAAAATGAAGATTTTACTCTCGAATCTGATTTCTTTTTTACTTTCAACCCCAGAACTTCTAAACTAAACGAGGTAATGTTATAACAATAGCTGATCTTGGAAGCGTAATAGATATGCAATCAAATGCATATAGTCGTTTTCTGTTCTTCGATCTAGAAGTAACTGAAGAAAAGCAAGATTTTTCCGAAGCTGATTTTTTTTTTCACCTTCAACCACATAACTTCTAAACTAAACGAGGTAATGTTATAGCAACAGCTGATCTTGAAAACGCAATAGATATACAATCAAATTCATATAGTCGTTTTTTGTGTTTCGATTTAGAAGTATCTGAAAAAATTAAGGTTTTATTCTCGAAGCCGATTTTTTTTACTTTCAACCTCAGAACTTCTAAACTAAACGAAGTAATGTTATAGCGTGAGTAATGATATGCCAGAAAAAACTGGAGGGGTTCGCATTTCCAACTTGTTGTTATTCTCAATTTATTACAAAAAATACACAGCTACACAGCTGGCAATAATTTTCTTGCTTCACCAGACGTTCAGGTTGACTACTTGTCCTTTAATATAAGCTAGTTATTGTGTTTTTGTTAGTCTAAGGAACTCACAAATTCGAATGATCTTCTTAATTTGGTTGGGTTATAATCGGCCGCTAACTTTTGCCCGCTAACTTCACAAAAGTGTGAAGTTAGCGGCCAAATGTTGGCGGCCAATGTTGGACATAGATCGGCCGCTAACTTTTGGCCGCTAACTTCACACCGGTTCTGTTGCGAGCAGTTGAAATGATTTGCAAGTATATAATTTATGTTCTGTAGACTTACAGTATATGCATGGTGAGCCGGTGACTCCGTGTGCTGCTACCCGGGGGGCGCGCGTCTCGGATGCCAGAGGGCCATGTCCCTGTTCGACGTTCTCCAGTGCCAGGGCGCGTTTCTCCAGGAACCTCAAGAGGTGCTCAATGCTGGGCTCCGTGGCTGGGTCCCGTTCCAGTTGGTATGCTCGTGCGGTGAAATTATCTAATTTTCGGGATAAAATGCACAATAATATAGTATCCCAATACTCGACACGGGGTTCTAAATTTTTTAATGCAGCTAGCTCTTGCCTAATGCAAGCTACAAATTGTCTTAGGCTTATGGCCGTCGCTCTGATAATATTTTTGATATCTATTATTGCAGCTACATGGTCGCTGATGATTTTGTACTTGTTGTTGTACCTAGTGTCTAATAGGTCTAGGGCCTCATGGTAACTAGCTCCCGTTAAAGGAAGATTTTTTATTAAATCAAAGGGTTCGTCTTTCAAAAATGACCTCAAATAATACATTTTTTGCACTGACTGTGTCTAAACTCTTGTCATTGTCTATTAAAGATTGGAATAGACTGATGAATGGAATGTAGTCTGAAAACTTACCACTAAAGGTTTGAATTGCTATAGGAGGCAAGGTTACTTTTTTCACACTACCGGTTGACACGTGTTCGGTTTTATCTTGAGCGACGGCTGCGGAGGCGGAGGCGGCGGCGGAGGCGGCGGTGGCGGCGGCGGGCGCCGCGCGTTTGTTGATCTCCTCGTCCAACGCCGCTACGACGTCGAAGTACTTGTTCTCTGTGGTCTCGTCCTCCGCGTCCTTGTAGCCCGAGAATGCTATTTTTCGGCAGTAGTCATCGTACTCCACGAATAGCGCTTGCGCCCGTTCTCTTTTCGCCTTCAGGTATTCTACGGAATATTGCTGCAAGGCTGCCTCTGGTTCAGCAAGTTTGTGCAGCTTACTCAAGCTCGCCTTCACGTATCCGCGTGCTTGCAGAAGGTTGCGCGATGCTTCCTCTGTCGGCTCCATCGGGGCTAGGAATTACGCGTTCTGTGGATAAAGGCAGGCTCGCTGGCAGCGTTGAAAATACACCGGCACGCGTCGAAGTGAAGCACTTTGTTCGTGACGCGTAGGGAAATTGGCCGGGGCGACACAAAATGGCGCCGAAGTCGCTTGCACACTGCGTACACGCTTGTGAGAATTTACTTATCTTTAGCCCCGCACGCAATAAATATGAAAACGAAGGACCATGTTGAGCAGGCACTGTATATGTATGTATGTATGTATGTAAACTCTTTATTGTACAAAATAAGCAAAACACAATTGACAAAAAACAAATATGTACAAAGGCGAACTTATCCCTTTAAGGGATCTCTTCCAGTCAACCTTTGAGTGGATGAGAGGAGCATATTATTGAGGTGTATATTATTGATAGGGCTGATTTTAGGCGTGCTGGGGATTTTAATTAATAAAAATTGGATTCTCACTTGAAACGTGTATTGCGCTCGCACAGGTGCAAGAAGAAGGGAAGGGAAAAATTCTTAATTCTAGTAAGAGTCGACAATCGAGATAGTGCTGTACCTTATTGTTGGGGTAGCCAACAACATCTCGTCTAACTGTCGGTTAAGTTCCCTTAACCTTTCGGGTGACATCCTATAAAAACGTTGTTTAATGGGTACGGCATCACCCGTATCAATTGTGTGTGCAATGAGATTGGTGCGTCCTAAACCATTACGCTCCGCAGAAATGTTTTCGAATTTCTGTATAACCTCCAACGCCAAACATTTTGAATCTCATTAAGAGAATCAAAGTCACTCAAATGAACCTCAGAAACTTCATAATCACTAACGTTCCTCTCGGGAACCGTGCCACATAACGCGAGTACCTCTGGAGCTATACCAAAGGCCCTCCAAAAATTAATACCTAATAACCAAGTCCGTCGTCACGCCGGGTATGATATAAAACTTGACAACAGTCTTAGCGTCAACCGTAACCGGTAGGTATACATAACCAGTGACGGGAGACGACGAGCCATTTGCTGTTTTTATTACGACGAGATCGTATGACCTGTACCTAGTAACGTGATTGGGTAATCTTTGTAAAATGTTATTGTTTATTATAGAAATTTCTGAACCGGAGTCAAGCAAGCCACTATGCACAGATCCGTAAATGGAGACGTTTTTAAATGGTCGATGGTCATTACCAGCTATGACGTGAACCAGGGGTTTATCCCTCCTGCCGTGCACAAACTTTTTATGCATTGCAGGCGGGACAAAGTCCCGGCCCACTCTTACTCGTTTTTTGGACCACGTGACGGACCGGCGGTACATTTGGGGCAATCACGCATTGTAACTCCCTTTTCACCACAACGATAACATAATATAGACTTAGGTGCCCTATAATCCTTCAATACATGACCGTTTATCCGACACTGTACACAGAAAAGCTCGTTGGGGTTATTGATAACCGCGTCCACTGTCATATAGGTTTGCCTATTCTGTGACTGACACGCTAAGTCGGGGCACAACAACCCATTTGACATTGGAGGCGGCTCTTTGAACGCCCCCACTCGATATTTAGCATGTTCCAACAACCTACAATGTTCCTTCAATTCTGACCACGAATTAATTCGAGTTAGTGCCAATTGAGACGAATAGAATGGCCTTATTCCGTATTTAACAATTGTTAATTGTTCTTCGTCACTAATAGGTTTCCTCAGTCTATTAAAATAAATTTTCATTATACTTAAATAAATAGTGATATTTTCGTCGGGACCCTGCGTACGTGTACGGATTTCCTGCATTAATCTATAGTCAAAATCGAATGGCAAATATTCTTCTAGGAGGAGCTTTTTTAAATCACCCACGAACCTCATTGCACACGCCGCGGTACCAAAATGAGGCCTCCTCCACAAACAATTCTATTGCTGAATCAAATAGTTCATCAGTAGAAATATGCCTACTTTGACAGAGTTCCTCTATGCGTTCTATGAACGCAATAACACTTGTTTTACCATTAAATTTCAAATTCAATGTATGAACACCTTTATTCTTATTACAAGACACATTAACAACCTGACCAACATGAGAGGGCGTTGACTCAGTTTTAGGTGAAACGTCCTCCTCCTCCTGCAAGTCCTGGCTGCTCTTGAATAACCTGAACAAATTGTCAACCTTCTGAGTAATCGCTGTATGTTTTTTATTTAATTCATTTCATTTTCATTCTCGCAGTCATCTGAGGTTGTTGGGTGCAAACGCCCCAATCTATGAAATAAGTGATTACTCAGGGCCTGGATTCTGTTCAGGTTCTTCAAGGAAAGTCGCGCATCAGCAGTCAATTTCGACAGTTCGACCAATTTATCAGCAGTATACTGGAGCTCAACCGATAAGTCTCCTAAAAAGGAATCTATCTCATCAGTAGGTATTTTGCTTGCTAACTCACGAATTTGTGTCTTTAAGCCAGGATAAGAATCAACTGGCTGCTCACCACGTATCTTCACTTCATAAATTAACTCATCCTTATGCAACAGGTGAAAAACAATTGGTTTTTCTCCCATTTTATAAAATTAGTCAACGGGCCACGTGCAATCACAATTACAAAATAATTATCTTATTATAGTTATAACTATTTAAAACTACCTGTCACTGTACTGTGTTTATTTTGTACTTAACAAAACGAAATGGACAAAGTTACTTTATCCTGTAGTTATTTTAATGAATTTAATTGTATTTATTGTATTAAAACAATATAATGGCTATATGTACTTAATTAGACCCAGAACAAAACAATTACAACAACAAAGGAATTATTAACCAGAAATTATCAGTGTTGGAATATATTCACTTATTTTGTTTATGTAATAGATATCAATTTGTATCAAAACTCAACTGTGCATTTGACGCTGATACTAAAAAAATTTTGTTTCAATTATTATTTCAAACTGTTGACAATATTTTATGAAGTTGCACTCATTAACACATACTTTTGGTTGTGGTTGGTTTATAGACTATATTGATAAAATTTATGATTTTATATAAAGTGAATTCACACCTGGCCTAAACTTGTTTTTGAAACACTGTTTGTGTAGCAAAATGGTTTGTAAATAAGCTAATTCACATTCACATATGAATTGCCAACTGCAATTGTAAAATTGCAATAAGCAACTGTAATGAAAAACTGGTAAAAGTAATGTGGTAAACACAATACAAGTAGGTATTGTAAGTTCAATGAATTTAACACCTTGTTTTTATTTAAATGTGAAACAACACAAAATATACAAAATTACCTATATGATCAATGACCAACCTGTGATTTAGCCGCAGATAAAACACAGAGAAAACCTTGCAAACACTGTCAAAAGCTGTTCGGGCGCCGATTTGTAATGAAATTTCCACACAGGGTAGCGGGGTCGCTGAAGGTGAGGAAATGAATCACAGCTTTGGTGCAACAAGTCGTTTATTTTTCAAGGAAATACACCAGTATCCCACTCCCATCAACCACTGACGACCATACATACACTGTATATAATTAAATCTTACTTCTCTATGTAAACTAAGGGTCGTGAATGCAATTGGCCAGCGATCTGTGATTACTTAACTACCTAAATAAACTTAAAAGAAGGTAACTCCTATACCTCGGCTCCGAAGCTGCCAAACCTGGCTGCAGGCCACTGTGGGCCACTCTAGGACGCCGTCTCGTGCCCGACGTCCCAGCGCCAACGACAGTAAACCACGCTGGGCAGGCCAACCAACTCCACAGCCGCCAGGCCTTCTTGAAACACTTCTACACGAAGCCACAACAACCACACTTCAGCCCGTGTCTTAGCACCTCCTGTGGACGGATCATAAATTAGAAATTACTCTAGTGGGGTCCCTCAAGGACAGCGGGGACCAGCTCGCTTGGCCTGGTTGACAGACTACCATGAAATTTGGAAATTCTAAAGCACACACCGTGAAGGAAATGCAGACTTGCTTAGCGCCGCCTAGGTCACGCTGTCAACTCCACGAAGGTGCAAGACTTGGACACCACAGCGATCTATAAACAAAGATCGAGGATTAGCGTTGTCGACCCAAAGAGGAGGCAGGGCTCCAGTGGTTTGTCCACATACCACTTAAGATTGGAAGACACCACGTCCACGTGAGTCACTCCACGTCACACACACCACAATATCCCACTGAAAACAAAAATGGAAAATAAGTAAAGAGAAATGCTGACAGCGTATTCCAACACCTTTACTAGGTCCATCCAAAGGAATTTACCAAAAACAGAAATTAATTCTAACTAAAGAACACAGCACCCTTCTTCTTCTTCTTCTCTTTTAAAATATGGCTTCTGTCCTAATTAATAAGACAATTTCGCCAATGTCAAAGTATTCTCTTTCGAGAGGCAACGTTGTACGGTGATTGTAGTTTTTGTAACTTGATAGTAAAATTCTAGAAACCACGTGGAGACAACTTGCGCATTAAAAAATGTCAGACACGAGAGCAATATTGAATATTGTGATCACTGTTCACTGTTAAGGTTAATCGCCGCATAAAACACTATCAAAATTATACTTCAACTAGCCAAAGAAACAGAAATAGCAAAATTAAATATTGTCTACATCCTCCATCGATATATATGTACTTACTAGATATCGCGATCCGAACACTCATTGTGTTCCACTGCTTTGCACCTTGCACTGTGCAAAGGACTTTAGTATGACTTTGACATTCATGAGCGGTGGACGAACTAGTTTTTGATTCAGACTCCGAATGTAGGCGTGAACCTGCACGTAAGTAACAATTCACTACTCAAGTAAGTAAAATTACATCTTGTACAAGTGATTAAGCAACTAATAATATTGTATTACCACAATAAAAACATTTTTTTAAATAAGACGTCAGGCATCGAAGGTTATAAAGTCGTTGACATTACGCCATCTTACAATCATAGACTAAAACGTGCAGACGTTCCCATTCAGAATTGGTTGTAGGTAAAGAATTGTGACTGAACATGAATGACAATTCGTTTAATTGCTTTATTTATACCTGTCATTCTTTTTCCATGTACTAATTTTTATGAACGTCAATATGTCACGCGATACGCATTTTAGTAATAGTTGAAGTATGGTTGAAGTATAAATCCAGTCCTTTCCCTGATCCCTGTAGGAGATGACGTCGTGCGTTTTTCGCTACTGTAAAACACGGCAAAAAATGTCAGCGAAGGTGTCAGTTTTCATAGGTAAGTTTATAGTTAGAGGTAAATGTGTAAGTATAGGTTTTTGTTGTTTTTTTTATTGTATATTACCTACATAGTAAAAATATTATTATAATAAAAAAAAGAAAAAAGAAAAGAATAAATTTATTTACCTGAATTCGGCACAACGAAAATAAATAAATAAAATTTCGACTAAAAAACAGACAATCTTAAATATTAGGCACCAAAAGAGGAAATGAATAAACATTGTGCCGAAAGAAGTAAAAAGGGCCATACTCAGCGTATTGCTACAGCAAGCCGCAGCGCTGGTTTTCAGTATGACCCTTTAGCTTAAAACTAAACTTAAAAAACTATTGGTAGTGCCGCAACGGCACGAACGTTACAAAACGGTACTAATCATTAAACTAATAAAAAAAGAGGAAGGAAAATGCAATAACAAAAACAACAACAGATAAAACAATCGCATTACCCAAAATTAAAAGTTGAAATTGGATAACTACCAATCACTAAATCAGTAATCACCAATGTCTGTATGGCAACACTTGCACAGTCGAATCGTTTAAATGCGATTAAACCCCACAAGTCGGCCAGCCGTTGATATTGAGATTTAAAATGGAGCATTATAAATTTTTATTGGTAAAAATTGTAATACCGAGTAACTCTTAACACTGAGACACAGAATACTTAAATTAAACTATATTATGACTAATAACTGTATCAGTTCGGTTCACTATATAAAAATTGCGCTCAGCTCGAGTACCGTCATATTTCATTTTTTCTATTTTATTAAATATGAACACGAACAGCAACGCAGACCACAAAAACAAAGCCATACTGTTCATACATACATCAAAAGCACACTGTTCCTTGGCGCAACCATGTGGCACCAACCAGTGTGTAACTATGTGTTAGCAAAACAGAAATAAATACCACAACTACAGGATTACATGCAAAGGTAAGCAAAGGCATTTCAGTCTATTTGAACAATATAGATAGCTTAGAAATTAGTATACACATTGCTACAACGTTCTCAACTATACTGTTGCTCCCCAAGCAAGTAACTTTTGCACTTAACTTTAAAAGTTCCTATTGTTTGCAGAGCTCTGATGGGTGGAGGAAGATTATTCCAGCACTTTGTGGCTGCATAGCGAAAACTACCACGAAATGCTGCGCTGTGATGTTTCGGGTAGACCAGTTGGAGAAACCTTGATGATCGTACATCCATGGATCGGGCGTTACGCAACCAAATCAGTTTATTGTACAGGTACGAGGGAAGCTGTCGGTTTACAATTCCAAACATGAGAGAGGCTAAATGTAGTTTACGACGTGTATTCATATTTAATACGTTGTTTCGGTTCAAATACGGAGTCACGTGGGCGCGGGGCGGAACGTGATAACAAAAACGCGCACATGCATTTTGTACCCGTTGTATACACCTCTGTGTGCGCGCCAGAAGACGCGGGCCGTACACAATATCTCCGTAATTCAACCGCGAAAATACCAATGCGTCGCAAAGCCTAACCCTGAGCTCGACATCAATATACTCGCGCACCTTATACAACACGCTGAGTCTGTAGAAACTGTTGCGAACCATGCTTAATAGATGGTTCTCAAATCTTAATTCACCGTCCATAAGCAATCCCAGGTTTCTAGCCTCAAACACACGCTCAATTGGTTCATTGTCAATATGTACCGCAAAATCAATACTCGATAGTTTATCAATTTGTTGCCTTGAACCAAGAATTAGATATTTTGACTTGCTGGGATTTATGGCTAAGCAGTTACTGCGCGACCAGTTACTTATACGTTTGAGGTCCTCATTTAACATGTCCACCTTTGAGTGCACATCACTGCCATTACAGGAGATATATAACTGTAAATCGTCAGCATATATATGATACTTGCAATTCTGTACACTGTTTATTATGTTACTTGTATAAATTATAAATAAAATCGGGCCCAGTATTGATCCTTGAGGGACGCCTCTGTGCAATTGGCGCTGCTGAGATTTTAAATGCTTACCATTCAAGCCAGGAATATCAACTAGTTGGGTGCGATTCCATAAGTAGCTTGCAATCCATTTCACCGTCCCAGAATCAAATCCATAATATGATAGTTTAGATAATAGTGATGTATTTATTGTATCAAATGCCCTAGAAAAATCAAGCAATGCGAGGATAGTTCCCTCTCCCTTGTCTTGAGCGGCTAGTACATCATCAGTAACATCCAACAAAACAGTGGTAGTACTTCGGCATTTACGGAAACCAGATTGCACAGCTGGCAAGATATCATTCAATTCCAAATAATCAGAAATTTGATTACTTACAACTTTTTCCAAAAACTTCGACATACACGGTAATATACTAATCGGCCGAAGATCCTTCATCGCTACCGGGTTAGGTATTTTCGGGATTGGCCTTACCAAAGCTATCTTCCAGGAGTCAGGAAAACAGCGTGAGGAAATCGACTTGTTTATAATGGCAGTAATTACTCTCAGAGTTCGAGGCAGCGTTAATAGGATCATGTCTAAAGATATTTCGTCATACCCCTGAGCATTAGAATTGAAAGTCTTTATTATTTTATATACTTGATCCTCGGTGACTGACTTAAGCTCAAATACTGCCGAGCTATGCCGGCTATACTCAAAGCAAGTCAAGTCACTAATAGGTACGCATTTATCACCAGGCAAATCTAGAAAGCATTTATTTATTTCATCTGGGTCGTTAAAATGTACTGGTAATTCATTTTCAGTGTGATTCGTAATAACATCTTTTTTAAGATGCTTCCATAAATCTTTTGAATTTTTAATATTGCAGTTAATATTTTGTTTAAAATAAGCCCGCTTTTCATTATAAATTGCGGAGTTGACGACGTGTTTGAGGTCTCTGTAATATTGCTCATGGACAGACAACTTCGTGCGTGCCTTGTCACGGAGGCGCATCATCTGCTTCACCGTGTAAGTTATCCAGGGACAACCACGTGACCTACTGTAAATAGTTTTAAGAGGGGCATGGCTGTCAAACAAAGCAATAATGTTAGCATTAAAAGCATTGACCATTTCATTAACGCTATCTAGCGCTAGAATATTTTCCCAATGAGTTTTATTTAGATCTTTATTAAATTCTATCAAGTTTATGTCTTTAATTGGTCTGTAAGTAATATACTTTGGTTTAGGTTTATCTAGTTTAATGTTCATTTGACACGTAATGAAGGCATGTGTGCTTAAGTCTGGGATATAATTTACGCTCGTGTGGCACACCGGCACGTTGGTGCAAACGACATCAATAAGAGTGCTACTGTGATCCGTGAAGTGAGTTGGGTCTTTGACTTGTTGTTTTAAATTAAAACATTCTAAAAAATCCGTTAGTTTTTTGGTCATGGTGTCAGAAGTACGAAGCAAATTAACGTTAAAATCTCCCATGAGCACTATGTAGTCACTTTTTGCAAATGAGCTCACCGAGGCGCTTAGAGCATCGATAAAAGTATCGATGTCGAGCCAGGGTGGGCGGTATGCGGTACCAACAGTAACCCTCGCACCATTCACGTTAAGTCTAAGCCACAGCTGTTCGACTGGCGGGGCGGCGGGGTGCGGGCATATTCGTGCATTAATTTCGCGCTTGACATAGAATCCCACCCCACCGCCGCGCGAGCGCACATCGGCCGGCCGCGGCACGTGACGCAGTTTATACCCACTCAGCGACGGTGCACGGTCATCCTGTCCCTGCGTTAGCCATGTCTCATTAATGGCCATAATATCGACAGAAAATGACTCCATCGCCCCAATAAACTCATCATGTTTAGTACCAAGTGAACAAGGGTTTAGCAAACCAACCAGTAATTTCCGTTTATGGTTCATTGGTACGATAGTGTGAGTGAGTAAGCATCAAAGTGAAAGTTGACATAACAACAACAAAACTAAAAGTATCAACATTTATGTGCACCCAATTAATAGGTTGTTTTACACTGGCTATGATTTTATCTTGAGCGATGAAATTTGTTAAATGAAACTTAATTAATATTTTCGTGTTTCTTATAGAATAAAAATATCTAAGTATATTTCCAAATTGGGGAAATACGGATGGCCAGAAAAAATAATAAGAATATCGTAACGCAATAGTAGTCATCGTAGCCACCATTATAATTGAATTTAAGATGAAACAAAAAAAACAACAACCAACATTTACAAGGAGGCGCACCGAAAAATCTGATTGAAGTTTTCTTCCGTGCTAACTCGAGCCGCCGGGGTGTCCCTATTACGCCGCACGAATATGCGCCCGTCCCTCGTCCAAGGCGCCTTCCAATCCAGTCTTTTGCATTCCTGCCGAGTTTTGTAAAATAAATTTCTGTTATGTTTTGTCAGTCGCTCATTGACGTAAAACCGGCCAGGCGGAGCAGGTAGTCCAAAATCAGTCGTGTCAGCGGCACGACACACACGTGCGGCCCTCAGTAACTCGTCGCGAGGCGCACGACGCGCCAGCCTTACGACCAGAGTTCGTGGTCGCACTTTTCCACCAACCTCGCCAACGCTGCCCGTAGAAGCTGTGCCCACACCGTTCTCGCCGGGACCACTGCTACCAGGATGGCGGGCCCCACCCACTCTATAGGCCGAGACTATATCCCGCTCGTCGATAGCGACACCAAGTTTGCGTCCGACCAAACACAGCAAGTGCAACGGGCTTTCGTTAGGCGTTTCTGGGATCCCTGTGATTTCCAGATCGTTACTCAGGAGGTCCTGGTCTCTCTCATTTAGTTCTGTCCTCAGCAAAGCCACCGTTTCCTTCAGGTCACTATTGGCTGAATCGCCCGCCCCGTCCGCTAGTCGCTCCTCCAGGCGCTTTTCTAGGTTTGTCACTCTATTTTCTACTTCCTCGATTCGAGCCGTAAAAGTGCCTACGGTTTTCTTTATTTCTGCCAACTCCTGACGTACGCCAGTCATCTCCTCTCGCATGACAGAGAACTCCGAGCGCAGCAGACGCAATTCTTCCACAATAGCCTGGGTCGAGTTTTGTACCGGGCAAACCCCTCCGGCACCCTTGTTTTCCGGAGGAAACTCCGTAACCTTGACAGGCGTATCCATGTTATCACGCCGCGGCATTGGAGCCTTGCATTTGTGACAGATCCAGGCAGCAGTAACACGAGCGTCCGGGGGGATAGCGACACACCCCCTGTGGTAAATGACAGTGCATTTGCCGCACTTTACCATATCCCCACGCTCCGCCTTCTTACCACAAGAATGGCAGTCTACCATGACGGAGTTGATTAGGCAAACAATAGCAAAAGTAGCAAATAACCAGCCCAACACTTTCTAGGTAGGTTTGTTTACCTGTATGAAAACAGCTGTTATCGCAATAACCGGTTCCACTACTTTGCCGCACGTGAATAGAAGGCGCCGCAATCAGTATCGGACAAAACTATATTCCCGCTAACTCACAAATTAATGTCGGCCCAGACTGTTTATAATTAGTAATCTGCATATGCGTCACAAAAACAATTTCCTCACTTGCTTTATGTAAGCTATATTTCGTATATATTTTTTCCTTTTTTGTTCAAAGAGGGTATTTTTAGCACCATAAGTTAGTATAAGTTTTTATTTATAGTTTTAAGTCACTTTTCCACTACACTTTAGGTAACTAACACTTTACGTATTTGTTTATATTGTCAACTTTATGTTCTCAATAAATTTAGTGCAATATATCCAGTATTTTTATTTTCTATACAGCAATTACAATGTGCCACAACCACTACAACTAACATTCGTGACGTTAACCCACTAATGTTAAATCACTAATGTTCACATTATAACTAAAATGAACTTACTATAAACAAAACATGATTGAGTTTTAAAATGAGAACATTTTGAATTGTGTCAGTTATTCTAAAAGTTTCAATCACATTTCTAGTGCTTCAGCTTTTTTTCAAAACCTCATTCACTATCTGCCTATTTATTAAGATAATTTCTTTCAATTGATTAAAAAAATGCAGTTAAAAGTTTCCGTTTTTTTTTTCGAAAATATCTATTTTGCCAGATGCAAAATGATTACGTTTTGTAGGTAAAATAGCTGTGTCACGTCTGCGGTGTATAATCTATATAGCGTTGACGTCTTGTGACAGTTCGGTATTTGAACATATTGTTGACATGAACGTGCGGGTCCAAGTCAATGACATCCTCCATGTTCGAATGCCACAAATCGAATCCACAGCACCCTTCAACACCAATCAAAATGGCTGTTCACCGAAATTGCGGCCTCATGCTCGTAGCTGTCACTGTTTTTTTTTTTTCTTTGAAGGACGTCACCAGAACCAAAATCCAAATTTCTAATTTCCAAAATCAGCTCTTAAGAAAATATAACTATTTTATTCACATTTCTGTAAACGATCTACACAAACGGAGATTAATTGAAATGTCTCAAGTCAAATGAAAAAAAAAACGCCGAATTATGAGAGACAGAAAAAACATTGACTCAAAAACTCTTGCTGTCACCTGTCAAAATGACAACCTTACAATAGTGCGTCGAATCCGAGTCCATCGAGTGCTCGGCCACAGCAGACCCCTTGTCGTCCTGTTTCCTCATACTGCGTATGTGCTCCGATACCCTTGTGGAAACGTTTCGTCCAGTCTCTCCGATATAGCTTTTGCCACAGGAACAAGAAATCATATACACCCCGGGACCACTCAGGGGCTCCTTATCCTTCGGCGAACGCACCAACTGTCTGAGCTGCATATGAGGACGGAAAATCGACTTGATGCTATATCTCCGGCGTAACAAGTGTCCAATTTTATCCGTCACCCCTTTTATAAACGGTAAATATACCGGAACCCTCTCAGCTCCTACCGGTCTTTGACGAGTTCACACGTTCACTACACGGCTGTACTGCCTCCAGTTGTAACCATTGCTCTCCAAAACCCGTCTCACGTGACTCAGTTCACGATCCACAAATTTTGGATCACAAATCGTCGTATCCTACGATAAGAGCCACTATCACCATAGGGGCTTTTAGTTTTTATTGTAAAATTAAATTCTACACGTCAAGATACATGTCTACAACTTTAAATAATAATTTTAATATTTTTTTATTAAACAGTAAAAAAATATTAAAAAAAAGCCACAATTACGTATGTCTCATTTCTAACGCGGAGTAAAGCCAGAAGTACTCTGATGTCCTTATTCGCCGTGCAAAAAGGAGCGACGCGGGCACGAGGAGGGGGCGCAAGCGCCATTTCTGCGGTACTCAGCGGACAGCGCCGTAAAAGTGGAGTGAATTCGTAATGGTTATTTAATTCGTAAGATCGTCTTTTTTTTCGTTAATTAACAGTGAAAACAATAAAACAAATCGTCGAGAACTTAGATTTGTAAAAATAGTTACAAAATATGGCGCTGGCCGAAAAAAGAAAAAAACCGAGAAAATTTATTTAAAAAGTTTTTACATTATTCGAATCCTATCCTACTTATATAGGTTTACTTTTATATTATATATATTCTTAGTTTACCTATTTATATATTTAGATAGTTTAATGAAGAAAATCACACAATTTAATGAAGTGGTTAATATTACCTAGAACAAAGCCCGAACGGCTACTGCGGTCTTCTACCGCGTAATACCTCAATTTTATTTGTATAGAAAATGTGTGGCCACAATGTCGGTAATGTCCTTTTTCTATGTACGAATTATATTTTGTTGAATTATTTCTTAAATATTCGCATTTTAAAGATATATTTGGGTGGTTTGTTAACATTTCGGCTTCATGGAATGAATATACTTACTTTTTGATAACAATAATTATTTTCAACGTGTGATTTTGCACGTCTGATTTTTGGGTTCTTATGGCACTTGAGGCCTTTTTCGCTGTATATTTTGGCATTATTATATCTATTTACCTTCTAATTTCTTGTCAATCGGTCAATAGGCTAGAATATTATTCTCTTATGGTTTCTTATAAAATTAAGGATGGTTCCTGTGACTGTTTTATTATTAACAATGTTTGACTGTGCTTTTTCAATTCTGTTTCTATAATAAATAAAACTCGAAAAGCCTTGCGTACAACCTGAAAATGGGAAAAAACAACGACTTCTTAAGCATATTTTTTTTAAAGAAATCGTTTCAATATTTCTTACTATTTACAGACTTACTGACAGCAACAGCGGACTTGATATTGAAACAAACCAAATTAATTGCAAATTTCTGTCAGAGCAATAACACAAAAATAGAAGACAAATCGATGAAGATCGAATTTTAAATAAAACTCAGATGCATCAAAAAGTAGTGGCTGTCATCATTGTAGATACAAGATAAAACGAAAAAAAAATGGTGATATAATTTCGGATACTTTCCCGGAGCTACACCGAATTTTTTATTAGCTTGAAAACGTTTAACTTCCTGCTACTGCTGAAATATTTTCGCCTAATGACATCATCGAAGAAAAAACTGGCGATAATGTGAATGTGCAATGATTAAGAGACAATTTTGGAGTCTAGCTCAATTCCGTGTCAGAATGAAAATATTATTCTTGTAGAAAAACAAAAGGAAACCGATGAAGTTCTAGATGATAACTAGAGGAGATAAAAGAAATTACCAGTAAATCATTGATAATCATGAAGATGAAGAAGGATAATATTTTCATTCCGCCACGGAATTAAGGTAGACTTCAAAATAGTCTATCATTGCGCATCCTACATTTTCGTCAGTTTTTTCTTCGGTGATGTCATCAGGCGAAATTAATTCAGCAATAGCAGGAAGTTAAACGTTTTCAAGTTGACAAAAACTTCGGTGTGGCTCCGGGAAAGTTTTCGAAATGATATCACCAATATTTTATTTTTTTCGTTTAATTTGTAAAATGATGGCTAATGTTTTTTAATGCATCTAAGTTTTATTTCGAATTCGGTCTTCATCAATTTGTCTTCCGTTTATTTGTTGAAGCTCTGACAAAAATCTGCCTAGTTGGTACTGGTTTGTCTGAACATCAAGCCCCATATTGTTGTCGGTAACAGTCTGTAAATATTAAGATAATAATGAAACGTCTTTAAAAAAATGTAAGTTAATCTTTATTTTCTCAACTTACACTGTCCAACATTTGGTCTCTCTTATCAATTAATATACTTAATTATGATGTTCGCGAAGACTAGAAAACAATAACGACTTTAAAAAAGAGGGACAAGGAGTGTAGTTACAAATATTGAAAGAGAAAGCACAGACTATAAAAGTGAATATATAAAAACTGGTATCTCTCTCTGGTATCTTTGTGTCAATAAAAAAAAAAAGAAGAATTTCATGACTTTTTTTATAACGTTACTTCTTAAGAAAGGAGGTGTTGCTACTGCGGGTGATACAGGCGATGAGAAAGAACAAGGAAAGATCTCCAATGAACACTGAAGACTTAGTAAATAATAATGTGCAATTTTTTATATTAAGAGCGTTGAGAATATTTAGATTTTCAGAAGTTAATTTTTTTTTAATTTATAAAAAATTAAGAATTTTTTTGTTTCACTTATTTTATTAAATGGGACTTATTTTATTCAATAGATTTACTGTGGGTTTTATGATTTAAAAAATCTTAGAAAATAAAACATCTAATTTGCCACTTCCGTATTACAAGAAAACTGCTGAAATTAAAAAGAAATGTTGAAACGCAAATATTTTAACAACTGTAATTTGGTCCTAATGGCAGTTGTGGCCTCGAATTTTTCGACGATAAAAGGCACAGCGTAGCTTATGGCCCTTTAAAATTCATTTAGTCCGACGAAAAAGGATTTAAAGGACAAAATCGATCTATAATATATCATTAAAAACATAAATTTTATTTTAACAGAACCCTAGAACCCTAATACACATTATTTAATTGCAAAATTATCAATTCGCTACTTATCTTTTGAAAGAAACACAAAAATGCTTCTCCTGAAAAGTGAGCATTTTGTAATTATGGCTCTTATCGTAGGATACGACGAAATATTCAAGGCTCGGTTTATCAATGTCCTAGGTAAAAAAGATAAATGACAAGGATGGTCCCGGGGTGTATATGATTCCTTGTTCCTGTGGCAAAAGCTATATCGGAGAGACTGGACGAAACGTTTCCACAAGGGTATCGGAGCACATACGCAGTATGAGGAAACAGGTCGACAAGGGGTCTGCTGTGGCCGAGCACTCGATGGACTCGGATTCGACGCACTATATTAGATTTGATAGGGTATCTGTACTTGCGAGAGAAAAAAATTTCATTCCGCGGAAAGTGCGTGAAGCCATCGAGATTAGTCGTCATCCGAATTTTAACCGGGATAGTGGTTGGACGGTACCTCCGAGTTGGAAAACTGTGTTAAATACTCGTGCTGCGTCATCGGTGTGTGTGAATGTACCTTTACAGAGCGATGTGGTTATTGTATTTTTCACCTAAGATGACTTCTGTGACATTTGAAAATTTTCCGAATTACGCATACTATGTTCGCAAAATATATTTTAAAAATAATTTCTATTTTGAAACAAATTAATCAAAAAAATTTAAAACTGTTATTTTTAAAGTTTAAGGGTTGTGTCTACAAATTCAATCAACTAATTGCTCTGTACAAGCTGGGCAAGTGTAGCACCAGACCGAACCTTTATTGTAGAGTTGAATTGGTACTTGGTACAAAAAATAATAAAATAAAAATAGGTTCCGTACAGTGCCTCACCCTAGCCCTCGTTTTAAATGTCTAAATAAAACAAAACAAAGGGAAATTTTTATTACAATTTCAACAGAGTTTGAACGATAACTTATTGCTAGCTTAGTTATTAATTGGTAAAGGGCAAATATTGTTAAAGGCGCGTTTCGCGACGCCTCGATTGGTCTGGACCTCGACGATGCGGCTGATTCCGTCTCGTCCGGGGCTGCAGGCGATGACGCGTCCAAGGCGCCATTGGTATGGCGGCAGCTGGTCATCTCGTAGCAGCACCACGATGCCAGGCTTGAGTGTCGGACCCTTACAGCTTCTCCATTTTACTCGCTCCTGAAGTAGGTTGATGTAGTCCCGCGACCACCGTCGCCAGAAAGCTTGCTGGAGTTGCTGTAATTGCTGGTACATAGACAGTCTGTTGGTTGGTGTACCTTCATAGCTGTAATCAGGTAAAGATGTTGGGGCTCTACCTAGCAAAAAGTGGGCTGGCGTTAAACATGAAATTTCGTCGTCGTCGGAACTCGGTATTGGGCATAGAGGTCGGGAATTTAAAATTCCCTCAATTTGAGTGAGTACAGTGGAAAATTCTTCGAATGTTAATAAGGCATTGCCTAGAATTTTTTTTAAGTGACTCTTACAACTCTTGATGGCCGCCTCATGTAAACCCGCCACGTGAGGCGAATATGCGGGGTAAAATTTCCATTGTACTCCCTCTTCGACATAGGCACTAGATAAATTATTAATATTTTCGGTATTGTTTAGGAATGTATACAATTCAGTTAAATCGTTGTTCGCACCATGGAATGTGGTAGCGTTGTCGCTTAGCATTTCCCTCGGTCTTCCACGTCGTGCTATGAAGCGCCTGAAGGCCGAAAGAAATGCTGCCGTTTCGAGGCTCGATACTAATTCTATATGAACGGCCTTGGTTGCACAACAAACAAACATCGCAAGGTAACATTTTGAAGTTTTGTAACCACGTCCCCTCCTGTCCCTTATTGTGAAGGGGCCCGCGTAATCAACGCTTGTCGAGTAAAAGGGGGGGGCTGGTGTTACTCTATTTGTTGGTAAATTTCCCATTATGGGGGCAGGGAATTTTGGCTTGGCCCTGAAGCATGTCAGGCATTTATGAACTATTTTATTAGCTAGCGTTTTACCTTTAATCGGCCAGAATCTCTCGCGTACGGATGACAGTAGGAGCTGGGGCCTGGCGTGTTTCAGCCGAACATGTTCATTGAGCATGATGAGATCAGACAGGTTGTGTTTGTGAGGTAGAATTGTAGGGTGTTTTTTATGGTGTGAATAGTCAGAGAGAGTTAATCGACCTCCCACCTTCATGAGTTGGTTTTCCATGAAGGGGTTCAAATTAATTAAACTTGATGAGTTTGGTAATTGTTTGTTTGCTAATAGTAAATTAAATTCCTTTGGATATGATTCCATTTGAGCAAATTTAATTAGTGTATATAGGGACTCATCTATCTCGCTGACAGTTAATGGGCCTGTTCTGAGGTTATTTTTGTTTTTACAATTATGGATAAATCTCAGAATAAATGAAAAACACCTAACCAGCTTATTGAGATTAGACCATTTGTGAAATAGGTCTGACATAAATTGGTTTGCAATGTCATTTGTACACACATTGCACTGAGCTGGGTAAGTCTCGATTGGTTGAGGTGGGCGGTTGCTGCCAGGTTTGTTTAACCAGGCAGGTCCATTCCACCATTTCGAACAGTTCAATAACCTTTCAGGTTGAAGTCCCCTTGTAAGTAGATCAGCTGGATTGTCACTGGTGGGAATCCAGCGCCAATCGGTTATCTGGGTGGATTCCCTTATTTTGGTTACTTGATTTTTAACAAAACAATTAAGTTTATGAATCTGGGGGGACTTTACCCAGGCTAGAGCGACATTTGAATCGGACCAGAAGTATTTTGCTGTGAATTTGTGTTTTAATGCATTTATTACTTTAAGGTGAAGGGTTGTCAGTAAGAGTGCTGCCCTTAGTTCTAGCCTGGGAATTGTTTCGTCACGTGCTACTCGAGTTTTTGCACATAGTAAGCGCGTCAATACATTTCCTGATTTGTCTATACAGTGTATGTAAATTGCTGCCCCATAAGCTGTCAACGAGCTGTCTGAGAACCCATGGAGCTCGATAGTATGATAGTCGCGTAACACTACGAGTCTAGGTAGCCTTAATGAATTTAATATGCATAGGGAATCATAGAAGGTTTCCCATTCTTGTGACAAATTGATTGAAAGAGGTTCATCCCAATCGGTTTTTAATTTCCATAGTTGCTGGATGAAACATTTGGCAGTAATTAGTACTGGCCCTAGTAACCCAAGCGGGTCAAAAATCTCGGAAGCCAATGACAGGACCTTTCTTTTGGTTAACGGGTTCTGTATTGGTCTTTTTTTGATTTGGTACATTAGCTCATCAGTCTGACTACACCAGGCTAGACCCAGTACCTTTTGAGTGTCTTGTCCAAAGGTAGCTGGGGTGTTTACATGCGTGTTGGTTATACTCACGGTTTGTAGTATGGTACTAGAATTAGAGTTCCATTTCCTCAGGTTGAAGTTCGCGCTGCCGAGTGTACGCTGGACGACGACTGCTGTCTCTGCTACCTGCCTTTCGCTGTCTCCGCCGAATATGAAGTCATCCATGTAGAAGCTGTTGGTTATTGCCTCGGCAGCGTCTGGAAACTGGCGTTTGATTTCGTATGATAGCTGTTGTAAACACCGTGTCGCGATGTGTGGTGCGCATTTTAGACCGAAACTGAGGGTCGTCAACATGTATGTAAGTAGTGGTTTTGATGGATGGTCGCGCCACAGTATACATTGCAAGTGACACTGGGTAGGTTTAATATAGATCATTCGGTACATTTTTTCAATGTCCGCGTTTACAACGTATTCATACTTTCGAAATCTCAGTAATATATCCATCAAGTCATCTTGCATCACTGTGCCCTTGTATTGGATGTCGTTAAGCGACTTGCCACTGGTTGTTTGACATGATGGATCTATTACTACTCGAAGCGGTGTCGTGGTTTTATCTGGGTTAACCACTGCATGATGAGCTACATAGTTAGAAGATTTGGTGGGAATACACTCGACCATATGCCCCGCCTCCTTGAATTCTGTCATAAATTTGACATATTTTTCCTTGAATTCGGTATTGCGAGCAAACTTTGTTTCTAAAGTTTTAAATCGTTTGAATGCTATGTGACGTGAGTCACCAAGTGCTGTTGCGGGTTCTTTGAGAGGCAAGGTTACCACAAAGTTACCATCAGAGGTGCGGGTATGCTCAGCGAAAGCTTTCTCACAGTTAATGTAGTCATCATCTGGAACTTTGTTGGGTGGATGTAGATCATTTGCCTCCCAAAGACCCCGCATGTCATTATTGAGGACAAAGTTACAACTCACCCTTTGAGGGGCATATTTGATATCGACTGGCCCCGAAACCACCCAGCCAAGCCGGGTTCTCTGGAGAATTGGTAAGCCATCGCCCAGACGGTGCTGGCCTATGCATAAAAGTTGGTAGAAATGTTCGGCTCCTATAATCAAGTCTATAGAACCGCCTTTGATGAAAGATTCATCAGCCAGTTGGAATCGCTGTGGGATATTGAAAGTGGTTTGTGGAATTGAATAGTTAGGTACACTACATATATTTGGTACAACAAAGCAGGACAGTCTGGTCGAGTATGACTCATCTCTTGACATGATACTCACATGAGCCTGTTGATTTATCGTTGTCATATTTTCATTGAAGCCCAGTACTTCAAATTTAATTTTTTGAGTTTGCAAATTCAATATTTCAGCGGCTCGCTGTGTTATAAAATTTGATTGGGAGCCACTGTCGAGAAGAGCCCTTAGAATGTGAGCATTATTTCGGTTATCAAATACCTTGATTTGGGCAGTTGATAAAATAATAGGTTTTGGTTGTACTACTGCACATGCATTGTTTACTGTGGCTAACTGTTGTGTCATTAGATTGACAGACTGGGCATTGTTGGTAAGGGTTGATGTTGTCATCGTTTCTAAGTTGTTTTGGTTTGATTGAGATTGATTTGACACCTCAGTTATTGGTACTACATGCAAAAGTGTGTGGTGTTTACCTTTGCATGTTCTGCAAGTGGAAGCTCTGCAGTTTGGTAGGATGTGGTTAGAGCCTAGGCAATTTAAACACAGACCCAGTCGTTTTACGCTTCGAATGCGAGACGGTGGGTTCAGGGCCAAGAAATCCTTGCATTGGTTGATATAATGTCCCCCTTTACAGTGTGGGCATTGATTACGAGGAGCATGAAATTGTTTTACCTTCGGTAACGGAGGAGACGTGATTACCATGGCCTTTCGAGGCTGTGATGCACTGTGACTTGGCTGCTCGGATGCAGCTTGGCCGATTGCCTCCAAAATGTCAGCCTGCTTTCTTAGGAACATCTTGAAGTCCTGTAAAGTAGGAAGTTCTCGCGAAGTAATCTTTTCCTCCCATTTTCTTTGAATATTTTTTTCTAGTTTAGGTGTTAAAAGAAAGATCAATAATACATCCCAGCCCTCAGTGCTAACCTGTAATGACCGCAGGGATCTTAAATGTTTTGAGATGTTGTCCGACAAATGTCTGAGAGCTGGTGCTGTATTATAAACCATATTTACATTTAGGAGTGCTCGTAAGTGATTGTTAACCAAATATCTAGGATTATTGAATCGTTCACATAATAGTTGCCAAGCAATGGCATAGCTTTCCTCTGAGTAATCTAGCGCACTTATTACCTCTAATGCCCCATCCCTCAGGCAACCTCGCAGGTATTTGAACCTTTGCATCGGTTTTAGGTTGCTTTGGTTAATGAGAGCATCAAAGGTATCACGGAACTCGATCCATTTAGTCATATCACCACTAAATGACGGGAGAGAAATTTCTGGAAATTTAATTGATTCCTCATGAACAGCTTGTGCAGGCTCAGTGTTTCGGGGAGGTATAGGTTGGTTGGAACTGGGGGCATTGGCCCTTAATAAACCTTTTGCCTTGGATAGCAAATGGAAATAGGAATTTTCAAACGCTTCCCTCTCAGACATTTGAGCCTCCACATCTGAACTTACAGTTTCTATTTTGTCCTGGACCTTCTCAAATTCATCTAGTTCCTTAGTCAATCTGGCTACCCTAAGTTCCAAGTCCAGGACATCATCCCCCGACAATCGTTCAGTACTAAACTTCTCTAAAAATTTATTGAATAAAGTTAACTTGCTTTTTATAGTGCCTCGCTTTTTAATAAGACCTTTCAAATTAATTGGCTCTATAAAGGTGGCCTCAGAGTCGCTATCTGCCATTTTTATGCCCAATACCAATGCCTATTAAACAAAAATTGCTAAATTGCCAGCCCACTTGCCTTTTTACGTTGCGCTGCTGCCGCCGCGCCGCGTGCTTCGGTTGTAGACGCCGGGGACCGCACGCGCGCCGCCGTTTCTTTCGGTTGTAGACGCCGCGCGCCGCCCGCGCGCCGATGGTTCTTCGGTTGTAAATGCCGCGCGCCGCCTGTTGACGCGCCGCGGTGCTTTGGTTGTGGACGCCGGGGGCCGCCCGCGCGCCGCTGCTTCTTCGGTTGTAAATGCCGCGCGCCGATTGTTCACGCGCCGCGCCGCCTCGGTTGTGGACGCCGGGGGCCGCCCGCGCGCCGCTGTTTCTTCGGTTGTAAATGCCGCGCGCCGCCTGTTCACGCGCCGCGCCGCCTCGGTTGTGGACGCCGGGGGCCGCCCGCGCGCCGCTGTTTCTTTGGTTGTAAATGCCGCGCGCCGCCTGTTGACGCGCCGCGCCGCCTCGGTTGTGGACGCCGGGGGTCGCCCGCACGCCGCTGTTTCTTCGGTTGTAAATGCCGCGCGCCGCCTGTTGACGCGCCGCGGTGCTTCGGTTGTAGACGCCGGGGGTCGCCCGCGCGCCGCTGTTTCTTCTTCGGTTGTAAATGCCGCGCGCCGCCTGTTCACGCGCCACGCCGCCTCGGTTGTGGACGCCGGGGGTCGCCCGCGCGCCGCTGTTTCTTCGGTTGTAAATGCCGCGCGCCGCCTGTTGACGCGCCGCGGTGCTTCGGTTGTAGACGCCGGGCACCCCTCGGGAGTGCCGCGTGTTGCCCGGCCTTCGTCTACGTAGTCGGTAGTGCGCCGCACCTCTTCGTTCGTTATTTTTCTATCTGAGTAGGTATTTCTTTACCTGTAACGTCGCCTCTTCTCAAAATTTTCTTGATTGGTTATGTGTCGGCAAATCGCCGGCACGTGTTCTCGATTCGAAGTTGCGTTTTTCGTCTCCCCGTCGTATTCGAGTATCTTCGTCGACGTAGAGCGTTCGGGGTCACCAAAAATATGTTGCGGCGTGATAGAAATATAAGTTTTGGTAAAAGGATCGGTTTATTGGATTAATTTGGTTTACAGAGTTTCACAAAATCGCCATCTTGTCTCAGTCGTAAAACAGTCGCGGGGGAACATCCCCGAAAATGCGCCATCTATCTTGACAGGTCCGAACCAACAGAGAACCTAATAGTGGTACGAAACCTCTGTTAGCTCGGCTGAAGGAAGATAGATGGCGCTGTGTGTAACACCAGTATTTCATAGAAATAAGAGTAATATGTAATAACACAATAGATTAATTAATATTTATTATAACTTAAGTAATATAACTGTTATTAACCATACTGCTTACATAATTTATTAATTCATACAGTTTACTATAATACTATTTTATACTATAGTTTTATCTCTTAATCAAAGTAACGTGTAAATACATATTATATGCGATATGATGAGATCATATAATGTTATGATATATTAATATTATATATGTTATTAATAGTGTCATTTGTTATTATTAGGCTTACAGCTCGGCCTTCCTGTAATGAGCGAGTCCCTTCGCTTAGGTAGTTGTTAGTACGTAAATGCAAAAGTGCGCTTAATATTACTTATTTTATACTTACTATTAAACCTGATGTACTAGCTATTTATACCTATAGTAATCACATAAAACATAAAACATTCTTTTCAAATTATACATTTTTATTATACGTTTATTGGTGAATACATACTTATAATGAATGCGATACAATATTTTAACAGAGAGCGAGTAGTCACGTATCTATGTATGTACGTAGAATGTGCTCTACTATTCGTACGGTAATTAGTATTTAGTCGCTATCAGACTTATTCTCATCATCGCTAGCATCACTACTGTCCAGGCCTCTGTTAAAGTGCAGCCACGGTTGTATTTTGTCTACTGCTACTATTGCTTTGTAACGACGGTTATTTTTTCGTGACAACGGGGTGTCTTCGATAACATACCTATCGTTAGGAAGAGCTTTTAGAATACGGTACGGTCCCTGAAATTTGACAGCTAGTTTTTGAGACTGACCATCATGAGGAGGCTGCCGTTCTACACGCACTAAATCCCCCTCAGAGTACAGTTTTGCTGGCTTTCTATGACTATTAAACTGTTCTTGATCTTTAGGTTGGCGTTTTATTATTTTCTCCCTAGCTTCGTTTCTCATCTCTAATAAATCTTTCCCGGATGTTACATTAACAGTATCGTCTAGAACTGCACCTAAAATTCCTTCACCTCTACACCTTACGTTAAAGCCGAAGAGCAACTCTGATGGGGTCTTTTGGGTTGTTTTGTGAGTTGTGGTGTTCAGTCCCAATTGAATATCCAACACATATTCGTCCCAAGATTTTTCGTCTTTCCCGTGACTCGAGGTTGATAGCGCGTCTAAGATGGTCCTATTAAATCGCTCTACCTGGCCATTAGCTCTAGGAGTCGCGACCGCGTTCACAATGTGTTTGATGCTATATGACGATATAAATCCCTTAAAAGTTGCACTTGTAAAACTAGTGCCCTTATCGGTGATGAGACGTGTTGGTGCCCCAAAGTAGCTAATGTACTCTTTAAGAACCCTGATCGTGGTTGCAGATTTGGTGTCTCTAACCGGTTTTGCGCTAACATACTTTGTAAACCCGTCTACCATAACAAGCAAATAACAATTTCCCTTTTTACTTTTTATAAATGGTCCTAGATGGTCCGCGTGGACCGTGTGGAAAGGCACACTAGGTTTGTCTATGGGGTGAAGTTCACCTTCACGTTTTCCACCTGGTGCTTTGTGATGCGAGCATTCCAAGCAGGAAGAGACGTATTTCTTCACAAACTTTCGCATTTTAGCGAACCAATAATTTTTGCGGATGCGTTGAAAGGCTTTGTCAAACCCGCAATGACCAACGTCATCGTGGTTCATTTTTAGGATTTGGAATCGCACCCCTTTGGGAACAAGCCACTTTATTTCGTCACCTAGAATACGATATATCCGGCCGTTCTTCAGCTTATAATTTTTGTGTATGTCCATAACCTGTTCAGAATCCGGATCAGATAAAATTCCTTTTATCCTATTAACTTGTTCGTCAGCGGATTGTACGGTGACAATCCAGTCTTCTTCGGTATTTTCAACGGTAAAAACATCCAGACACGTTAGTGATTCCATTCCACTGTCTCCAACTGGATTACGACTCAGAGCGTCGACATGCGACATACGTGATCCCGGTCTATACTCGATGGTGCAGTCAAACTCCTGCAATTGTATCCACCATTGAGCAATTCGAGGAATCAGGTCCCGCTTGATTAAAGTCGATCGCAATGCGTTGCAATCCGTGAAGATCTTAAACGAAATACCGATGAGGTAAACCCTAAATCGGTTAAGTGAAGCCACTACCGCCAATGTCTCTAAATCATAAGAGTGGAGTTTGCTTTCCTCTGCGTTAGTCTTGCGGCTGAAATATGACACAGGTTGGAAAACTCCATCTGAGTTGGCTTGTAGTAAGATGCCAGCTAACCCATCTTTACTGGCGTCCGTGTGTAATTGGGTTTCCGCACGGTAATCATAGAGCGCAAGAATAGGCCTTTCAGTCAACATACCCTTTATGTCGTTGAATGCACGGTCTTGAAGTTCACCCCACGCCCATTTTGCGTCCTTTTTTAGTAATTCGGTCAAGGGCGCTGCTAGTAAAGCATAATTTCTAATGAACCGCCTAAAGTAACCTGACAGCCCGAGAAACTGCCTAAGCTCATGTTGATTGCTCGGTTTCGGGAACTTGTCCACCGCTTCGATTTTACGGTGGCCAGGCCGAATCCCCTTGGAATTCACCTCGTACCCGAGGAAATCAATCGTGTCAAGGAAGAAATGGCACTTGCTCAACTTCAACGTAAGACCACCCTTTTTCAAAAGCCCTAAAACCTCCTCCAACCGTTGTAAGCCCTCGGTAACGTTTTTAGCGGGAATGAGGACATCGTCCATGTACACAATAGCGTACTTAACCTTTGCCTCTAGTAATATTTTGTTGATCGTACGCTGGAAGACCGAAGGCGCGTTTACTAACCCGAATGGCATACGGTTGTACTCGAATTGGCCGTCTGGTGTTACGAAGGAAGTTTTATGCCGCGATTGCTCGGCGATGGGTATTTGGTAATAGCCAGAGGCCAAATCGAGCGATGTAAATACCGTGTTGCCCGCCAGCTGATCAAGTTGATCTTTGATACGTGGCAGAGGATAGTGTTCCTTTTTCGTCTTGCGATTCAGCGCTCGATAATCGACGCATAAACGCTTATCCCCTGTTTTTTTTTTTGTACCAACACGATCGGGCTGGCGTATGGCGATGTGGATTCCCTAACTATACCGTGATCAACCATCTCTTGTACCATATTCCTAACTAGGGCACGGTCAGCATAAGACATCCGGTAGGGGCGGTAGACACCCGGTTCCGCATCTTCTAGCTCTATAACCATTTCCGTCAATTCTGTGAACCCCAGATCGTGGAGACCACTCGAGAAGCAGTCATTGTATTTGCTCAGTAATTATTTTAATTGAATCAGCTCCTCTTGAGTCAGGTTATCGCCATGATTAAGATTATCAGCCGTCTGGGTTTCGCAGAATGACACACTACATGAACTTATTACACGACCCGAATCTCCAGATTCTTTGGCATTCGGATAAACACGTGCTAAAAGAGTTCCCCTCTTAAGTATAATCATACTGGATGACGCATTATGGATCAATAGAGCACTACGTCCATCCTTTATCTCGTACTCGCCTGGGAGGAGGTAGTACTCATTACCTTCCGGACCCCTAACGGAACCATTTACATAAGCTCTACAGTTTGTGCTGGGTTCGGCAAGGACGTGAACCGCACGTAACGTATTTGGGCTGACCTCAACGTCTTTACTTGTCACCAGGTGTACTTTAGTACACGGGATTTGTTGAAATATAACTGCAGTTGCAGTCTTTGTGATAATAATGTCCGGTTTTTCAGTGAAAGAGTGTCCTAATAGAACCGACTGGCTAATGACAAAGTCATCTACGACATACATATTAAGGTTTAAGGTTTAAGATTTTTTATTCCCATTAAGAATTTAACAATTCACTTACATGAGAACTTAAAGTTATTTAATACATTACTATTTTATGGAATGAGCGAAAAAAGAAAGAAAAAACAAAACAAAAAGGGTAATCTAACAAAAGTAACAAATATCAGCCGATAGCTTCAACGTAAACAAGGTAATTAGTGAGGTATTCCGGTTCTGCCAGTGAGAAACTCGTTTGACCTGGTACTATGGCTCTTATTGTTTTAGAATTAGGGTCGTTATGATCGCTTCCTTATCAATCACTGTATCTTTGTAAAATACAGGTAACTCACCGAGTTAAGATGACTAGAAGCGACTCGTTTAGAAAGGACGTAGATGGAATAACGTAAAATATTATGGTTCTATTATTATGCATATATGTGTATATAAGTGTGTGTGTGTGTGTGTGTGTGTGTGTGTGTGTGTGTGTGTGTGTGCGTGTGTGTGTGTGTGTGTGTGTGCGCGCATGCGTGAGCGTGTGTGTGCGTGTGTCATTAATATAAAAAGTTCATTTCTTCCAGTTATTTTTGATGTATTGCATTACCTACATAAATAATTTTAGTCATCTCAGCATACTGATGTTATATATCGCAAAAATGAAATGTAAACTATTTATAACCTTTACTTTTAAGAAACCTTTTTTACTTTATTTCCTTTTTTACATGTTGTTTATTATATGTTTTTTTAAGTGTTTTTTGAAAGAATAAGTAGATTTTGTTTGTTTAATACTTTTAGGAAGTTTGTTATATAGCTGAGCACCTTCATACAAAATACATTTTTTTCCATATTTAGTTCTAGTGTGTCGAAGTATCAAATCATTTGCATTTCTAAGTTTAATTTTCTGTCGTGTTGTCTTTTTTGAAAAATTTATCTGTGTATGTATATCTTTCTTTAAGATCCTTCGAACTAAAATACATGTGTTATATATATAAGTATGCATTATATTACATATTTTGGTTTCTTTGTATAGTTTAATTGTTGGTGTTAGAAAATCATAGTGAAAAAGCGCTTTTAATAGTTTGCTTTGAGCTACTTGCAGCCTTTGTAGATTCGTTTTGGCAGCCGATCCCCAGACTTCAATAAGGTAATCAATATGTGGCTTTACGAGGGAATTATATATTGTATAGCGCACTTTCTTTGGAAGGTTTTGGGAGATGCTCCGTATGGCTCCTGTAAGCGAAACTAGTTTAGATTTTACTTTTTCAATATGTGGCTTCCAACTTAAACGTTTGTCTAAAATTAGACCGAGGTATTTTTCTTCGTCTACTTCATTAATTATTTGGTTATTGATTTTTAAAGGATTATAATCGGTAAGTTTTTTGTTTTTGGCTAAGAATACTATATAATTAGTTTTTTCCGTGTTGATGGTAAGTAAATTTCTTTGAAGCCACGCATTGAGCAAGCAAAGGTCTTTTTGTGCATCTGCTATGACACTTTCTATTGTGTTACCAAAATAAAATAAAGCTGTGTCATCTGCATATAGTGTGATTTCTCCCTTAAGACCAATATCTTTGATACCGTTTATATAAACAAGGAACAGTAACGGTCCCAGGATAGATCCTTGTGGCACGCCACAGGTAATGGGTTTGGGAGTACTCATTTTATCCCCTATTTTAACTATCTGGCAACGATTTGATAAGTACGATTTGAGTATATCAAGTGCAGTACATACATATTAATAGTCTGTTTTATATTTTGGACTTCCACTAAAACGGTCGTCATACCTACCGGGTGGGTCAGATTAGAGCCTATACCCCTAAGAACAGGTAAATCTTCTGGTACCACTATATCTAAATTAAACTCTCTAGCTTTTGACAGCTTTATTAGCGAGCACTGACTACCCAAGTCCAAATGGCAATCTATGGAATTTCCGTTTACTTTGACGTCAATTATGTATTTAGCATTTAACTCCTCCGCTTCCGCTACACTTAACTGAGCTACCTGCTTTTCATTATTATCTTTGACACGACTTGCATCTCCCTAACGATTTTTATTAAGTTTATTCCTAAAACAGTGCGCAGTTAAATGACCTGATTTGTCGCATGTAGTGCATTTCGCTGGAGGTTTGTCGCACTTAAAGCTGGGGTGACCTGTCTGGTCACAATTATAGCACGTCATTTTCGTGGAATCCGGTTTTGAACCACTGGGCCTAGTACTAGAATTCGTGCTTCTCCGTTCGTTTCTGAACTTAGAAGACGTTTCGTGGTTTTCGCGGCTATGTCCTACTTTAACCTTCCTAAAGTATTTTAAAACCTTTTCTGGTTCGGTAAATTGTGCCGCTTGAGCACCTACCTTCACGGCCCTATCATCAACACCGTGCAGTAGACAATCTACAGCCTCACGACCATAAATGTTACATCTATTTAATAGATTAATTTTTGCGTAATAGTAACGGTCAAGAGATTCCCCGTACCTCGCTCTCTTAGCTAGCATTTCGGTCAAAAGTTCAGCATAGTCGTCGCGGGTCGGAAAAGATTCTACTAATTTATTTTTCCACTCGGGCCACGTGAACATCATGGTAGGTAGACTTTGATACCATGATCGAGCTACCCCTGTCAGTTTAGGTAAAGCATAATGGATTATCTCTTTATCCTCCCAGCCGTAAATTTCGGCACACTCTTCTACCTTCGTTAACCACGTCAAAACAGTTTGTTCTTTTGACATGGGATCAAACTCTGGGATGATGTTAGTGTTAAAAGTCATCTTAGGCTTATCTGAACTTTTCACCGATTGCAAGACAGATAACAATTCATCTAATATTCCATCCGTACTAGAACTATCGCCTCTCCTTCGCTTAGAACTAGATGGTTGCGACTCACCCATATCTCTCGATGAACTTCGGCTCCTTTTTCTATCGTAACGGGATGCACGCCTCTCGTCTTCACGTCTGAAGGAACACCCACGTGAGCATCTCTCCTTGATTTCGTCGCGGCCTCTGGATTCCACGCTCGGTGACCGTTCTCGCACAAAATCATCTGGTGTCCGTAGAGACCTCCGTGCAGTTTCTCGTGAACGAGTCATTTGGCGCTCACCGCCAAGGCTGACCTCAGTATCGCGCACCCGCGATACCCTTGGTCGTTCTGAGTCGTACTCTCTCACTGACCTGCCTTCACCCACACGTCTGGGTTCTCCAGGCCAACTTGCATAACTAGGCGCCCTCCGCCTTAGGTCCAGCGCTTCCCGATCCTGACCCTCATACCTGGGTACACCTGGATCTGCACTGAACCTATCGTAGCTCGGTTCTCGGCTCTCGCAGTCACCTCGATCCATAGCGAAGAGCTGAAACTGATACGACACAGCTTAGTAGACTGTTGGTTAACTGTTGCACTCCAGTAGACTAAATATCTTTTGATATTACATTTCATTGCTATTATTGTTGTTATTGTTGTTGTTGTGACTGTTGTTGTTGTTATTGTTGTTGTTGTCATTGTTGTTGTTGTGACTGTTGTTGTTGTCATTGTTGTTGTTGTCATTGTTGTTGTTGTATTTTGTTGTATTGTTGTTGTTGTATTGTTGTTGTTGTATTGTTGATGTCCTACACTGATAATTATGATATTTATACATCAGTTTATTATGCTCGTAGGTATACAAGAATATCCCAAGTAGTGTTTCTAGTCAACACAATGTAATAAGTATAACGAGCATATTTTATAGAGTAAATAGATGTCTGCGAGCGTACTTACAGTGCAAGTATATGCTGTACGTGACATAATCAGAAGAAATAAACATGTTGAAATGGGTAAAACCAGTAGAAAAAATATTTAAAAATGAAGAATTATTTCACGCCCTAGGTGGGTAGTAAATGATTATTGGTTAATTATAATTTCAACTGGAATAATATAGATACTCAATCATTATGTGGTCGTCGTAGAAGACACCAACGGGCCGAAGGGTTATATTTTACGGTTGTACCTTGTTTTGCATAACAACTTTTTGCCTATTTTCACTTTGCCTAATTTTAGATTACCTAATATCACTTAACCTAATGTTTCATTTTACCTAATTTTCATTTTACTGAAAGTCATTTTACATACGACTTACTTTACATAATTTTGTTTTGCCTAATTTTAAGTGATCTAATTTTCAATTTGTATAAACTTATATTGTATAATGTTCAAATGACATAATTACGTTTTGCCTAATGTACATGTTGCATAATTTTCATTTCATATAAACTTATTTCGCATAATGTTTGGTTGACATAATTATATTTTGCCTAACGTACATCTTGCATAATTTTATTTTGTATGTTCTTATTTAATATAATGTTTGACTGACATAATTATATTTTGCCTAAAGTACATGTTGCATAATTTCACTTTGTATATAAATTCTTTGCAAATAAATATATTCTATTCTATTCTATTCTATAAACTTGTTTTGCATAATGTTTGACTAACATATCTGTCTTACATGTTGCCTAGTTTTACTTTTTTCTATTACTTATCTATCTATTATCTTAATTATCTGGGCTGCTATAAAAAAAAAACTAACATCGAAGGCTAAGGCGGGAGCTACGCTCCGCTCCGCTCCGCTTCGCTCCCGCCTTAGCCTTCTGAACCTAACCTATCCGTATCGCTTCTGCTCTGGACCGTCTTGCTCGCTCGCTTCGCTCGCTCGCATAAATGAAATGTCGTAATTCTAACCTAACTTAATCTATGTGATTAGAATTTCTATAATTATTGTATTCGTCAAAATAATATTCGACAATATAAGAGTTATGCAAAATCATATTAGTTAAAACGTTATTCGGCTATATGATGATTAGGTAAAATAAGAATCGACAAAGTGAGTTTTCGATAAAATAATATTCGACAAAATAAGAGTTATGCCAAATCATATTAGTTAAAACGTTATTCGGCTATATGATGATTAGGTAAAATAAGAATCGACAAAGTGAGTTTTCGATAAAATAATATTCGACAAAACAAGAATTATGCAAATGATCATTTAGTTAAAATGAAAATTCGACAAAATAAAAATTATATATAATGAAATTATACAAATTGACTTTAGACAAACTATTCATTATATTAAAAGTTGTTAGACAAAGTGAAATTATGCAAAACGTTTTTAGACAAGTCAAGGGAATACCATATTTTACACATATTTAGCCATTAGACATGGTTTCGGGAAGTAAATTTATCGACAATTATTTCGTTCTACCTTTAAGCCACACAAACGAAAAATTATACTAAATGGTCAGCACCAGTGTGAACTTGTAACGTGACGGTCGTCAGCGCATTACAGGTATGCTAATCAATATTAGTTTTATCGTTGTAATTAAAAAAAAATCTCATGCATTCGATCATCAATAAAAAGAATTTGTGACACTTACGGTTTTTCTCCTCCTCTTTTTTTCTTTTTGTAGGCGTAGTGCAGAAAATAAGAATATTATCCGCTGATCCCACTTCTGAAGGTAAAGGACTAGCTTCAGGATCGGGGTGTCGCAGGAATAAAATCCAGTATTATCCAATCTCACTTTGTATATTCATAACGTTTTATCTGACCGTCAGCGAGCGAATACCCGCACGTAACTAATACAACGGTATTTATAGAAAAGAACACAAGATCAATAGACTGTCTTAGACATAATCCAGTATTTCATAGAAATAAAAGTAATATGTAATAACACAATAGATTAATTAATATTTATTATAACTTAAGTAATATAACTGTTATTAACCATACTGCTTACATAATTTATTAATTCATACAGTTTACTATAATACTATTTTATACTATAGTTTTATCTCTTAATCAAAGTAACGTGTAAATACATATTATATGCGATATGATGAGATCATATAATGTTATGATATATTAATATTATATATGTTATTAATAGTGTCATTTGTTATTATTAGGCTTACACTTATACTCCCCAAAGAACCTAAATGCTAAATTTCAGTTTTCTACAACCGGTAAAACGAAAAATCCCGTTTTATCCCGTTCCCGTAGGAATTTTGAAAACTCCACTCTTAATGCTCCTCTACACTCCCCAAGCAACCTACATGCCGAATTTTAGATTTCTACGATCAGTAACACGAAAAATCCCGTTTTTTCCCGTTCCCGTCAGAATTTCGGGGAATTGTTTTGTAGTGCTCCCTTACACTCCCCAAATAACCTTAATGCCAAATTTCAGTTTTCTATGACCAGTAAAACAAAAAATCCCGTTTTTTCCCGTTCCCGTACGAATTTTCTCTCAATGCTCCTCTACACTCCCCAACCAATCTACATGCCGATTTTCAGCTTTTTACGTCCAGTAAAATGAAAAATCCCGTGTTTTCTCTTTCCCGTAGGAATTTCGGGAACTTATCTCTATAATGCTTCAAAGTCAAAGTCAAAATCTCTTTATTCAATTTAGGCTATGATAAGCACTTATGAACGTCAAAGAATCTACCACCGGTTCGGAAAAAACCTCTATTGAGAAGAATCCGGCAAGACACTCTACGAGGTATTTTTTTTTAAAACAGATTCACAATATTTATAAATGATATCTATTTACTATACATTACAAGTATTTAACACAATTTTATTTTTAACACAGTAGGTTCACTATTTGAAAGGATCGCTAGTGCGGATCGGAATTATTTCCAAATATCCCTGTCCATGATATAATCGTTAACTTTATAATAAGCCTTAGATATTAACTTCCTTACACTCCTCAAGCAACCTACATGCCAAATTTCAGCTTTCTACGACCAGTAAAACGAAAAATCTTGTTTTTTCCCGTTTCCGTCAGAATTTCGGGAAATCCTTTTGTACTGCTCCCCTACACTCCTCAAGGAACCTAAATGCTAAATTTCAGTTTTCTACGACCATTAAAACGAAAAATTCATCCCGATGAACTGAACATAAACCCCGTTTTTTCCTTATCCCGCGTGAATTTCTAAAAATCCTTTGAAATAGTTTTTTACTATTGTAATCACCTACTTTTATGCCAATTTTAAAGAATCTAGTAATTATTGTTCATGGGATTCCGTTGAACTAAATATATAAATCCCGTTATTTCCTTATCCCGCGAGAATTTCTAAAAATCCTGAAACATATGTTTTAGTTAATGTAATACCTACTTGTGTATTAAATTTGAAGAGTCTAGTTATTTGTTGACCGACATACTACACTTCGATAGCTCAATATATTATACCCTACAGTTCAGGTGAAGGAGTCCAAGCATGGTATAACACAATAAGGGACAATTACCTTGACTGAATGGAACCCGCGTTTTCGTGTCTTCTTGATGGTGCCGCCGCCGAGTGGAGCCGTCACCGAGGCCCGGGCCGAGTTGTTGTTGATGCTTGGGCTTGGTTGAATGTTATTATGTACTATCACTACTACACACATCACATCCGTAACGTAATTCAATATAAAAGATGTTTTTATAGAGAGCGGCGGTTGGAACACGCCGTCCGAGCCGATCCGCCGCAAGAAGTAGTTCTCTTTTCACTCACGGCGCCACAGTCGCACCGTGAAGCGCGGGAGGCAAATGTTGCCAACTTCAAGGACATCAAATTATCCCCTATTGAGGAAATAACATGCTTGGACATACACTCCCCCCCGAACCAAGGTATAGCTTGGTTGAACTAATCATCAAGTGGAAGTTTGCTAAGTTTAGACACGGGTCTGGTTAAGGTACTCTTTTGAGTTCGCACCGTAACTACTCGTACAATCCCGTCTTTACCCGGCCTCAAACTTATTATTCTACCCCGTTTCCAATCTAAAGGAGAGCTATTGTCTTCCTTAATCAATACTAAATCATTAACCTTTGGAGGTGTGGTATGATTGTGTTACGTACGCTACGTGCCTGCGGATCTCTAAATCTAGCGACATCGCAACCGTGCTGCGTTAGCTGACGAAGCGAACGTGCCAGCGCCGCGTGAGCACGAAGCACGAGGCGCTGACCAAGCACCGCGCGCCAGCGGCGGACGCAGCCTCCGAGTGTTAGTCAATTGCTAACATCGCATTGGCTCAGGCTCGTAGGTTAGGTTAGGCTTAAGAACTTATTAATGTAATTTTTATATTTTAATTAAATTAATTCCATCTGATTGGGTTTTTGGACTCTTCGCCTGCAACTTCCATATTTGGCGCAGTCGTAGGATCCTCGAAGCTAGTCCGCGTCCTGATCGACTTTTCGCAATCGTGCGCGTGCGATCGCGGGCAGCCGGCTTTCAACGCCCTAATCGAGGATGATAAGAACCTGGAGTCTGCAGAGTGGAAGAGGAATCCAGACATCGATTCACTAAGAACACCAAGGACATGGAATTTATGTAAGTACACTTGAATCGATCTCGTGTTGCTTCCTTTCCTTAGCAAAGTAAGTCACTCCCTGCCCAAAAAAAAATCCGTCTTCGGAATTTAGGGCCTAGCGACTCTGCATCGAGCAGGCTCGTTAGCAAATATAGATTTAGATTCGTCATTAATTTTATCAAAATTTTTAAGCATAGGTTCTGGCAAAAATCTGTCAAGACTTAGCTTAAATAATACCTAGTATAATAAAATTATCATATGTACACGCTTACTATAAGTATTTTATCGTAAAATGTCTAGTTCGCGTGTATTGAAATATTAAATAAATTAAAAAAAAAAAAACTTTTACCATAAAAGAGCAAAAGTATTAGACTTAGAATTAGAGTTTCATATTTTTATTTAGTTTTATTTAGTTCAATCAAATAACGAGTAGTACCAATTATCCCCTCACACACCCCCACCATTAACAATTTCCCGTTTCACTTATTTTCACTTTTCCGTTTTACTTTTCAATTAGAATATTATATAGGTCATCCTTTATCAATTGATACCCATACCCAAATCCATTAATAGCAACTGACAGCGATTCATATGTACATAGAGGCAGAACGCCCGAAGGTCAAAACGTCCACCATCAAATCAGCACCCAGCCTTACTGCATTCACAACTGATAGAGAAGCAAGCCCCGGATGGTTCCCGCAGGAAGCAGACCGTCATCAACACCGAGGAGCGAGCAAAAGGGAAAAAGGACCTATCCGGTTCTGAAGTTATCGCGCTCATCATCGCTATCGCTCTGCAAAAGAGTTTCCAGTCGAGAATCACCATCCAGCAACATTTTCTCTCAGCATTCGAAAATAGTTGCTGGTCTGCGAGGGGAGGTGTTACGTACGCTACGTGCCTGCGGATCTCTAAATCTAGCGACATCGCAACCGTGCTGCGTTAGCTGACGAAGCGAACGTGCCAGCGCCGCGTGAGCACGAAGCACGAGGCGCTGACCAAGCACCGCGCGCCAGCGGCGGACGCAGCCTCCGAGTGTTAGTCAATTGCTAACATCGCATTGGCTCAGGCTCGTAGGTTAGGTTAGGCTTAAGAACTTTGAGGGAAAATTCGACCTGACTTTTTGGCTTGTCTTTTGGTTTTGCTCGAATTTTGTCCTTGCCGGTGCGTTTTCGCTGTTTCTTTTGTGCTCATCGCCTTCTGCTTGAGGTACTCGACATTTTGGTTGTTTTTCCGTGTCTCTAGCTTCACTAGAACACTCAAAATTAATTTTTGAAATTGGGGCCCAAAACGCTTCACGTTTTGCGGTTGCAATTTTGAAAACACAAGTTTCCGTTTCTCTTTCAAAATTTCGTAATTAATTTTTGGTTTAGTTTTTGTAAATTCTTTTTGCTGGGAAATACTTGGGAATAATAGCACTATCCACTCCCGTTTGCCGAATAATTTTCGAACTTACCATTCGGAAGTTATTCGGTGAAACGTGGATTGCTATTATTTTCCCATAGGCGCAATAATTATTTTTCATAAGTTTGTCGAGGACTTTGAAAAATTATTGTGCCTAAACCACAAAGGTCTGGGATTTGATAGTTAGTGGGTTGGATAGGAGGTAGTTTGCGCCGCCTAACGGCACCTCGCACCAACTCCTAGCTATCTTAGTCTCGTGGGAACTTGGCAAAAACTACCAACTTTTTGATAAGTTGGTAATTTTAGCCGGTTCGCACTTGACCTTTTTGAGTTAGGTTTTGCCCTTCTGGCAAAACCAACTTGGTAAGGGGGGGTTTTTATAGGCGGGGGGGCTAAAGGGGCCTGGGAGGGCTCTGTGGGTGCTTCTTTTATTAGAATCCCACAAAAGGGGGGGTAATTATGGGGGAAAATAGTTCCGGAAAGGGGGTTGGTTCCAACTCCCGGAAGGGCCTATTTTTGGGGGGGGGTAGTATTGGGGGGGAGGAGGCCAGTTCACTGACCACCTCCACTGGTACTCAGGGTTTGCGCCCTATTGATGGTTCCCGGAAGGGAGAATTTAAAGTGGATGCGTCTGCTTATCACCTGCAGTTCCCACCGCTCCGACCTGGGGCAAAAGAAAAAATTAGGGATCGCAGTCCTGTTGAGCAACGGCGCCCTGTCCTCATAGAGGACTGTTCTGATGAGGACATAGAGCCTGATCTTACTCTTCAGGAGCAGGATGTAGAACTGCCTGAAGACTGCTTCAGGCAAAAACTTGATTCTGCCTTCAAAAGGCCTAGGTCTGATGAGGCAGAACCCAAGAGGGATGCGGCTCTTGAAAGCTGCATGGACACTGGGTCTTTAACAAGGGCCTCTACGAAAAAGCGTCCACCAGGGACGTATTCCTTCCTTGCGGAAGCGAAAAGAAGCCTTTTGCTCGGGTCTGGAGATGAAACGGGTGGGGAAGCTGATAATGACGAGTCCCCTGAATATCGTCCGACGTACCGCACGCTCAGGAGTAGCACGAGGGCCAAGTCTAATACTGGAGAGAACGTCCTTTCTTCCCCTTCCCCACCGGTCCAGGAGGAGACAAGGGAAACTCTCGTCGCTGCGGCTCTTCTTGGGGTCACCAAAATTCAAGGTGAACTGAAGAAGTGCCAAGCCATTAAGGGTGGTGTCCGTGGTGCCCTTAATAAAGCAACGGATGAGGTTATCCGCGCGGTGGAGAATCTGCGCAGCCTAACCACGGCGGAAGAGCAGCGACGCCTGCGTGCCGACAACTCCAGGCTCTCGCGGGAGCTGGAACTTGTCAGGACGGAGCTCAGGGCTTTTAAGTCGGCCTTCACTGAGGCCCAAAAAGCAGCAGCCCTCAGTGGCCGCGCCAATGGACGCGAGGAACCAGCTACCTCTGTAAAGGAAGCTATGGAGGAAATGAGGCGGGATCTCCTGACGTCCTTGGGTGGGATGATGAACGCCCGTCTCAGTGAGTTGGAGAACCGTCTTCCTCCGGAGCCGGTACTCAGACCGCCCCTGGCGGCGGACAAGGCGAACCCGCCACCTGCTCGCCCGCGCACTCAGCCAAACTTGGCTGCAGGCGCAATGCGCGTGGTAGAGGGCGAAACTGTGGCTAAAAGGGCCAAAATTAGCAGAACTGCCTCCCCACCACCACCTCCTGAAATCAGGGGGAACGAGGGGAAAGCAGTAATTAAGCCAAAGGCCAGACCAGGGACTGCGCCTCGAAAGCGGACCGAGCGGGAAGAGCCTCAGCCAGCCTCAACCAGCTCGGGTGCTGGACCCAAGGCGGGGTATTTATCAAAATCCCAGCCTAGTGCCGGGGCAGGTCAGCCAAAAGAGCAGACCTTGACCGCCACCTCTGGGGCGGAAGCGCCCTGGACCGAGGTGATAGGTCGCAAGGCAAAAAGGGGGAAGGGGAAGGTCCCGCCCCCTGCCCCACCTAAAACGCCCTCAGCAAAGGCACCGAAAATTGTGGCACCCCGCACTGCCGCGGTGGTGCTCACAGTCAAAGATGGCGCCACAATAGGCTACGCAGAGGTTCTGGTGAAAGCTAGAACCTCCATAAAATTAGCCGACGTAGGGTTGGAGTCGGTTAAGGTCAGGACGACCATGACCGGCTCCAAAATGCTGGAGGTGGGGGGTGAAAACCCTGAAGCCAAGGCTGACAGCCTAGCTGAGAGGCTTCGAGCGGCTGTCGGTGATGTGGTGGACATTTCACGGCCCACCAAGCTCGCAGACCTGAAGGTCTCAGGTCTGGATGAGACGGTGAGTCGGGAGGAGATCGCAGGGGCTGTGGCGGCTATTGGCTGCTGTGCCTCTGATGCCATCAAAGTGGGCACGATAAGGACAGGCCCATGGGGCCAGGCCTCTGTCCTTATACGGTGCCCAGCAGTGGCTGCCAAGGCAATTGCCAAAGAGGGGAAAGTGGTCGTGGGATGGTCCACGGCCACCATTAAGCCAGTAGAAGCCCTGCCCATGCGGTGCTTCAAATGTATGGCGCTGGGCCACACCAGGGCCCTATGCCCCTCTGAAGCGGAACACGGGACCAAATGTTTCCGCTGTGGCAAGGAGGGCCATTTAGCGGCGACCTGCGAAGCCACGCCGAAATGCGCAGTCTGCGCGCAAGCGGGCCGCCCGCACGCTCACGTGATGGGGGGACCAAAATGCGCCCCCCCCTCGGTTAAAAGCAGGGCTCCTTTGACCCGGGCCCCACCCAACTGTGGCAGCCAGCGAGGCAGTGAGGAGAACGTAATGCAGGTGTCTTAATGTCAGCACACCTGCATTACGAACTCCTCCAGACGAATGCCAATCACTCGGCTCGTGCACAGGACCTGCTGATGCAGGTCATAGCCGAGTGGCGCATCGATGTGGCGGTCGTCGCTGAGCCCTACCTCGTCCCCACCCAGCAAAACTGGGTTGGGGACACGGAGGGCTCTGTGGGCGTAGTGGTGCCGGCTGTGAGTCCGCTGCGCCTCTCTCTGAGAGAGAGGGGCGCTGGATATGCGGCGGCCAACTGGGGGGAAGTAGTCATCATTGGTGTCTACTTCTCCCCTAACAGGCCTCTCGATGAATTCGAGAGGTTCCTTGGGAGTCTGGAGCTTGTGGTGAGAAGAGCGTCGCCGGCACAAGTGGTCGTGATGGGGGACTTCAATGCCAAGTGTGTGGCTTGGGGGTCCCCTGTCTCAGACAGGAGAGGTACGCTTCTGCGGGACTGGGCAGCCATGGTCGGCCTGGTCCTCCAGAATGTAGGGCGCGCCGACACTTGCGTCCGGCAGCAGGGGGGGTCAATTGTGGACCTAACATTCACAACTCCAGCTGTCGGCGGGCGAGTCAGTCACTGGCGTGTCCTGGAGGAGGTGGAGACCCTGTCTGATCACCTTTACATCAGGTTCAGGGTCTCTAAAGCGCCCCTTAGGCCCCAGGCGCGGGCAGCTGCCGGGAGGCGCGGGGAATTCCCGAGATGGGTGTTGTCTCGCCTCGACCGAGACCGGGCGGAAGAGGCTGCGGTCGTCCAGTCGTGGTGCGCTGACCCTCCTCAGGCACTGGGGGTCGAAGAAAGAGCCGTCAGGTTCCGCCAGGATCTGACGGCTGTCTGTGACGCAGGCATGCCTCGGGCAAAAGCCTTCGCCCCAAGAGAGGGGGTGTATTGGTGGTCGCAGGATCTTGCGGCCCTGCGAGCCGCCAGTGACGCTGCTCGGCGTGATTTCACCAGGTGTCGGAGGCGGCGGACTCGCGTGCCTGGTGAGGAGGATCGCCTGCTCGAGGCCCTCCGAGGTGCCAAAAAGGCTTTTTCGGCGGCCATTGCCCAGGCCAAGGACGCTGCATACACGCAGTTCCTGGCCGCGTTGGACGCCTACCCGTGGGGGCGCCCTTACCGCATGGTGCGGGCGAAACTTAAGGTGGCCCCCTCTACGGAGGAGTTTGAGCCAGCGGTCCTAAGTGCGGTGGTGGAGGGCTTATTCCCGGAAAGCCTTCCATTCGAGCCACCGCAAATGGCAGGCCCAACAGCGGTGGAGGAAGCACCTGAAGAAGCTCCCCCAGTAACGGGGGAGGAAATGTTCAGGGCGGTCAGCCGGTTGAAAAAGTACCGCAAAGCACCGGGACCGGACGGGGTGCCGGGTAGGATCCTGCCCATTGCCCTTAAGCACCTGGGGGACCGACTCTGCACGCTATTCGACGACTGTCTGGCTGCAGGGCGCTTCCCGAGGTGCTGGAAGGAGGGGCGCCTCGTCCTGTTGCGGAAAGAGGGCCGCCCGGTGGACTCCCCTTCCGGACATCGGCCGCTGGTGATGCTGGACGAGACGGGCAAGCTCCTCGAGCGCATAATTGCTGGCCGTATCGCCCAGCATCTTTCGGAGGTGGGCCCGGGCCTCTCGGAGAATCAATTCGGGTTTCGGGTGGGGCGATCTACACTGGACGCCCTATCCACCCTGAAGGGGTTCTCCGAGGACGCGGTAAGGAGGGGGCAGGGGGCCATGGCGGTGTCGCTCGACATCGCCAACGCTTTCGGCTCCCTTCCTTTCGGAGTGTTGGAGGAGGCGCTCCGATTCCACGGCGTGCCCCTCTACCTGCAGAGGATAGTAGGGCACTACCTGGTAGAACGGGTAGTGCTCTACACCGGGAGGGGGGGAGTAAGATTGGAGAGGCGGATGACCAGTGGTGTCCCGCAGGGGTCCGTTTTAGGGCCCTTGCTCTGGAATATAGGATACGACTGGGCCATCCGCGGAGAAGTGCTGCCCCGGATGGCGGTCATCTGTTACGCGGATGACACACTGGTGGCTGTCCGGGGCACCACTTATGAGGATGTCAAGCGCAGGGCTGAGGTGGGGGCTGAGCTGATCGTGCGGCGCATCGAAGCTCTGGGCCTCAAAGTATCGTTGCCCAAAACCGAAGCCCTGTGCTTTCGAGGGCCCAGATGGAGGCTCCCGCGAGGGGCGCACCTCCGTGTGGGCAATGAGGCCGTGGCCGTGAAGGCCCATATTAAATATTTGGGCCTTCACCTCGACGGGAAGTGGGACTTCGGGGAGCATTTTCGCCAGATGGCTCCCCGACTAGTGGGTGCGGCGGGAGCCTTGGGCCGGCTCCTGCCAAACATAGGCGGACCTGACGTCCCCTGTAGACGATTGTTTACAGGGGTCATAAAGAGCATGGCCCTCTACGGGGCCCCAATATGGGCGGATTCCCTCACCGCCACTAACAAAGCCCTTCTTAGGAAGCCCCAGAGGGTAATGGCGGTGAGGATGTGCCGCGCCTACCGCACGGTGGGCTGGGCAGCGGCCGGCGCTTTGGCTGGCACCCCTCCCTGGGAGATCGAGGCAGTGGTGCTGGCTGAAGCGTATCGGGATCGAGTGGAGAGGAGGGCCCGGGGTGATACCCTCGCCCCACAAGAACTGGCCCATGCGCGAGGGCTGCAAAAGGCAGAGGTGATCGTGCGGTGGTCAAACGAGCTAGCGGAGGCGCAGTATGGCCTCCGCACGACACAAGCCATCCGACCAGTGTTGGCGGAATGGGTCGGAAGGGAGCATGGCTCCTTAACTTTCCGCCTTGTGCAGATACTGTCCGGGCACGGTTGCTTCGGGCGATATCTGCACAGGGTTGCCGGAAGGGAGGAGACGGCGTCGTGCCACGAGTGCGGCGCTGACGAAGACACGGCACAGCACACCCTAGAGGTGTGCGCCGCCTGGACTACGCAGCGTCGCACCCTGGTGGCGACGATTGGGGGCGATCTCTCGCTTCCCAGCGTCGTCAATGCCATGCTGAGAAGCGAGAGTTCTTGGGAAGCCGTAGCCACCTTCTGCGAGGACGTGATGTCGCAGAAGGAGGAGAGGGAGCGGGAGCGCGAGAACGATCCCCTTGCGCACCCGCTCCGGCGCAGACGGATGGGGAGGAGAAGACAGCAGTTTGCTGCTCTCCGCCCCTAGTGGTGCCAGTCGGCGGGGGATGGGGATTCCCTGCTGGCTGTTATGGACCACGAGTCTAGGGGGAGGACTAAGTATTCCTGGTCCCCCCCCTCTTGGCGCGGAAGCCCCGGCATAGGCTGGGGCGGCCAGCGGATGTCGTGGTGTCACTCAATGCTCCCATGGCATCCGCAAATGGCAGGAGAAGGAATACCGGTAGGTTTTTAGTGGGTATGCCTCCCCCCCTTCTTCCGCTAGTGGAAGGAGGTTACGGGGGAGGTGAGTCCCACATAACTTCCGCGCTGTCCCCACAGCGCGGTCGTATGCGTAAAGCATTTTCCTACCGTTAAAAAAAAAAAAAAAAAAAAAAAAAAAAAAAAAAAAAAAAAAAAAAGGCTTAAGAACTTATTAATGTAATTTTTATATTTTAATTAAATTAATTCCATCTGATTGGGTTTTTGGACTCTTCGCCTGCAACTTCCATATTTATTGTTCCACTTGTGCCGTGATTGTAAGGTATGTAAATACTCATTTCGCCATCTTATCCAAAAATGTTGCGACAGCCGTTGAAGTAGTTGGAATCTATTGAGTTTACTAATTTTAACGTCATCATAGTTATACTCTGGCAGGGAAACTAGCGGCTCACCGATAAGAAAATGTCCCGGTGTCAACACTTCTAAGTCATTAGGATCAGAACTTAATGGAGTTAAAGGTCTTGAATTCATGACGGCTTCTAAAACAAATTGGAAAGTGTGGTTGTTTACACTCTTTTAGAGAATGTGTTTCAGATCGGCATCTTGGGCAGTACTTATGCGTTGGTTGAGCGTAGCTAGAACAATGAGGTGTTGGTTGTACAACGTTAGTAGTTTGAATTTTATCTGGTATAGCTTTAGTTTTATTGTAGTTATAGGTATTTGAATAGTTTGTAAGTTTATTGTGTTTATTAAAATTTGTATATGAGTCTGTTGTTTTATTTTGGAAGTTTTTATTAGGAAAATAGTTGCTATAGTGTTTGTGTTTTGCATATGCAAATTCCGGTGCCAGCATCTCTGAAGATACCTTCGGAGGTTCGCGAAATAAAGATAGACGGGATTGTATGCTTTCGTAATTGCTGCAAATAGTTTTTAGAGAGTCAAGGTCTTTTATTTCGGGAGAGGCTGCCAAGGTACTTGCATAGCATGGTCTGATGTTGTGTAGTATGATTTCAAGTTTGTCGTCTTCAGGTAGTGGTTTCGACAATCTTGAAAACATGCCGTGCATTATTGATAAATAGATTGATATATTTTCGAGCTCTCCTGTGCTCGCGATCGGATTTCAGACAAAAGACGATAGTCATAATCCTTTTGCCTGAAATCTTGTTTTAGTAGCACTACAACATCATCCCAAGTCTGAACTTTTTCTCTAATGCATCGAAACCAGTGGAGCGCGTCGTCAGTAAAAATTTCGTAACCGAAATTCAACAAACGATCCTTAGGGATGTTTCTCGCCTCCACAAATTCGTTAACCTTCTGTATGAAAGAAAGAACACAAGATTTGCCAGAATACCTTAATTTCACCAAATCAGATGTAATATTGCGATCACAAGTTACTATGTTATTCACAATTGCAGATTCGGGTTCCGTGCTAGTTCCTGGATCCAAATTAACTTTCAAAGTCGAAATATCTTTGTATTGAATATTGAACGCATTACAATTAGCTTTATACTGATCAGATAGATTGGGTTCAACGTTAGTGATTCTATTTGTTCTGTGGTAGATATGATGAAGTAAGTTTTCCGCACGCAAGAACATATTCCTGTCAAATTTAGTTTTTAAGGACGTTATCATTATTTGACATTTCAGAAGACTATCTTTGACGGCAATCAGGTCAATCGCTGGTTCTAAATGTGACTCTAAAATGTCCTCAGGTGGTGAGAAAGATTTCACTATCTGGCTACGAAGCTCTTGCACAGATCCTGTAGTACCACCTCGGAGAAGAACCTCGTATTCCAGTTCGGCCTTTTGTAGTGATAAAGGCTTGATTGGATACGACATTTTATGAAATAGCTAGTTTTCTTCAAAACAGGGTTTGTGTTGCGATCACAATTATTGATAAGCAGTTATAATCGTTGCGTAGTGGGGGGATGAGTGAATTATATTATATTTGAAATAATTTAAAACACTACGGGTAGATTAGTATTCTAAAAGCGTAAGATAGATAGGTAGACAAATTTAGAATTATCCGCACACTTAGCAACTGCAAGAATCAGCTTTGTTCTAAATTTTACACACCAAACCAATGATTGCTAATGGTTACAAATAGCCAACACCAATGAAACCAAAAAAGCAAAAAAAAAATACTAAGAACCCGTTTTAGTAATACTCAGCGCGATAACATACCTAATAGCGGGCGCCAATGCGACGTTTAGCGTCAGCAAGTAGGTAGTTAATTAGAAAACCAGAAAGAAGATAAATTAAAATACAAATATTTTATTGAAGAAAAAAATTACAATTTTAACCAGCTAGGTCGCGGGTAATTAACTATATCGCACTGAGCACACTAGCTATTAAACGAGTTCTTAATAGGGGTCACTTCCCTGCGCTGCGTGGGTCTTCCTCGAGTGAAATCCGGATATCCGGAATCCGGATGTGCGATGCGGTACGTCCGTAGGGATGATTCCGGGAGTGCGGCAGGCCGGGTAGAGTAAGGAATAAACCCCAGACTTGGTCCCTGGAATTTCCGGAATTGGCCATTTCAGAAAAAATCCAGTTTCGTGCTAGTGACTGTGACATCCGAAATTTTAGATAGGCTTTAAGAGGGTGAACGCATAGGCTGGTTTAGTGAACCCCAAGGCACTTAAATGGTGATCAATGATGTGGCAGTCACTAGCAAAATCAGCTTTTAAGATGAAAGTAACTATACAAATAGTTACAGATTTTTTGTTTCGTACTCTGTTCAGCGTTGCAAGGAAATAAACATATTTTTGTTAACATTAACTAATTATTTAAAGGTGAACTAATGAACAGAGTACGAAAGAAAACAAGTTACAATTTATTGGACGAATTTCTCCAATTAAAATTCATCAAACATTAATGCTGCATAAAAAAAGGTTTTACAAATGAGTTTTAGCTACAATTAAGCATGTAATATTATTTAAACTAGTCTAATGAATGATCTAGCACCGTAAGCGGAAACATCGAGACTACATTTTTGCAAAGCGGGTAGATGGATCTTTCTAGGATAACTCAAAAGCGTTATATTTATTAAGCATTAATATGATTAGGCAATTTTTAGGGCAATTAAATAAAAAGAAATAATCGCGTTACTTTATAATGCATAATGAATACATCAGTCGTTAGGTTAAGCAAGCTTAATAACTAATGAGCTAAATTTAGGTAATAAATATTCGCAACACTCACCCGTTCCGGGGAAACACAAGCACTTTTTTTAATATGAAATATAATAGAAAAAGTAGAAAGCAATTTATTTTTACTTGTAAAGTAAAGAATTATATAGAATAAATTTTTGCTTTAAAAAGTAGTCAATTGACCTTTCACCAGGGGGGTGTCACTACGCCATTCCGCCGCCGAGCTAAAAGTGCGTACCGGGCCTCCCCAACGTTGAGGCGATTCAGTGGTTGCCGCGCACTGACCCGCGGCGCACGCGCGCGCCTCTTAAGCAGTACGACTCAGTTTACGTCGCAAACGCGTGTCATAATTTTAATTGGCAATATGTATCCAAAAAAATACTGCATTGCAGCCGATTGTTGGAACAATGAAAAAAATAGTAATTGTCAGTTTTTAATTAATAAATATACACACAAATGTTTTATATCATATACTTATTTAAAATAGGTGGTAGGTAGCTACATATAAATATAATCCATACCTACATCAAAAGTAAATCACGTGTCGTGTATACCTGTGTAAACTGATTTATATGTTCGGTATTAATTTACCTAATAGGTAGGTATAACAGTTTCTGCATGTGTACCTTGCGTGGTATTTATACTTATAACACTTACCAGCCATTCTGAAGCAACTGTAACATGTGACTATTTCTCGCATGAGATGTACATATTACCTGTCTCTTTCTGTGCACTACTGTGAGAAAGGGACGGGTGACGTCTCGCAACGAGAGTCACTAAGCATAGTTGCGCTGGACTAGACTGATACCTAGCTTATTCTTACATAATATTCGACCCTGCGCCATAGAATAAATAAAAGTGCAACCGCTAGGTAAATATTATAAACAGCATAAATCTGATAGTATAATAGGTATTCTATTAAAGTATTGACAACCCTATTTTCGGAATATCTGACAAGGTGTGGAATAATGTCGACCTTCACGCGGCGCCAGAGAGCTCAATGTCGGCTGCTCGCGTGCGGTCCGTTTGTTAATAATAATTATGTAGGCACATAAAAAGGCGGCATTTGTGAAAATCAAAACAGAGAGACTTCTGTACTTGTACTATTATCTATTCTGTGCCTTTCACTGTCAAAGATGTTCGGTGAGTCCCGTCCGTCGCCTCTCATTCGATCGCCGGTGCCGGTGCAGTCATTAGCAGCGTGACGTAGTCCTTTGTATTCGCATCTAGTTTTAGCTAATAAGAAATATGTTCGTGCGGCTTGTTTATTTGTGAATTTATTTTTAATGTAGTGTTTTTTTTTTAAGTGAGTGTATTTGCGTGCGTGATTAGGTTTAATATAAGGGTAAATATTTAGATAAGTTTTATTTTTTATTTTTAGTTGTAACAACTGACGTCAGTTAGAAGATAAAACCGTTACACCCGAGTGAAGAAAGTAGTAAGCTGCTCAAAGGTCAATTTTTGTTCACCGAGAACTCGCGTCATGTGCATTTTCGGAGTTTTAACCGCGGCCTCAAATAATCCGCCCATATTTGGACTGCTTGGCGGGTTAAATAACCAAGTGACATTAGATTTGGCTAGTTCTCTGCTAATATCCGAGTTGTTATCACGTATATATACATACAATTCTTTTAAATATTTATCTGTTCCGGTGAAATTAGTCCCGCAATCTGATCTCACAAGAGAGGGCAATCCACGCCTTGATACAAATCTAGTGATCGTATCAACGAATGCTTCTATCGATAATCCAGAAACAACTTCTAGATGTACCGCTTTGGTTACTAGACATACAAAGACGCAGAGATAGCATTTCTCAATCCGTGCATTTCTAAGAGAGCTGGACTTTATATAGAATGGACCTGCGAAGTCTGTCCCTACGCTCTGAAACGGTCTTAATTCTCGTACCCGATCGCGTGGTAGATCTGACATAAAGGGCTGTACTAATTGTGGCCGTGTTTTATAACATTGCACGCATTTAAACGTGACCGTACGTGTTAAACGTCTTACCGATAGAATCCAATAATTTCGTGATAGAATTGCTGCTAAAGCGTTTGCACCAACATGACAGTAGGTTTTATGAAAATGTTCGACGAGTAGCTGTATAAGCCTACCCTTCCCCGGGAGCAAAATGGGATGTTTCGCATTGTAAGGCAAGTCAGAATATTTGATTCTACCACCTACTCTAATTAAATTGTCCGAATCCAGAAATAAGTTAAGTTTCTTAAGACTTGACTTGATTTTTAAATTTGCTTGAAGAGCTTCTATCTCCTCACTAAAGGCTTTTTGTTGTTCCAAAAGAAGTAATTGTTTTATAGCATTTCTACGTTCAACTACTGAGGGGTTTTTATCTAAGTTCCGCGATGATGGATTTTTACAATTGTGAATAAACCGTAAGATGAAAGCAGTGACGTTTATTAATTTTTCATATGAACTATATCTGTCAATTAGATTGAGATTTATATCCGATTGTTGTGTTATTATTATTTATTTATTTAATTTTATTTTATCCGAGACGGTTACATTTGCTGTCAATTTAGTTTTTACACCCGGAAGTAACGTGTCAGGAAACTCTGGACCAGAATGAGGCCAGGTCTTAGGAGAGAGACATAACCAAGCTGTTTGCCACCACAGAGGGTGATTTAATAATTCCGCTGCCGAAGTACCGCGAGATGCAACATCTGCGCAATTTTGTTCCATAGGCACATGTCTCCAAGTAATGGGTGCTACCGAAGAAATAATTTTTGAAACCCGATTCCCTTCAAAAACTTTAAGTTTATGTGGCGGAGTTTTAATCCAGTCCTGTCGCACCATCCGTAAACATTACTTATTTCCATTGTCAAATCGTTCACTAAAGTATCATACACGTGGTTAATTAGTGTTGCCAAAAGGCAAGCACCTTCCAATTCTAGATGAGGAATAGTCAGCGTTTTCTTTAACGGAGCAACGCGTGATTTGGCCATTAAAATCCGAATAGTTACTTTATTGTGTTCGTCTTCAGTTCGTAAATATACTACTGCACCAAAACCCGATGTCGATCCGTCACAAAACCCGTGTAATGAATATTTGTTGTTTTTATTATTCTCCGATTTAATACATCGCGGTATTGAAAGTTTGGCTAATTGAGGTATATCCGAAAGAAATTCTTGCCATCTGCGAACAAGATGGTCTGGAGCAGGGGAGTCCCATTCAATAGGCTTACCGTCCCCACTGCTTAGCAGGCCTTGAAGTAGCAGTTTTGCCCTAAATACCACCGGAAAGATCCATCCGAGAGGATCGAATAATTTAGCCGTGGACGCTAAAATGACGCGACGAGTAATAAGTTTTTCCAACGGTAAGTTTACAGTATAGGTAAAGATGTCTGATCTAGGGTCCCACTGTAGTCCTAATACTTTAATGCAACCGAATTTATCATCTTTATCAAAATTAGCGGGAATTTCACAATATTCTTTGGGTACCCCCTGTAGAATTCTGGGATCATTAGATGACCATTTGCGCAATTCGTAATTTGCCGTCTGCATTAAGCTTATTACTTCGTCCCTAATTTCAATAGCTTCCTCTAGGGTGTCTGCCCCGCCGTTTAGATCGTCTACGTAACAGTTGTGACGTATTAATTTGGCAGCCCTAGGGAACTTGTCACCTTCGTCTTCAGCTAATTGAAGTAAACACCGATTTGCTACAAATGGACTAGATTTGAGACCGTAAGTATTAGTAGTTAATTCATAAACAGTAACGGGTTCCGAATTATTCTCTCTCCAGAGAATTAACTGGTATCGCCGATCGTCTGGATGAATCCAAGTTTGTCTAAACATCATACGTATGTCCGTTATAAATACAAAAACCGGGTACCGAAAATTCAGTATAATTTTACTAATATCATTCTGCAGCCTTTCACCAGCATACAGACAGTCATTCAAAGCGACACCGTTAGATATTTTTCCGCTGCCGTCAAAGACAACCCTAATTTTTGAAGTATCTCCAGATGTTTTAAAGACGCCGTGATGTGCTAAGAAATAATGTTCATCGTTGTAATTCCGAAAATCCGATTTTTGCATATGTCCGAGATCAATGTATTCATTCATTCATTTACAATATGTATTTTTAAATTCCGGTTGTAACTGAAAACGTCTTTCCAAAGCCAATAACCGTCGATAAGCCATTTGCCGAGAATCTCCCAATCGAGAATGCGTAGGTATAATTGGTAACCGCACCATGTATTTTCCGTCCGAACAGCGAATTGTTGTTTCTACGAACAAGTTTTCGCAATCCACATCCAGTGGATCCTTGATAATTTTGACCGAAGGAGGCTCTTCCGAAGCCCAAAACCGTTCCACTGTTTCTATTAGTGAACTTCCCGAAAAAATTGTCATATCCGTAACCGTATTTTTCACAGAAACCGTAAGCTTATCATCCGAAATGCGAGATATATCTGTATTATTTAAAAACGAACTCTTATCTAACGAGTTTTAAACCGAAACCGAATTGTTGTCAGATACCGAAACCGATTTGTTTTCAGATACCGAAACCGAATTGTTATCAGATACCGAAACCGAATTGTTATTAGATACCGAAACCGAATCGTTATTAGATACTGAAACCGAATTATTATTAGATACCGAAACCGAATTATTATTAGATACCGAAACCGAATTATTATTAGATACCGAAACCGAATTATTATTAGATACCGAAACCGAATTATTATTAGATACCGAAACCGAATTATTATTAGATACCGAAACCGAATTATTGTCAGATACCGGGCCGAATAAGGCGTAATCACAAATAGTGTCCAAAACGTACGGACCGTCCGGGTCCAACCGTAAGTTAATTTTTTCGTTATTTAAAATCTCACCCAAAATGTCACATCCGAAAATTATATCTATCTTTGACAAATGTGCAAAGTTAGCGTCCGATAACTTGCATTCATAAGATGACGTAAACCGCCTAGCATTATAGGATGTAGGGGTCGTCATAACCACCGCCGAAACCGTGAAAACCGAATTTGAGTCCAGTTTGGACTTGAAATTAATAACAACCATTTTGTCGCTCAATTTTGTACTATTGCCGCCGACACCGACAATAGGTATAGAACAGTTATGCCGCTTCAACATAAGAGAATTCGCAAAATCATTTCGTATGATAGTGATTTGCGAGCCCGAATCTAATAAAGCACGAGCGGGAACATAATCGCCGCACGTTGACCGAACATAAACAATCACCGTAGGCAACAAAACATTATCTAAAACTTTAGGTGTAGTTAATGAAGCGACATTACTGTTCTTTTGCTGTAGTTGCTATTGGGCGTGAGGCAAGCGCCGCACACCAGGTGGCGACACTGAACGATGTTGACTTTTTTCGCGCGAAGCGGCACGGCTCGGCCTGCCGCCATTTTTGTTGTCATACTGCGCGGGCCCCGCTCGGTCGCTGCTGCGCGTTCGCTCGTAACGAGTGCAACGATTTTCGTTCCGATTGACATCATCGTTATAATAATTATTTTGTCGATCACAATCACTATCGACTACGCCGACCGACACATGGTTTGGTTTTTTATAATAAGTCGAATCGACTTTGCCGGCACCCTTGACGTAGGTGATCTCTTTGCGTGGAGTAGCAAATGTACAGATCATTTTATTATGACCAGTATTATTACAGTACATACAGGGTACATTCCGTTTGCAAGAAATAGCCGAATTTGTTACCGAAACATCTAAAACACAAATTTTTAGATTTAATCAATCCACGCTTGTCATCACGTGACATATCCTGAAATTTATAGCAATCCATAATTTTATGAGATTGACTATTGCAAAACGCGCACCCGGTTTTTTCGAACGACCTATTTGGTTCGCGCGGTGTGAAGTTCGTTTTGCGAGGTCGCCCGAAGTTTGCCGAAATCGGCGCCGAAATTGCAACCGATGCCGAATGATTGCTGGTATCAATAAAATGACATTCGTTTTGTAAGAACGTAATGAAATTATCGAATGAAGGAAGATCGTTTTTAACGCCACCGTGTCTTTGTTCAAAGCGTGTTTTCAAATCGTTAGGCAACTTACACAAACACATGTATAATAGAAAATAGTCGTCTATCGTAAGCCCTAGATTTTTAAGGGACCTTACTGACTCCAACAGTGGGTTTAACATGCCCACTCGGAGATTTTGGCTGTTTGACACATTAGGTAAATTAATCAAACGTGAAAGATGCCTGTCAATAATCATTCTTTTGTTTTCGTACCGTGACTTTAATATATCTAGCGCGATATCTAATGACTCATTTGTCATAGGTAAATGTTGTATTAGAGTGCGGGGTTCTTTATGGACATGTGAAAATAGGTAGTGGTATTTTTCCGTTTTTGACAAATCTTTTCTAGAGAGGACTAGAGAATTATATAAGCTAATGAAGCTGAACCATTCGAATACATTTCCTTCAAAGTTATCCAAGTCCAACACAGGGAGGCGAGCATGTGTTGCACTTTCCGTTGTTGGATAGGAGCCGTCCGAATTCGGGAATTTCGCTGCTATTGCCTCTAACTCGTTATACTGAATTATGGCAGTTTTAAAACGAGCATCATAGTCAGACGTTACATTTTCGTCCGTGACGATATTTAACAGATTTTCGTAAGCCGCCGATAATTTTTCGTTATGATCCTCTAGTTTCCTGAGCCGAACCGATATAACACCGGACGAGTATTCACTTGATTTACTCATAGTGCTTGAATGTTCAAACCATTCGCATTCGATTTTAAATTTTACTTCATTGGCTTTCGCCATTTTGTTTTTCTTAGAAATCTATGAATACGCAACAATATGAAGTAGGTATATACCTAAACTAACCAAAAAACTACTCAGCCAAAATTTTAGTTTTTACCTACCTACGTAGCATTCCGAAACAAGTTTTAACAAGCCTAGATTAGGTGCAAAATTTACGCACAACAATAGACACACATCATAAATGTACCTAACCTAATTGTTTTCACCGAATTGTTAACCGTAAACCCGAATTTACTTATTTAAGTATTTAGAATATAACCGAAACCGACGTATAAGATTATTAAAACCGAATAAGCAAAATTTCTACTAAGATTCCTACCAGTAGGTACCTACACACGTAACCGTTTACGACTCGATGGACCAAAAAGTATGTTGACCGACATACTACACTTCGATAGCTCAATATATTATACCCTACAGTTCAGGTGAAGGAGTCCAAGCATGGTATAACACAATAAGGGACAATTACCTTGACTGAATGGAACCCGCGTTTTCGTGTCTTCTTGATGGTGCCGCCGCCGAGTGGAGCCGTCACCGAGGCCCGGGCCGAGTTGTTGTTGATGCTTGGGCTTGGTTGAATGTTATTATGTACTATCACCACTACACACATCACATCCGTAACGTAATTCAATATAAAAGATGTTTTTACAGAGAGCGGCGGTTGGAACACGCCGTCCGAGCCGATCCGCCGCAAGAAGTAGTTCTCTTTTCACTCACGGCGCCACAGTCGCACCGTGAAGCGCGGGAGGCAAATGTTGCCAACTTCAAGGACATCAAATTATCCCCTATTGAGGAAAAAACATCCTTGGACATTATTATAGTTACTGAGATAGGGTCATTTGGAATCGAAGATATAAATCCCGATTTTTCCCGTTCCCGTGGGAATGTCCAAAAATCCTTTCTTAGCGGATGCCTACGTCATAACATCTACCTGCATGCCAAATTTCAGCCCGATCCGTCCAGTGGTTTGGGCTGTGCGTTGATAGATCACTATGTCAGTCAGTCAGTCAGTCAGTCAGTCAGTCACCTTTGAGTTTTATATATTTAGATTTTGAAGTGCCTCTTTAAGAAAATTATAACATTGAAGATAAAGTATCATTTAAGCGTTATAGTGAAGTTATAGCACGAAGATGGCATCGGGAACAAAATTTGTTCCTGGTGAATTTTTCTGCGTGGAATCGTCTAGCAATGGTAGTCCTACTGGACCTACCACCACTGCATATTGCTATAGAATTTGAAGCGCGTAAGTCATTACACAGAATGAAAATATACGGCCTGTGGAACGATTCCGCTCCGAGGACAAACACACCAAAATGGAACAAAACATATATGTACCTTGATAGTATAACGGCGATGGGTTGCGACAAAATGCAACCAAATAATTCCGAAGAAACTTCAAGGTACATGTTCCTACAAGGGCAGAATGGGCGGAAGGATTGATACTGCCCGAAGGCAGTGAAAATTCATGGTATACGGATGGATTTACAATGAAATCCAGTACAGGAGCCGGCATTCATGCCAAGGACTTCAATAGTAGTTTAAGCAATTATCAACACCTATGAATTCGCATCGTAGTTAGCGGACGTCTAAATTGTTCCCGTATAAAAAAAAATAAACAATTACAAATTTTAATACGAGCTATTTAATATTGACACATAGACAGTGAATCTTACTACAGTTGAAATAGTGACGAAATTTGGTTAATGAAGTCAACTAACAGTGATTTTTAGATTCGCACTCGCAGTTGGTTATTTGTTTCGCATCGACATTGCATCTGGCCTCTTGCTCCATTATTATGCTAGCGAGTGAGACGGATGACCTTCATACTATCTGACAACTCTGATAATCTGGCAACTCTGGCCGTGTAAACACATTACTAGTACGCTCGTCACAATTTAATTGCTCAAATTTCAATAATCACCTTAGAAACACAACCTTAGTGCACCAGGAAGTCGAACAATACATCTGTATTGGTTTACTCGATAAGAAGCGCTTGCTGGACTTCTGGAATACGGGACATAGAAGAAACTGCATGTTGAGCATATCGGTAAGCAACACAGTTTGACCGTTATAGCTAATTTACACTTTAAAAATTAAAATATAACGAGATAAAACTATTATTCGGAGCTATTTAGACGGTATTCACTAACAGCTGATGCTGACACTGAGTGACACTGACAATTTAACTGTCAGTTAAACAAAGCAGTGTTGCAAGCTAAGAAAGTCCGTTCAGAAATCAAACAGGAAAAAAATTCCCACGTAAATTTAATTGCTTGTTATTGAAAATAAGAAGAGAAATAATAATAATAAAGGGAAAATGAGTAAGGAAACTCCAAAAATAAAGTGTGGCGCCTGTGCAAAATTTATGTCCCGTGGAGAGGGCATTATGTGCCAGAAATGTGTCAGCACCTATCACCAGGCCTGTGTAGGAGTGCTTGCTGGAGCCTCGGTCCCGCGGGACTGGAAGTGTCCCGCATGCAAGAGGTCTCAGCCGCGGGACAATAAAGCGGATACGCCGGTGAGGGGTCTCCACGCGACGGGCGGTGCCCCGTCCGTCGCGGCCGGGCCCGCTGCGGACCCTTCAGGTTCAACGGCGCTGCTGTCAGGTGATGAGACGAATGGTGTGCCGTCGGTTCTCAGTGTTTGGACAGACAGGAGTTTGTGGACGTCAGAACGAGCCTGTCGGAATTCAGCAAGAAGATGGACAGTCTCGACAGCCGCGTTGACGCCATTGAACAGCAGGTGTCGAGCAGCACTGTATCGGCGGCGCACAAGGTGCTCGAGGACGCCGTTGCGGCGCTGCAGATGGAGCTGAACGACCGCGACCAAGAGCTCCTGGGCAACGACGTGCAGGTGTCTGGCGTGCCGGAGGAGTCGGGGGAGAGTGCGGCCGGTCTGGCCGTGCGGATCTGTGCCAAGCTCGGCGTGCGGCTGGACGACCGGGACGTGGTGCAGGCCCACCGCGCGGGCAGGCCGAGCGGGGCGGGCCGGCCGCGCCTGCTGGTGCTGCGCCTGGCGCGCCGCGCCGTGCGCGACGAGGTGCTGCGGGCTGCGCGCGTGCGCCGCGGCGCCACCACGGCGGACCTGGGCTTGGTGACGGCGCCGCAGCCCTTCTACGTGAACGAGCGGCTCACGGCCACCAACCGTCAGCTGTTCCAGCGGGCTCGGGACGCGGCGCGCGCCGCCTCCTGGCGCTACGTATGGACCCGTGATGGAAAGATTTTTGCCCGGCAGAAGGATGGGCAGCCGTGCCACCGCGTGCGTCGCCCACTCGACCTCGATATTTTTAGGTCCGAGCGTGGCGGCTCTAATGAAGCTTAGTTGTTTATGTTTTGTTTTATATATTTTTACTCGAATTCTTTGTAGTGTCATTTATTTCATGTTTCTGGTTTGTTTGGTTTTCTTGTTTCTTTTTCTTTTAAATAGGTTTTACTTCGGTGTGGTGACTTTTCTGCCTGTAATTTACTATTTCTTTTGTGTCATTGCGGGTATGAATTTTTCACTCATCCGTGCACTGTTTGGTGGATCACTCTGGAACGATATAATATTGATCAATATTCTATTTACTTGTATTCACATTTATAAACCTTTCACTCAGACAATTATTTATGCTTACCTTATATTTAATATATTCCTTCTGAGTTGCACTCTACTTACGAGTATACAGCTACCCGCTTTTTGTTTTTGTTCCGTAATTTATTATTACTGTTATGTTCCATTCTAAAAACTTTAAAGTTGCGTTGTTTAATGCTGGATCCCTCAGTACGGGGCACGACGAGTTGACTGAAACTATAACTGACACTGACGCAGACGTGGTTTGTATAAATGAGACCTGGCTTCGCTCTGGGCAGGAGGGTCGTGCACCCACCGTGCACGGTTATCGACTACGACACGTGCCGCGGTCACCCGATATCCGGGCTAGAGGAGGCGGGGTGGGGTTTTACTTGCGCCGAGGCATGAACGCGCGTACATTGCCGCATCCTCCGGCCGTGATGGTCGAGCAAATGTGGCTTAAGCTTACAATTAACAGTAAGCAATTAATAGTAGGCACAGCCTACCGACCTCCTTGGCTAAGTGTTGACACTTTTTTTGACGCTATTACTGACTCAGTTACATCGTTTACCAACTATGACCGTTTAATCTTACTTGGGGACTTTAACATAAATTATTCCGATCAAAATGACAGTAAATGTAAGCAATTGATGCAATTACTAACTACACTTAACTTGACACAGTACGTAAATGAACCGACACACTTTACTAGCCATAGTGAAACGACCATAGACCTTATATGTACTGACGCTCGCGTGGAGAATGTGGATGTGAGGCATGTCCCGGAACTCGGAGCGCATGCATTCATTACAGCCGAGTTATGCATTAAAAAGCGAAAACAGACATCAACCATGATTACTTATAGACCCCTAAAAGACATAAACTTTGCTGAATTCTACCGTGACCTTGACGCAATGGACTGGAGCCAGATTTATCGCCTTGAAGACGTTAATGAAATGGTAAGACATTTTAATGACCTTCTACTGGGACTTTTTGACAGACATGCACCGGAGAAGACGGTTGTGATGAAGGAGGCACCGAAACCATGGCTCACCAGTAATGTGAGGCTTATGATGAGTTTACGAAACGCAGCACACTCAAGATTTAAGCGAACTAAATTGGACTCGCATAAGCAGTACTACCTGGATCTGAAGCACCTCGTCATTGCAGCAATACACAACGAGAAGCGTGCCTTCTTCGAGCAACATATCAATGATACAACTGACAGTAAGACTCTCTGGAAAAATTTGAAACGCACAGTTCTTCCTGAGCCACAGCTACAAAACGACCTACCTATGCATTTTAATGACCCTGACTTAATGAATAGCCATTTTCTTAACGTCCCAGGGCAGGCAGGAGTGGCTATGTCAGACTTGACTTTTTTCGAATTTCACAGATACGGAGACTCGACTTTTAAACTAACAACAACAACTTCGACCAATGTCGCTAAAATTATTACAACGATAAAATCTACAGCAAAGGGGCTGGACTCGCTTTCTATTGACATGCTTCATTTGACACTCTCAAAGACTGCTGACATTCTGACATACATTATCAACAAAAGTATTACGACTATGACATTTCCGGAAGATTGGAAAAACGCTCGCGTTACCCCAATACCTAAGAAACCGAACCCGGCCGACCTATCCGACCTCCGTCCTGTCAGTCTTCTCCCTTGCACATCGAAGATAATAGAAAGGGTGATTTGTGATCAGCTGTCGGAATACCTGGAGAAAAACAGCATCTTGCCTGAACTACAGTCGGGTTTTCGTAAGGGTCGATCGACTGCTACTGCGTTACTCGACGTAGTCGATAACATCTTACAGGCAAGGGATGCTGGTAAAAGTACCATTTTGGTTCTTTTGGATTTTTCTAGGGCTTTTGACTGCATCAATTTGCCCTTGCTATTATCTAAGATGTCATATTATGGATTTGATGCTACGGCGATTAAGTGGTTTGACAGTTACTTGTCTGGCCGAGCACAAGCGGTTGAACTGCGCGGAATGCATGGTGGTGCTTTGCGGTCCTCTCTTAGCTCTGTGAGCAGAGGAGTACCGCAAGGTTCGATCTTGGGTCCGCTGCTCTTTATACTTTATAGCGCCGATATCGTTTCTAGTATAAGGAGCAGTAAATACCATCTTTACGCCGATGACTTGCAGCTTTATGCATCTAGTATGCCTTCAGATGCGGCCACTGGCGTGGAGAACATTAATGCAGACCTTGATCGCGTTTTCTCTTGGTCGGGGAGGAACTGTCTGGCTCTTAATCCCCAAAAATCTAAATATATTATATTTGGATCTAAGCATCAGATTCGCAATACCTTGAAAAATCTGGCTGCCAGGGATGTTGCTATCATGGGAGAACCAATAGAAAGGGTAGATGTAGCTAGAAATCTTGGGCTGACTATGGATGGCGAGTTACGTTTTGAGAGCCATATAGCTCAGTTAGTTGGCAGCTGCTTCTATCGCCTCCGGATACTTTACAATATTCGTGACTACCTCAGTGTGGATTTGCGTGTCCAACTGTGTGAGTCATTAGTATTGTCTAGGTTGAACTATTGCGATGTCGTCTATGATAGTTGCATACTTGGTAGTTCTAGGAGATTGATTCAACGAGTCCAAAACGCTTGTGCTCGTTTTTGTTTCAAAGTTCCTCCCCGGTCCCATGTCACTCCGTACTTGAACGCTGCCGATCTGCTAAAAATGCAGGCTCGCAGGCGCTTGCACCTTGCGACCCTTTTGTTTGGTGTAGTGCGGCACAAGACGCCTTCGTACCTTTTTGAAAAAATCTCATGGTCAAAAAGTGTGCGCAGATCTAAGGCTATTGTGCCGCCGCACAGGACGGCGGCGTTTCGAGGTAGTTTCAGATTTGCAGCGTCTAAGTGCTGGAATGACATTCCTCCTCCCATCCTTGGAGTGACTAGCAGGTACACCTTTGGGCGAAAGCTTAAAAGCTATTTGTTGGCATTCCAAAAATCTTAATTCCTTTCCTTTCCAGTACTATTTCACAAAACTGCTTTTTGTTTCGTTTTCTTTAAGTTAATTTTTCGTTTTAGCCCGCGTAAGGATGTATACTTGGCAAGAGAGTGCATAATAATAATAATAGTAGTAAAATTAATTATGTCTACACGTATCTAATAAATTTATTTTTATGTTTTTTAAAGTCACACAATAAATTCGTTTTCTAGTTTATAAATTATCTATTTATTTATGTATTCTTATGTAGTTGATGGTGTGTATTATAGTGGTTATGTCTTTATAACGTTCAGAGGTTTGCCTACGGTGCTGGCTGAAAATCAGCGCTGGGGTGTTTTTAACGCTTCAGCATTATGCTGAGCCAGTGTCCGATTCACAATCGCAATGGCACAGACCTTTGTGTTGTTTTTGTACCAAATTGTATTGTTGTCTTGTGTTGTGAATAAATGTATTTTCTTTCTTTCTTTCTTTCTTTCTTTCTTTATACCAGGATCAATTTTGCAGCGTGTGTAAATCTACCCGGCCTAAATTTAAAGTGAAACAACGTTATTTATGATTTGAAATTTCTAATTATAGGCAGTGTTAAAACACGAAATGGCAGTGTTCAGTATTTCATAACAGGTATCATTTTGATTGTGCTGGTTTATCAGAGAAATTATATTTACTCATGAAGATCGAATCGAGACAAAATTGGAAATGTAAATTATGCAATAAGGTCACACAAAGAAAACCAAAACTGCAAAATATTGATAAGATACCTAAAGTCCAAAAGCTGTCTTCGCCGAGTAAATCCGGTACTAGAAATGTTGCTGCCGTTTCTCCTACACCAAGCAAAATTACTGAACGCAAAAAACAGAAAACAAACATACCTACGCGTAACTCTTTTGATTCGCTATCGATCCTCTTCACCTATGAGTATGCTGAATAGAAGCTGTCCAGAAATAGCCGTGAGTCTACATTTACGGCTGGAAACTATGGAAGGCAAAATAACATCGCTACAAAAAAAATTACTAAGTGCAGTGTCGCGGCTAAGCGCGAATTATACCTGAAGGTGAGCTAACCTTAAACTGTAATTAATATTGTGTGTATTGGTAACACTGACAGTATAAGAAAGTAATTGTTTTATTGCATTTGACAGCTGTCACTTTTTTGAAATTAACAGTCGAAATTAAGGCGGGACTGAGAAAGGAGTAGGACATTAACTTGAAATGAATATGTAAAGAGGATAGGAAAGATATTGCACATTGCGTTAGTGCATCCAGTAAGAGAATAACCACTGGTGAGTTCCTTAAACTTTTCCTTACATATGCAGTGTCCGTTATAAAGTAATATGATCAAGAGAATAACACTTATCGTGATAAGTAAAGTTTGTATGACAAATTGCTTGTTGAGCTTAATAGTAACTAAATGTAATCAAACCTTTGTATTGAACCGTGTGTTGGTTCTGGTGGTTTGGGCTGGCTGTGAGGGGATTTGTTGGGAGGCCAGTGTGGGCGGAAGCCCTATTTCCTCACGTATCCTACTTGAGGGTATGTGATAGTAAACGAGATTAAATAATCTAAAAGTTATAAATAAAGTTCACGAATAGCATTGATTTATATACTATGGATACGCACGTTCATGTCAACAATATGTTCAAATACCGGACTGCCACAAGACGTCATCGCTATATAGATTATACACCGCAGACGTGACACAGATATTTTACCTACAAAACGTAATTACAATGCTCAGATGCAAAATAGATATTTTCGAAAAAAAAAAATTAATATTATTTAGACGAAAAAGAAAGAACATTAAATAAATATTCAAAATATCAAACTAGGTATAAATAAAGCAATTAAACGAATTGTCATTCATGTTCAGTCACAATTTTTTACCTACAACCAATTCTGAATGGGAACGAAACGTCTGCACGTTTTTAGTCTATGATTGTAAGATGGCGTGACGTCTTATTTAAAAAAATGTTTTTATTGTGGTATTACAATATTAATAGTTGCGTAATCGCTTGAACGAGATGTAATTTTACTTACTTGAGTAGTGAATTGTTACTTACGTGCAGGTTCACGCCTAAATTCGGAGTCTCAATCAAAACCTAGTTCGTCCGCCGCTCATGAATGTCAAAGTCATACTAAAGTCCTTTGCACAGTGCAAGGTGCAAAGCAGTGGAACACAATGAGTGTTCGGATCGCGATATCTAGTAAGTACATATATATCGATGACGAATAGTGTTCATCTGATGATCATATTAAACTAGTATATATGGCGATAGTTGTAGGTATATTGCGAAGCTATACCATGAACCCCGTAAGGGTCGTAGGACGTCGCCACATGCAGAGCGCGAGATAGGAAATCTACTGAGTGCGGAGTGCGGAGTTTAACTCCTTTCTAATAAGACGTGTCTACGCAGTGATTAGAAGTGTAACCAGTGACCAAGACCTCCGCCTTACGGCATTAGTGCGCACCTCTTGTGTCACGTTCCGCTAGACGCCTCAGTTCGGCCGACCAGCCTACTGGAGCCATCGCTTGCGGCGCTAACACGGGCGGCCGGTGTCTCGCACGACTGGTCTGTGCGAAATACTAGTGACTGTTTCCCACCTTTTAATACTTTAAACATTCTAAATAACCGCTTGTATTTATAACAAAATAACAATTTAAGTGTCTCCGCGTCATTGCATTGCCAAAATGAGCAAAGTAACTTGCCCCGAATGCAGCAAAACAGTGGGAGCAACTCAGCGAATACTATGCGTTAAATGCGACAGAGAATTCCATGGCCTTTGCGTCGGTATACAAGATACGCGAAAATTATCCTTGAGCACTAAAAATGAATGGATGTGCCCCGGCTGCCATGGTAAAAGCCGTAAGAAAGGAAGTGCAGACTCACCGGCGCAGTTGTTCGCCTCGGCGGTCGAAACTAATTCTGCTGTTTCGGGCACTAGGACTCGGAATCATATAGAATCGGTTGCTGAACCAGATTCGTTGACGTTGCTCACAAATGAAATTAAACTAATGAGACAGGACATGGATAAGATAAGTGAACAATTATGGAATCTTACAACAGCGTACACACAGTGTAATGCACGATTGGGCGATTGTGAAAAGCGCTTAACTCAGTCAGACTCACGGATCCGGGCTCTTGAAGACCAAGTAATCGACAATGAGATGTTTCGACACAAAGTCGCGCAGCTAGAGGAGCAACTCTACTCACAAACTCAGGCCCGACTAAGCAACGAAATGGAGATTATAGGAGTAAACGAATTTACTTTGACCGGTGAAGATCTGGACTCCGTCTCACGCGTGTGGGCCCAAATTGAAGCTGCCACTGTTCCTGGCTCTGAAAATAAGCTTCCAAGACCGCTGGTAGTAAAGTTTCTTCGTCGCGCTAAAAGGAACGAATTCTTAAAAGCTGCCAAAAGTCGTTGTAATTGACTGCAGCTGCAATAGGGATAGGCTGTCCCACGCGAAAACTGTTTTTTAACGAAAGGCTCACAAAAACAAATCGTGAATTATTTCGTGAGGCGCGTACGCGTTCCAGCAACGCCGGTTACAAATTCTGTTGGACGAGAAATGGCAATATTCTCATCCGCAAGCGAGAATGCAGCGCAGAGATCCCAATCAGGAATGCTGCGGACCTCGAACGATGCCTTGGGTCTGACCCGGAGACGCCCATCACTTCTCGCACCAGTGAGCGGCCCCAGGACCCCACGCCCGGGCCTCAGGAACGGGAATAATATACTTTGCCTTGATCATATACTACGTACTCTATTGTCCTTCATTTGTCTCAATTCAATTTTTAACTTTTCAATTTGTTTATACTCGCCCACACAATACACCTCACTAACCTTACCCCACAATTACAAAGATTCACACATAATTCAAATCACACCACCATTCACCCAACAAGCCCAGTCTGGGTTATTTGAAAAAGGCATAGCACGTTTGGCCCCTGTTTCAGATTTTAGAGGTAAGTTTGTAAGAGCTGTGACGACTCGTATTGACTCTGAAATTATCATCAGATACTTCTACGAAGATGGTATCACCTAATTTATCAGACGACATTGATCAGTCTTTCGGTATTGAATGTCATATGCTTAAAACTCATAATGATTGTAAAAACGTTCTGACTCCCTACCATAATTTTAAAGTCTTTACGTTAAATATAAGAAGCTTGCAACACAACTTTGAGGCTTTTGCGGTGGCACTGAAATGCACTGATATCGAGTTCGACGCTATAATACTAACCGAGTGTTGGCTGGCTCAGGGCTCTGTCATAGACCAGTTACCAGGCTACAAAGTTTTTCACACGTCTAAGTTTATAAACAGAAATGGTGGCGTTGTTGTGTACGTTAAGGATGACATCAAAACCTCTGCTGAGGAACCTCCATTCGATGAGGCAAATTGCCTTATGGTTAACATAGCCAATGACTTAACGCTCCTCGGTATCTATCGCTCCCCTTCTTTTCTGAAAATTGATAAGCTCTTAACATCTCTCGATAACACACTGAGCCAAATCAAGTCCCCTGTGTCGTGATCGGAGGGGACCTAAATATAGATTTAATGAGTAATTCAAACAGTGAAGCCGAGTATATGAACCTGATGTCATCTCACGGGCTGATCCCTGCCATTACTAAGCCTACACGAACACGAATTGACTCGTGTTTAGATCATATTTTCATTAAATATAAGGGGGATTCCATAGGTGCAGTCTGTAGCTGTTCCGTTACAGATCACGATATTGCAGTGGCTGGCTTGTTGGCTCGGTGCAGTGTCGGAAAGCGAAAAGGATGTGTACGGAAAGTCAACTATCAGGGCGTAGCGGATGAGTTGCGGGCGGCTGACTGGTCCTCAGTAACCGATACATATGATACAAACGTGGCGGCTAATAATTTTAACAAAATAATCTCGCAAGCTATAGACAACAATACTCGTACAGTTAGGGTAAGTCGATCCAAATTTACGATTAAACCTTGGATCACTCCGGGTTTACTGAGATGTATGAGACACAGGGATAGGTTGCATTCCCTAGTCCGAGCGTCTCCTCAAAATCACGTTCTACGTCTTACTTACACATGGTATAGAAATTTCTTTGACAATCTGTTATTCAACTTAAAGAATGCATATTACAACAAACAACTGACAGATAACATAAACAACCCTATCAAGCTATGGAAGTCTATTAAAACTATATGTCAGAATCCTAATCAAAAGAGTGATGCAGACGAGCTAATTGTTAGCGGTAAATCCAAAATAGAATCCATCAACAAATGTAACAAATATTTCGCTACCAACGGAGGAAAGCTAGCGGATGCGATCCTTTCCAAGCTTTGTGAAACCGAAGCCTCCCTCGCAGCTAGGTATAAACCCTCGCGGATTATTTCCAATTCCTTCTTTATGCACCCAACTGACATGGATGAAGTTGCTAAGATAATCTCTCAGCTAAAACTGGACAGTGCTCCTGGTCTAGATGGTGTGAAGCCACTGCTTTTAAAAGAGGTGAAGGAAGTTTTACTGGATCCTCTCACTTTTGTTTGCAACCTGAGTCTTTCATCTGGATGCTTCCCTGACTGCTGGAAGGTCGCTGCGGTCTCTCCTATCCATAAAAATGGGCCAAAAGACACACCAATTAACTTTAGACCGATATCTCTACTTAGTGTATTCTCCAAGATTCTCGAAAAGGTAGTGAATGCAAGACTTGTTAAATTTATCAAAGACAACAATCTAATTTCTAGCTAGCCGTCAGTTTGGTTTCAGGGCAGGGACATCAACGGAAGATGCTGCTGTTCTCGTCGCAGACATAATCTCCGGTCACCTTGACAAAAAAAATAAGTGTATAGGTATATTTCTGGACCTCGCTAAGGCATTCGACACCATTTCAGTGACTATACTTCTGGCTAAAATGGAGTGCATTGGCCTTCGCGGAATAGCGCATGAATGGTTTAAAAGTTACCTATCAAACCGTCGTCATATGGTGAAAATCGGAGAGTGTGTCAGTGACCAGCTATCTGTATCATTCGGTGTCCCTCAGGGGAGTATACTTGGGCCCACCCTGTTTATTTTATATCTTAATGATATCTTTGACTTGTCGGTTCATTCAGCAGAGATTGTTTGCTACGCCGATGACACTGTGATACTTGTATACGCATAAACATGGGAGGAAACCTTTCCACTGGCTGAAACCGGGCTGGCTAGGGTTGGCTCATGGCTAAACAAAAATCTTCTGACCCTGAATGTGGAGAAAACTTGTTATGTCGCCTTTTCAAAAACATTAGCCTCGTCACCTCCAGCGAATGGTAAAATTGCTTTTCATTCTTGTTTAGTGAATTCAGACGCCTCATTACCTAGTCCGGGACAGCTTTGCTCCTGTAAAGAAATTATGAGGCGCGACCACGTAAAGTACCTTGGGTTGCTCTTTGATCAACATCTTTCTTTCAAGCAACATATTGTCACTATTTCCGCACGAGTTAGGAAGCTCATCTACGTGGCGAAGAGGCTCCGTGACTGCGCCACTGAAAGAGTACTCCTTCTCGTGTATCACGCGCTAGGGCAGTCAATCCTGCAATACTGCGTTGCTGTATGGGGTAGCGCTTGCAAAACTTTCATGCTGCTTGTTGAACGAGCGCAGAGGGCAGTCCTAAAGGTTATATTCAAGAAACCTCGTCGATTCCCTACAGATGAGTTATACCGGCAAACCAGGGTACTGAGAGTGCGGCAACTTTTCATTATTAAAGCAGTCTCTCGCACTCACAGCGTGATTCTCAATTCTTCATTGCACGGAGTAATGATAAGCAAACGAACCTATAAAGCACCTCTACCCCTTGTTAGATCTGCTATGGCTAGGAAGTCTCCAGCCTACTCCCACCCTCACACTTACAACAGTGTGTGTAAGCAGTGTGACATCAAGTATTTTTCGTTGTCAAAAGCGAAAAATGTTGCACAAAAATGGCTTTTGACCCTGTCATATGGAGAAACGGAAAATTTGGTTGCCAATTTTATGAAGTAAATTATGTTCTAATACTCCAGGAACAAAGTCAAAATACAGCGTGAAGTTATACACGCACACACGTACACACACACAAACTCACGCACACACACAAACACGCACCGATACACCCACATGCACTCACACATGCATAGTATAAACGTTAGTTTTTCTTTTTTTTTTGCCGGTTGTTTTATGTCAATTTTGTGTTTTTTTATTTTAAGTTATATGTATTTTTTTTTCCTGCATGTTAACGCTTAATTCTAAAGTACCTATTACAAATCTGTTAATCGCACTCGCAAATGTCCAAGATACAGGCTCAGCCTAGTTTGGAGTCTGATAGATATAGAAAGAAAGAAAAAAAGAAAGAAGACATTTATTCACTAACACAAAAGACACACATATACAGCAAAATTTACACAAATGAACCAAAAAAAATATTAAGAAATGTAGCGCGAACCTTATTATGGTTTCTGAACGCAACCTGTGCCTTCTCGCTCGCTCGGTATCCCTCTCTCTCTCGGCTAGCAACTCCGAACGGTCGCACGCGCGCGCACATCGCGAGCCGTAATTTTGTGTATAATTATTTCTTGTGAACCCAAATACCAACTAAGCAGACTTTTAATTACACATGTGAAGATAAGAAGACGTTTTCTTTTGTCCTCCATCGAGATTGGCGCCCAACGTGGGGCCAAGAAAATTTTACACGGAATCGGCGCGACGCCATCTTCCCCGAGCGATTCTCGGAATATTCGGTGATAAATACCTATTCGCCTAATTCAACCGCTAGGAAGACCAGGAAGCAATGCCAAGAAGCCGGTCAACATCAGCGCGAGGGCGAAGATTCCGAGGATTTTCTTTCCGGAGAAGAAGACGGGGCTTCGCGCGCCGACGGCGTGCTCACTTCCCCAAACTCGCGCGCTTTTACAAGCAACGAGACCGCAAAGGAATCTAATACGATTGCAATTACCGAAGAGCAGCTATCGAGTTTACTGTCGAGCGTAATGCGCAACGCGATGCCACACGCTGCCGCCATCAACCCAGTTCCCGCGCCCACATTCAGCCGCGAAGCGACGCCTTCGGCGCCCTCGCCATCCATCGCTGTTGCTACGGGAAACATGGCAAAATGTACAGCGCGTTTCGACGGCCGCGGCAGCGCCAACGCAGACAGGATCGAATCTTTCATCGACGCAGTTGAAATGTTCGTCGAATGCATGAACATCAGTGAAGACCACGCCCTGAGGGGGCTCACAATGCTCTTCACCAACGACGCCGCTACGTGGTGGCGCGGCGTAAAAAGCAACGTGGAGACGTGGGCGGAGGCTACGACCCGCATGCGAGCGATGTACGGAGCCCCGCGCCCAGCATACAAACTACTCCGGGACATCTTCGCCTCAGAATAAAACGACGAGCGCGCGGAAACCTTTATATTCCGCATACGTGCCACATTCGCAAAGTTCCCTTACAAAATAGACATTAGATTACAATTAGATATAGTGTATGGATTGTTAAATCGTAAAGTGCGTAAAAGTGTGCCGCGCGAATCTGTAAACGACGTCGAATCGTTATTAATGAAAGCGAGAGATGCCGAGGAAGCGAGGATCGCGGTAGGATCTGCTAGTATTAAAATTCCTAGTATCAGTGATAACAGTCAATTTCAAATTCCCGCGCCACCGCTGCGCGGCGCATCTGTCAAACCGCACGAACGCGACGTTGCCGCTGTTATCACTGCCAGTCCGCCGATAATCGCCCCTTCTAGCGCGAGCGAGCTTCAATTTAAAACTCCTCGTCCGCGTTGTAGTTATTGTAAAAGTTTCGGTCATAGTGTAACCGAGTGTCGGAAAATTCAGGCTAAAGAAACGATTAAAACGGTTAATAGTGACAGTAGCGATACTAGGTCCACTATCAAATGTTACGGTTGTAATCAACCAGGGGTAGTGAGATCGCGGTGTGATACTTGCAATACTAAAAGGCCTAATGCGTCGTCAACAGCTGATTTTCAGTCATTAAACACTTTAGAAAGCATCGACAGCTCACGCCCGCTAGTGAACGTCACAATCGCGGGGCGCAAGGGCGTCGCTATTTACATAGACATAGACATAGACATAGACATAACTTTATTTCGACATCAAACTTACAATAATACATAATTTACAGAAAAGATAAATATTTCGTGATGTCGAAAAGGAATTGACTCAGCATATGCTGCAGTAAGTATATGCTGCCTACTACAGCGCTGATTTTCAGCCAACACCTTCATATCTTTGCACCTAATGTTGGACCGGAATCAGCACAAATAAGTTTGTGTCGGAAAAGCGTACAACAAAATACTTAATATAATAAACGTTTTACTTAATATATATTTTGGACACTGGTGCTTCTCAGAGCGTGGCCAGTCCGGCTCTTCACAAGATTCTGGTGAATTCTGGTGTCGAGTTCACGCCGACGCGGAGGACAGTAGGTCTGGCTAATGGATCTAACAAGGTACGTGATATTCTTACTGCTCAAGTGTCAGTCACTATTGGAGATCGCGAGGCGTTAGTGGATTTTCTTGTTTTTCCTGACAGTCAATGTAGAACCTTACTGGGCCGTGACTTCATTTTAAATGCAGGAATAATTGTAAACATCCCTCAGTGCTGTTTTCATTTCAAGATGCCCCAAACCAGTTGTTTACATTTATTGAATCTTTCCAGTTGACATCTTATTATTCTGATTTAATGCAAACTGATACCAACCCATTAGTGTTGAGAGGTGATGAAGGTCACACTTTGTCATCTGTTGAAAGATCAAAACTTAATAGATTAATTTGTAACAGTGAGGAGCGGTTTGCAACGGAGCGTCCGGCCACTGACTTTACTACTCATCACATCAAAGTCAGCGAGGACCAGCGACCTATTGCCTGCCAGCCCTTCAGGATGTCTCAGAACAGGAGAGCCGCCCTGAAGGATGAACTGGATAAGCTACTCACTGCCGGTGTGATCGAAGAGTGCGAGTCACCATGGGCTGCAAATGTAGTCATGGTACCGAAGAAGGATGGAGGTATGCGTCTTTGTATTGATTATAGAAAACTCAATGAGGTGACCGAACCTGACAGGTACCCATTACCAAGAATCGAAGACATACTACATGCAGCTAAAACTAGCAACTACATGACCACCCTCGACCTTCGGTCTGGCTACTTTCAAGTCAATGTAGACCCTGCCGACCGTGACAAAACATGTTTCATCACACCGATGGGCACTTATAGGTTTATTCGAATGCCAATGGGTCTTCGAAACTCGGGAGCCACCTTCCAGACACTCATTGATAGGTTTAAGGCTAATTTAGATCTAGCGAGTACAGTGCTAGCATATCTGAATGATATTATTGTTTTATCACCAGACTTCCAGACGCATCTAAATGATCTGAAAACTGTTTTCACCCGACTGGCTAAATTTAATCTGCGAGTGAACCGTAACAAAAGCTGCTTTGCATGCCAGTCAGTCAAATTCTTGGGACATGTTATCGTCCCTGGTGGTATTCACATGGATCCAGACAAGACCTCAGCAATTACCGCCATGCCTCTGCCACAGAATGCCAAACATTTAAAATGTTTCTTGCAAACTTCCAGCTGGTTCCGGAGATTTATTCCCGGCTACGCCGACGTCGCCCGGCCGCTCACCAACCTTCTGAAAAAGGACAGCGTGTGGTTCTGGGGCGAGCAACAGCAGCGGGCCTTCGACGTTATCAAGACGCTGCTGACGACGGCGCCGATCCTGAGGCAGGCTGACGAGGCGCAACCCTTCGTTCTGCGCACGGATAGCAGCGGGTACTGTCTTGGAGCTGTTCTAATGCAGGGGGAGGAGCACGACGAGCGCCCCATCGAGTACGCGAGCCGACAGCTCAACGCCACCGAGCGCAATTACACGACCACCGAGCGCGAGGCGCTCGCCGTCGTGTGGGCCGTCAACAAGTTCAGAGGGTACATCGAAGGCGCGCGAGTCATCGTCAAGACCGACCACCAACCCCTCAGATGGCTGATGAACACCAAGTCGCCCAGCGGCAGACTGGCGCGGTGAGCCCTCACCCTCTAAGAGTTCGATCTGCGCATCGACTACACTCCAGGTAAAATGAATGTTATCGCAGATACTCTCTCGCGCCCGCCGTGTTCGCAGGAAACGCAGAGCGATTGTGAACTGTGCTCTGCCGTAGTTGATTTCCCGGCGCGTACACCCAGCGACATACGCGACAATCAACTGAAAGATCCGGAGGTACGCAAAATAATCGATGACTTGGAATCCGACGACTCTCCGTTTAGGGGGAGACAGTGGGCGGACCGAGGCTACGTACTCTCCGACGGTATCCGCACCGAGCGACGACGGCGACGATGACGACGCTTGCCTCGTTGTCCCGGAGCACGAGCGCGCGCAGGTGATGGCCGAGTACCACGACGCGGCCACCGTCGGCCACCTCGGGGCCGAGCGCACCCTGCGGCGCATCGCCGGCAAGTTCTACTGGCCCGGCATGCGAGCGTTCGTCACCGACTACGTCAAGCGCTGCGTCGCTTGCCAACGCTACAAGGCCGACAACAGGAAGCCGGCGGGGCTTCTGCAGACGCCAGCCCCCGCCAGGAGATTCGAGGTCGTATCTGTGGATTTATTTGGATCCTTACCCGAGACCGGCGACGGACACAGATGGATACTGATCGTAGAGGACGTGTGCACGCGTTGGGTAGAACTTTTCGCCCTACGCCAAGCTACTAGCCTGGAATGCGCTAAGACGCTCACATCAGAGGTGTTTCTACGCTACGGAGTCGCGCGCCGCTTGGTCAGTGACAATGGTGTTCAGTTCGTCAACGACATCATGCAGCAAGTCTGCCACGTCATGGGTATCGAGCAATCCCTGACCTCATTCTACCACCCTTCCGCCAATCCTATCGAGCGCAAGAATCGCGACCTCAAACCGCAACTGGCGATCCTCGTCGGCCGAGACCACGACACGTGGGACACTCACCTACCTGCCATTCGGTTCGCCATGAACTCGGCGGTCACCGCCAGTACGGGTCATTCATCTGCTTTCCTAACTTTCGGCAGAGAGCTCCGCGCGCCGCACGACGCCGCGAGCGACATGCGAGCGATCGTGGAGAGCGACACGGCCGTATGCAGCGTGACGCCGTACCTGCGGCGGCTGGCCGGCGCGCTGCTGGACGCGCGCGACGTGCACGAGCGCGCGCAAGCGCGGCACAAGGCGCACGCCGACGGGCAGCGCCGCCCGGCGCCGGACTACGATCCGGGTACTCTGGTCTTGCTCAAGACGCAAGACCCCAACGATACAGGTACAGGGCAGACGGCTAAGTTTATTCCTCGGAGGGACGGCCCCTACCGGGTGCGGGAAGCAGTAGTAGATTAGGCATATAGCAAGAGTAGCAAATGCTACGGGCCCCGCGCATCTAGGGGCCCCGCTGACCAATGCTTTCTGATCGTAAAAAACGTGAATTCAGATAGAAGCATGTTTTTTTTTTCTAAATTAATGTAAATAGAACAAAACCAACACAAAACACCGCCAAAGAAAGAGATGCTATCAATATATCGACTTAAATATAATATTTTACTTATACTATAAACTTGAAGCAAATCAAGGGCCCCATGATAAAATTTGCTACAGGCCCCGCGCTGTCTTAATCCGGCTCTGGCGGGAAGCTGTCGGTCCTACTACTTACTTACTCGAACGTGTTAGTGACGGGGTGCTTTTGGGAAAGTATCACACCTCGCATCTCACTCCTTTCGTCGGCGACGTCCAACCCGCCGTATGAGAAAAACGCAGACGCGGTAGACCTAAGCGTTACTTAGACTAGTTTTTATCCGCGCTCTAGTTTTATGCTACCACGAATACGTGGGCGTTCATTCGTGCTAGAGGGGGAGTATGTAGCGCGAACCTTATCTGGGGGCACGGCAGTGCCCCCGCCAAGTCGAGCAAAAAAAAAAACAAAGGCACGGCCGTACCATACTTTTCTCGAAGCCATTCAGGCTATTTTCAACACCCTGTATTTTTGTTATGGCTAAAGCTAGAACTCTGAATTTTCAGTTACCTATTGGGCCTAATGGGACTTAGATATATTATCAATAACATTCAGTTCGAACACGTAGATTAAGAACTATCACATGTTAAAGTTCCTCAGTTTTGTCACTGACATACCTACTCACTGATTTTTGATCATCATAATTCTAAGGTACTTCTAGCAGACCCACAAGCTTCAATTTTTAAACATAGTTAGTTTTTAGCCTACATGGTCACAGAAAAATCCAAAATGTTGCAATTTCAGTCACGTTTCAAAGTTATACAAACTGCACAAGTAAGTTTGTAGTCCCATATAAATACTAGCGATTACAAAGTTACACAGCAATGACTTTATTGAACGTAGTCGTATTGTATACGTATCAATGTTGAGTCTTAATACCTGAATATTAAGGGTTAAAATGAAATTGTTTATCTTACTAATGTAATAAGTACCAAAGTTCGTTTGTTTGTGAATGTGTGTGCGATGCGAGTGGACGCGAGGATGGACGATGGAAATTGGAATATGGATGATGGACAATGGATAATGGTCGATGGACGATGGGTAGAAAATGGACGTTGGACGATAGAGTGTGGACGATGGACGATGGGCGACGGACGATGGATCATCATCATCATCATCATCATCATCCCAGCCTATATGCGTCCTACTGCTGGGCACAAGCCTCCTCTCAGAATAAGAGGGCTTTTTGCAGGTGGTAGGACCTTGTGCAAGGTCCGCCCGGATTGCTACCACCATCTTGCTCGCTAATCCTGCCGTGAAGCAGCAGTGCTTGCACTGTTGTGTTTCGGCGCGGAGAGTAAGACAGCCGGTGAAATTACTGGCACTTGAGGTATTCGAACTTAGGCCTCTAGGTTGGCAACGCATCTGCAATACCCCTGGTGTTGCAAATGTTTATGGGCGGTGGTGATCTCTTACCACCAGGAGACCCACTTGCTCGTTTGCCTTCCAGTAGTATAAAAAAAAAAAAAAAAAAACTCGATTTTCACCAACTTGTTTATTTTAAAACCATAGAAAAATACAGTTTATAGTTCTCAAATAAAGAGTAAACCAAATTATTTTTTAAACACATAATGACTTGGCCATCGCACTCAACCTTTAGTCATTCTTTAATTATAATTACTTTAAATAGCTGACGTTGATGATTATAATTCTTACGTCATTATGTAGCCTTGCGATGGCCAAGTCATTTATGTGTTTAAAAAATAATTTGGTTTACTCTTTATTTGAGAACTATAAACTGTATTTTTCTATGGTTTTAAAATAAGCAAGTTGGTGAAAATCGAGTTCTATGGAAACCCCCCGGTACTGACAAAAATAAACGACTTGGTATAACATTGCATCTCAAACCTTTTTAGCATTACAAGAACTGCATTGCGTTGCGAGACTTGCAGCTTTTTACATGTAATGTTTTTGGTGGGATTATGGTTTCTGAACGCAACCTGTGCCTTCTCGCTCGCTCGGTATCCCTCTCTCTCTCGGCTAGCAACTCCGAACGGTCGCACGCGCGCGCACATCGCTAGCCGTAATTTTGTGTATAATTATTTCTTGTTAACCCAAATACCAACTAAGCAGACTTTTAATTATACATGTGAAGATAAGAAGACGTTTTCTTTTGTCCTCCATCGACAGAAATAAAAATAATAAATCCTGTATTGTATCAAATATGTTACTGTTACTAAAAATATTTGTATTTGTATTTGTATTTGTACTTCTTGAAAATTCCGCGTTAAAAAAAACTATCAATGAATATGCAACAAAAATAAATAAATTAACACATATTTGCGCAAAAACTCCCAAAAATTCACCTTAATCGGGGAGAAAGAGCCTTAATTCCACGCCTTGTACCAGGCAGCCCACCCCTGACCCAGGTCCGAGTTATTGGGACATTCGTACTGATACTGCTGTTGCCTGTAAACAGGATAAGACTAAACTATGCATAATTAGCAATCTAACAAATAAGAAAACGCTCCCGGCTATTGAGCATGCTTTCGATGGCGGAGTTAATTTCTGTCACTATATGGCTCCAAATGGTAGTCTTAAAGATGTTCTGAAAAATTTAGAGATGAAACTAGAATCATTTTCTTTTAAGGATTTTTCATCATCTTTACAAGTCAAAAAGACTTAACATCAAATGTAAATAGCATAGACTTAGTAAATTATTTACGAAAAACCCTTCAAAAAATTACACATACTAATATAATACTAAGTCTACCCACTTTTGTCTGCGGATCACCCATATACAATTTGTCACAATGCGCACAGGCGATCGCTGACATTTTTAGTTAGCTCGTCGTAAACTAGATGGCGCTTTCGTCAATTAGGGATCTCTGAGCAGATCGACAGACGAACTCTAGAGGTCGCCACCGTAGTTTTATCTTCTAGCAAATAATTTACTTAATCTTATTTTATTAACGTAATAATATGTATTTAATATTTATTAATTATTTACTTAATTAGTTATTAAAAGTTATATTTCTTAACACAAGTTTCACTACACATTAAATATCACTACATACGACTCACGCTTGGCACAAAAAACCCGCCCCTATGGGCGTTGACAATCAGCTGTGTCCGGGGGTAATTATTCTCGCCCTTAAAAGCTGAAGCACAGCTGTAAACTCACATTATACAGCAGCTCCTACACTCTACAGCTCCCTCGAAAGCTCCATAATCCCAAGACTTGGTAAGTTCTCCGATATTTAACTGTGTCCTATAAACTTGTGATTTTTCTATGTGTTTTATTTTAATTAATTTTTCTTTATACTTTAACTCTGTCTATTTGAACTAAGGGCTTCCCCTGGCCAGGGAACCCTTTATTTCAAACATTTAATAATTTAATACTAGCTAATTTCTCTCATCCGTTATTTATTTGTTTTATATAATAAATAATACTTTATTTCAACGCATGCTCTAAGCTGTTGAAATAATTCAAACTCAACTCGTAACGTTTAATTTTAAAAAACCTAATCTTCCTACGGTTATTTAGTGAACCGTTGTAGGTATTTCAAATTTTAACGGCCACTTAGGTCACATTATTATTTACTTTTGCTTTTTAATTATTTATATAAAATTAGAATCACTTTCTTTTGCCTGCCTGTAACTCCGTATGATTGTCTCTGCCACTGACTGCAATTCAGCACGCCTTGAGAGCTGGTGTATCGCTGTAGAGGAGTGACTGGCAAACAATCAAGCACTGGACCACTACTGACACCACCTAATTTACAGGGCAGCTCCGTACGGCTACACAAATTCACAAGCTCCGTACGGCTAAGAATCTTCAAAAGCTCCGTACGGCTAAAGAATCGTCCAGCTCTGTACGGCTACGAAACTGAAGCCTTGACACCAAGCCCTGACGGCCTTAATCGTCCCGAGCTCTACACCCTATTTCCTGGCTCGTCCAAGACCTTGAGCGCTCCGGCGTGCAACTCTCTCCAGGCTGCTCGTCGTGCCGCCCTAAGGCCCCTTTTTGACCTCGGCACCGACGACCGCTCTGCTGAACCAGGACCCCCTGCAGTGGCCAGCCCTCTTCGCTCCGGGTTCTTCTCTACGACTCCAGGGAAGTGTAGGCCAGGGAAGCGTTATAGTCAGAACCGACTCGATTAAAATCATTTGTACCTTCTACCCAGATATTTTGTCTATATATTTTATTTTGTCAAACTAGGTCGTTATTTTTTATTCTTTATTTAATTAAAAATTGTGAAAACGTCTACTTGTTTTACTCATAAAAAATAACCACTAGGCCTCCCTTAAGGACAAACCTCCCCTCGAGAGGTTTTAGCCCTGTGACAAATTATAAAGTTGAAATGTTCAATACTCTATTGGCTATGGACTTACAGAGTCACGATTATGCTTATATATTTGACACAAATTATGATTTATCACTGGATATGTTTTCAAATCACTCAGGTAAAATTACGCAATTTGGTTTAAAAAATATATTTCTGAATTTGAAAAAGTATCTGGCATTCTTTCGTAGTGAAAAAGTAGATTCATTATACAAGTGTCAAAGATATAGTCGCACAAATGTTGAAACAAAGATTGAAGACCAAGTGATAAAAAATTGTTTTCGTAACTGATAAATATAACTTTAGCATGTACCACCAAAATGTACAGAGCTTAAAGTCAAAATTAAATCAAATTAAGATTTTAACAGAAAATACTGACATTGATGTGATGTGTTTTACGGAAACTTTCCTTAAAGCTAACGATGCCTTAACGTTGCAGCTACACGGCTATAAGATTGCTTCATATTTTTCTAGAAATTTTAAGTCACGAGGTGGCGTTGCAATCTATATTAAGAATTTGTTAAATTGTTATAGTTTGGATTGGATCAGAGATATGTCTCTTGAGTGTTACTTTGAAGCTTATGGTATAATAATTCCAGACCTAAAGCTCGTTGTACTTTGTATTTATCGAACTCCTAGCAGCGATCTCAATATTTTTTTGCAGAGTTTGGACTCTCTTCTTGATAAACTAGTATTCCGAACAAAAAAGTTCACACGCCAGTTCTTCATTGGGGGAAACTTTAACATTAAATTAATGAACGATGATAATAACTCAAACCTCTTTGTTTCTTTATTGCGCAAATATGGTATCCATCCTACAATACACGAACCTACAAGGATTACCAATCATACTAAAACTTGCATTGATAATATTTTAACAAACACTAGTAATTATATTTTGGAGGTGTTGAACTTAGCAATATCTAACCATACAGGGCAAATTCTAAAAATCTCAACAAGCAAAAGCTTCAAAGAAAAATACTGGTATGTACGAGTAAGAAAAATTGAACAACATATGGATATATTTTTGAAATATATTTCACAAATTAGTTTTGAAGAAGTATACCAACATTCTGCTCCTAACAAGGCATATAATGTATTCATAGATTTATTCAAATTAATTTTTAACTTGTGTATACCTGAAGAAATAATAAAAAAGACTTATAAAAGAAAAACAAGCTGGATAACAAAGGGTATAAAAACTGCTAGTAAAATCAAACGAAAAATGCATTTGGCCACACAAAAATGTGATAATATTCAGAATAAAAGTAAATAAAGAAAATATTGTAAGTTATTTAAAATAGTTGTATGTAAAGTTAAAATATTGGTAAATGATACTTTTTTGAAAAACTGTACAAACAAAAATAAGGGTATGTGGAAGTTGATCAAGCAGAACACGTGCTCAAACAATTTAATTAGTTCCTCGATTGAGAAAATTTACAAACATGGTAATTTTATTACGGATCCAATCAATATGGCAACACAATTTAATAAGTTTATCTACTCTCACATTGTAATATTCGAATTACAAAATTGAAAACGAGTTTATATTACATACTTTTTTAAACACAATACCGAAATATTAAAAAAAAAAACACATTACAACACTTTTCTTCTAACGAAATAATGTTATAATTTAATTTTTTAAACCATTACGATACAGGGCAAATCCAAAAAGTTTATATCATAAAGTTTTTATTCCAATTCTCAATTGTCTGTGGTAGAGACCGCTTTAGCGCATGCGCGATGCGCGCACATGCGCTACTACGAAACTCGAAACTCGAAGTTCGTATCGTGCGGTACCTCTGACACTTATACTATTTAATACGCGAGCGAGAGGGACTGTACGATACGAACATCGAGTGTCGAGTTTCGTAGTAGCCCTGCTGGGTTTGGCGCCATTCCATTCGTGTCGTTCTGTTGTACGAATTTTCGTGGGAAAATTTGGTTCTTGCTTAAAAATGTCTGATATCAGTGAATACGAAGAAAATTTGGCTCCGCTCGATATTTTAGAGGCGACGAAGGAAATGACTCATAATTTATTACCAGCGAAGTCCAGAAAATTATACGATAAATGCTATCAAGATTTTATGGCATGGAAAATGCAAAAAAAGGCTACTTCGTTTTCGGAAAACGTGCTATTGGCCTATTTTCAGGAATTGTCTGACAAGCTTAAATGTTCCTCATTATGGTCTAAATATTCAATGCTAAAAAGTACATTAAGCATATATAACGAAGTCGATATATCAAAATATTCAAAACTAATAGCGTTTTTGAAAAGAAAATCGCAAGGATTTAAAGCGAAAAAAGCCAAGACGTTATCACCTGAACAATTAAATAAATTTATAAATGAAGCTCCTGGACGCGAACATCTTTTAACGAAGGTATGCACGTATAGTAAATATTTTTTATAGTTATATAAATGTGAAACTCTTTTAGCATTTGTTGTTCTTGGGTTTTCATTTATACTCATATTTTTTTACTTAATTTGTTCCAGATTGCAATTATTTTCGGTATCATGGGAGCCTTTCGGAGACAGAAACTCTACAATGTGCAGTTTCGGGACGTGGAAATCAGTGGCGATCCTTACATAGAAGCCCAAAAGCCGGGCTTGCCTTATAAATCAAACAATGTCCAAACGAAAAAAAGTTCTAATAAAAATTAAAATCACTTTAATGATTTAGCGCGCTTTATTTTACGTAAAATAGTAGCGCATGGCCAGTGGCGCCAATTGCGACCGAAGCGGCTGCGCGGCGAGTCCATACAACGCGGCGATAGTGGCGTATGTTGTAAATAGCATGACATCTCGCTCGCTCTCGTGGGCTTTTACGGGGCTTACGTTTGGAAGCGTTTGCTCTCTTCTTACTTAGGGAAACGTTAGTGTTGCAAATATCTATGTACAGCTGCATGTATAGAACTTTCTTTGCAATTTTGAAGCTGGCTTACGGTGTGAAGTTTGTTGCGTTTGGTTTGGAAAGTGAGTGCGCGGGCGCGAGATGACTTCTATTTAACTTCATGTTTATTTCGAACCGTGGGCCGTAGCGTAGTTGTGATTTGATGCAATCATTTCAAAAAATTAATAAGTAGGTACTTAGGTATTCTGGTTTTAGCAGTACGTCAGTACTATTATATATTCTGTGGTTAGTGCGGTGTAAAGTGCGGTGCCTGTAAGAGAGAATGAGTTCGGAAACGGACCAAATTGTCCCTTGTGTGACTACAAGTGTATAAAAGAATTAATAATCGGTGGAAGGGTAAATACATTAAGTTTTATTGAAAAGAAAGATATAATTCCGTCCCAAAAGCCGACTTCCGACTTGTGTATTTCACAGACTAGTAAAGATTGAAGAGTAAAGCGGCAACAAGATGGATTTACCTACATTAAATGATAAAAAATACTAAAACATATCTCTCGGCTTGCCATAGTCTGATACCCTAGGCACGCCACTGGTGGAAATATATGAAAATACAATTTTAGTATCAATTCGTGATACTAAAAATAAAAAAGACCGCTCTTTTAATATTACAGGGAAATACTTTGAGTTATGTAAAGAATACATAGCAATAAGGCCCAATGCTCGTAAAAATCCCTGTTTCTTTATAAATTCTCAACACGAAAAATGCACACAACAGAGAGTTGGCATCAATAAACTTGGAACTCTTGGTAAAACCATAGCTAGTTATCTACAACTTCCGAACCCAGAGCAATACACTGGCCATTGCTTCAGAAGAACTTCAGCAAACCCTGCTAGTTGACTCCGGTGGGGATCTTACAACATTGAAGCGTCATGGCGGATGGAAATCGACAGCCGTGGCAGAAAGTTACATTGATGATTCTAAATTTTTGTTTTAAATTCTATTTTAAATACCATAGAAAACAAAATGAACGAAATTAATATTAATTTGGCAATAGCCCCCACAGCAAGTACGAGCACCTCTAATGCCAACCCCTGCCTAGCAATACATATAGAATTTCATAATTTTAACATACAAAACTTGAATAATTACTATAATAAGCAATAAACTATTTCTTACTTTTTCTAACTTTGATCTTTTATTTAGCAGATTCAATCCCAATGTGTGAGAGAAGATAAAATACTTTATGCAACTGTACGTAATTAGGCCTTAAAACACTCATGTGACCCTTTATGAAACTCGGCTACGCCTCGTTTCATGAAACCACACTCGTGTTTTAAGGACCCCTATTACGATACAGTTGCACAAATAGCTGTGTCTTATATCAAAATATTAAGCCACAGTTAGACACTATGGACTATAAACCTATAACTCCTCCTTGTCATGCCAGCTGATGCAAATGAAATAAGAAAAATTGTGAGTTGTGGATATGACGAAATACCAATGCAGGTCATAAAAGCAAGTGTAGACTATATTGTTCACCCACTTATTCACATAGTTAATCTTACTCTAGAGACAGGTATATTCCCAGATGAGTTAAAAAATGCCATCATAAAGCCAATTTTCAAAAAAGGTCAGAAGGACAATATGAGTAATTATAGACCTATAGCCTTATTGTCAAACTTTTCCAAAATATTCGAAAAAGTAATATACAATAGACTGATTAATTACTTTAACGCACTGGATACACTGAATCCTAATAAATATGGATTTCAAAAAGGGAAATACACTTCTTTAGCTATTTTCAAAACTTTTAAAGACATATGGGATAAAATAAATAATAAACAACTCTGTGCCGGCTTATTTATAGATATGTCCAAGGCTTTTGACTGTGTTGTTCATAAAATAGTATTAAAGCAACTAGAAAATATAGGTATAAGAGGACAAGCATTAAAGTTGCTGGAAAACTACTTATGCAATAGACAGCAACGGACAAATTATGACTAAATACTGTGAAACTGATAAAATAATTGAAAAATATCAATCTGAGCATGAAATTGTTAAGCTAGGTGTGCCACAGGGTAGTATTCTTGGACCCCTCTTGTTTTTGATATACATAAATGAGCTCCCGAAAGTAGTTAAGGAACTCTGTGTACTGTTTTCTGATGACGCAACAGTACTTTTTTCTGATGCAAATTCGAATGCATCAATTTTGGAGTATAATAATATAATATAACAGTGGCACAATTCAAAAAAACTGATTTTTTAGTTAAGGCCAGAATCGTGTTCTACGATGCGTATTTTATACCATACAATACTGGTCCAGTTCAAAAGTTTACCAGAACAACCCAAAGATGGCTCCCGTGCCACTACTGCACGCTAGGAAATTATCTATCTCGTTCCTGCAATACTGACCCATCTTCAATGTGCCATTCGCTCTTGCGCATAAAACTCGCCTGTGTTAATGCAACAGTGGCACACTTTTGAGTTGTGCCAATATTGCAGAAATTGACGAGAAGTTCTTTGAGTTAGTACCTATCATCTGTAAAAACATTAACAAAAATAATCAATATATTATACTCAAACATGCATGCAAGAAAATTATCTCCATCGGGTGCACCGCAACGGGAAGTAAGTAAGGTCTTTTGCAGGTAAAAACTTGTTTTCGCATAGGTAGATGCAAAGTCTCTTTTGTCGATTTAGAGATTATTTTGTGAAATATTACTTAGTTCAAGTAGTATTCAGAACTAATTTCCAAGCAAACCTACCATAGCTACACATTTTGTGGAGTGGACTTATTTGGCCCAATGGAAGTCACGATCAAGAGGCGAAGGGAAAAAAGGTACGGAGTACTTTTTACGTGCATGACAGTAAGGGCGATTCACATAGAAGTAGTCAACACACTCACCTCTGACTCCTTCATAATGGCTCTTCGACGTATGGCTGCTCGTCGTGGTTGGCCTCAGAACCTGTTTTCAGATAACGGCACCAACCTGAAAGGAGCTGATACCGAACTGAAAAAATCAATTCAGGAATTGGATGAGGCGTATTTAAAAAATGAATCCATGAAATATGGAACCAAATGGACATTCATTCCAGCAGCTAGCCCCCATTGGGGAGGGGCGTGGGAGCGACTTATACGCCACGTGAAGATCTGCCTGAAAATCGTGCTGAAAGAGCGCGCTCCACGAGAGGAAACGTTGAACACTTTACTAGCTGAAGTGGAAAATATTGTAAACAGTCGGCCACTAACACACGTATCAGTGGAGCCTGGCAGCACTGAAACACTCACCCCTAACCACTTCCTTGTTGGTTCATCCTCTAATTTACCTCATATGGGTGCATTCAATGACACAGAGTTCTATTTAAGAAAACAATGGAGAATCGCCCAACGATTGGCAGATATGTATTGGAATAGATGGACAAAAGAAGTGCTTCCTGATCTTATACCACGCAGAAAGTGGAATCAAGAAGCGAGACCCTTGCAAGTGGGGGACCTAGTTTTAATTGTGGACCCAAACGGACCCCGAAGCACCTGGCCGCGAGGCCTTATTAAAGAGGTACGGCCCGGCCGCGACGGTAGAGTGAGGGCTGTAAAAATAAAAACCAAGACTGGTGAACTTCTACGGTCGGCCGCACGCGTCGCTCGCTTACCAATTGCTGAGGAGTGCTGCTGAGCAGCACTGGGGTGGGGTATGTTAGCGACGCAGGGCGACAGAGGAAAGAAGGGTGCGGGGGGCAGGGCGGGCCGCCGCTCGCTAGATCTCCGATGCGAGCCGAACCTACCGCACGCACATTTGTTTATTTGATTTTTTTTAACTTTTTAATTTCCTGTAATTTTCTTTTCACAATAAATTCAGTTCTCTTATTTTGACCATTTTTTGCTGCACATTCGAAAACCTCCTTTACAGGTGCCTAGATATGTTTCATTAAAATTAGTTTAGCCGTTTTCCGTTGTTCCTTCAAAGTTTAATATCTCAACTTCGAAGTGACCAAGCCAGGGATTTTCCAACTTTACGTTGGTTGTTTATGTACTTTATGCTGTAGGTATTACAAAACATTGTTTAAAGATAACGAGTTTAATAGTAAAATATTTATTTTTTTATTTTTAGTGATTTAGAAAGCGTTTTCATACCTAAACAAAGGAATAGGACCACATAATTTCATAGCTTTAAAAGGCACAATTCAAAAAACATAAAAAAAAGTTGTGCAACAGAGGCATATCTCTAAGTACCCATTTTGAGTGTAAATAATAGCTATAATAGATAGATAGCTATAATAATATATTATAAAATAATATTATGCCTTAATCTATTGCATCATACCACAAAGAATATATAAAACAGAACTTAAGCATTTAACTCCCTTAATTAAAAAATAATATATGCTCATATTACATGTTTAAGTCCAGTTGTCAAAACTTTGAAGTGCTTTTTCTCGAAATTTCAATATTTTGACTTGTTTTTTTTTGTTGTATTTTGTAGTATTTTGTGTTGTTGTTTTTGGCACTGTTACACTAATTATATTATAATACTAGCTTTTGCTCGCGGCTTCGCTCGCGTTAAATTAACTTTCTACGATCCAATTTCGTATTTTAATTGATTTTTTTAAGGATTATTATGGAAATACAGATACAGACAGACGTTGTTTTAGAGAGATGGTGGAAATTTTGGAATGCAAAAATCAACCTACCAAAATTATAATTCGTACAAACTTTGAACACCTGCTTTACATCTTCAAGGGTGGAATTTTAGAAAACCTACGTGTTCCTTTTGCCCGCGGCTTCGTGCGAGATATAGAATAATTCCCGTGGGATAAGAATAAGTCAATTCTATAGAAAGTTACAATATCTGTGATTGAATCGAAACAGACTTTTTTTACCTAAGGAAATTGCAAAGTTCCCGCGGGATAAATATAACTCTTTAGATCGATTGAAAAAAAAAACCTTCCCTTCAAAGCAAAAAGCAAAAGTTTTCATAATTATTGACTAACTTTGGCTATATATACCTACTTTTTATTGAGAAAATGCTAAGTTCCCAAGAAATAAGTGACTACGTTTACCTACACCAAATTGTTTTCACTAATAAAAAGCTACACTGTGTTTGATTGACATGCGTTACTTTTATCGCGTGAAATTCGCGTGAAGTGCATGCAGGCCATGACTAACTGTTTTAATTTTTATAATAATTTTCTATAATTTATAATAATATATAATGATATATAATATATAATAATTTATAATAATTTTCTATATTAATTTTCTATTATTCAAAGAATTTTGAAAGTCTGCTTCGAAGTTAAAGGCACTTATTTTTATTCCGAGAAATTTTTGTATTTTTTCGAAGAAAGATAGCCTATGTCAACCAGGGATAGTGTAGCTCACAATTGGTGAAAGGATTTTTTAAATAGGTTCAGTAGTTTCGGAGATTACCCCCAACAAACAAAGTATAGATATCTTCTATATATATAAAAATGAAAGTCCTGATACATTCATTCACTGACTCATCAACGCCCAGCCCAAACCCTTGAACCTAGAAAGCTGAAATTTTGCACAGAGGTTCCTTTTATGACATGTACGCGAGATAATAAAGGATTTTTTAAATAGGTTCAGTAGTTTCGGAGATTACCCCCAACAAACAAAGTATAGATATCTTCTATATATATAAAAATGACAGTCCTGATACATTCATTCACTGACTCATCAACGCCCAGCCCAAACCCTTGAACCTTGAAAGCTGAAATTTTGCACAGAGGTTCTTTTTATGACACGTACACGAGATAAGAAAGGATTTTTCGAAATTCGTCCCCTAAGGGGGTAAAAAGGGGGGAGAACGTTAGTATGTAAAATTATTATTTCTAAAGTTGTGACTATGAAATTTGGGAAAAACATACTTCAAAACATATAAATGAATACGCATTTCGCCATTTTTGAAAATTCTACCTTTAAAGGGTAAAAAGGGGGGGTGAAATTTTGTATGGGAAAAAAGTTATTATTGAAGATATCATTATAAAAATTTGTGAAATTGCTCTTAAACATAAATAAACAAATAAGTGTTTCACTGTTTTTGAAAATTCTACCTCTGAGGGGGTAAAAAGGGGGGAGGAAGTTAGTACGGAAACATGTTATTTTAATGTAGTAATATGTTGCATGTGCATGTAGTTTTAAAGACAAATGAAAGAACACTATAATATAATCGGTTTTGGAAACTCTGGAGGTGGAAAAGGGGGGGGGGGGGTCAGAAGAAAACTTTTATTTTAGGCTTAGTTTCATGCACGAAACTTAATGAACACTGAAGTGAAGAGAAATGAAAGAGCAGTTTTAACTAACTCATGTGTTGGCGACCGCGCAAGGCGACGAAGAGAGAGGCGCGCGGGAGGGGTGGATCGGGCAGAAGCTCACCGGTCACCGAGGAGAACGCGCACGCGCACCCAACGAAATTAATTGATTGTGATCTTCAGCAAATAAAATATTATTATTGTTATCAAGAATCTGCATTTTCATCCTAAACAAAAGTGGCGACCGTGACAGGACGCAAACTTCAACTGAACTTCGTACGGCATCGTAAATACTGGCTGGATGGAACAAGAAATTGTGAGAATCAGTGGTACATCACGGCGAGATCACAATATCCAGGGGAGTAGCTGTCCTTTCCTAATTTTTACCTAAACTTCAATTTGTTTCAAGGCGAGTTTTAATTGCAAGTGTGTATTTAAACATTTTCTTTGTGTACACTACTACATAATATTTAGTTGTGTACGAACACCGGGGTGCTTATATGTTTTATTTCCGAGGGTTGGCTATTTTGATTGCGTACATAAATTCATTTTATTAGAGATCTAACGCAAAAGGTGTTTACTTAAAAAATTCAAGCACTGCTTAATGCTACGAGTGTAATTTTTACCGCTTAATCATAGTCAAAACTCTTAAATGGCACGTAAATAAATACCTATTATTAAGCCAGCGCAGCGTTCTCATAACATTGTAAATACAATAATTGTTTTTTGTTATATTTGTTTGCTCACAAGCTGCTATTTAATTGCACTTTAGAATTAAAAGCAAATTATTTTCTGCCCTTATTGGTTGCTCGATTGTTCATTTCTTCCTTTAATTAACACTTGAACTTACTCTTACTTTACTTAAATCAAAATAAATATCATTTGCTAATTGTTATCGCCGAACATTCCAGGCGGAACCGGTTTGTGAAATTGTAAGCGGCCGGTCATTGCAACTGTGCATTGTCATCGTACGCTGTGTTGTGCGCGGCGCAGCACCGTGTCTCACCGTGTCGAAGCGTACGCATATCGGGAGGGCACGGCGCGGCGCTGTGTCTTACAGTGTCGACACAGCGGGCAACTACCGCATCTATTTTATCTGGTTTGGTGCACATTCTTATTTGTTTAACTCATTGCTTATTCTTTTATGTTCTCTTTTAAAATGCCTGATGAAACGTTAAAACAGGGTGAATCTTCTATTGGTGAATCTGAGGTTAAGAAAATAAAAGAACTAACGAAATCACGGGGTATTATCAAGGGGCGATTAACGCGATTTAAAGATTATGTTTCGCTCTTAAGCACAAGTAAACAAGGGGACATTAGTGACTTAAATATTAGAGAATTAAAGGTTAGTTTCGAAAAAAATGAGAACTTGCTGTTTGAGTTTAATGAGATTCAATATCAACTTGATATGTTGTTATCCGAAGAGGATGACAGTGAGGTGGAGACTTTTGAAAGTACTTATTATAGTACCGTGTCGTTAGCACAACACATGCTTGAATCGCGTCATAAGAATCAGGGAGAACGGGAAGGGAGCCTTCACTCTGCTCGCTCCGCATGCTCAAATATGTGTAGTAATCATAATTTAAATAATATTAAACTGCCTACGATAAAATTACCTACCTATGATGGGAATTATTTGAGGTGGTTGGAATTTAGGGACACCTTTAAGTCGTTAATACACTCAAATGATTCTATATCAGATATAAACAAATTTCATTATTTGAGATCATTATTAGAGGGCGGTGCGGCTTTAGTCATAAAATCATTAGAATTTAGCTCAAAGAATTATGCTATCGCTTGGGACTTAATTTGTGAGCGTTATGATAATAAAAAGGTTCTGATCAATAACCACTTAAAGGCTTTATTTGAAATGGAATGCGTTCCATACGAGTCTCACCGCGCACTTCGTTTCTTGATTGATCATGTGTCAAAAAACTTAAGGGCGCTTAATACATTAGAACAGCCCACTGATCAATGGGATATTCTCATAATATACTTGGTGTCAACCAAATTGGATGCAACCACATTCAGCAAATGGGAAGAATATAAAAATACGTTTAAAAACTTACCCATCTTGTCGGAGTTTATGCAATTTCTGCGTAACCGTGCTGATATCCTCGAGACTATGGCAATCAGCAGAAGCGACAAACGTGACCACAAACCTAATTTCTATAAAGATAACCAAAAAAAACCTGAATTTAAGGGTAAGGATCACTACCATAACAAAACTTCAAAAAGTTTTGTCGCTTCTGCCAATGCCAAACCGACCTTTTCATGTCCTTTCTGTAAACAGCAACACCGGATCATGGATTGCCCTGCTTTCAGGCAATTATCTCCTGAAAATAGAGTTGCGGAGGTATCAAAATTAAACCTTTGCTCGAATTGCTTGCGCCGGGGTCACGTGGCCAGTGAATGTCGACTCTTCGGCACCTGTAGAATCTGTAAAAAGAAACATAATACTTTACTACACGTAGATCTAGATAGTCAAAACGCTGAAACAGGCACGACATATAATCATTGTTGCTACGTACCTGTATCATTGCCGGCTCAATCGTCAGGTCAAGTTCTTCTCGGCACCGCTTTGGTGAAAGTAATAAACCCGGAAAATGAAAGGACTTACCTTGCACGTGCTTTACTCGACGCGGGCAGCCAATCGTCATTCATAACGACAGACCTGAAAAATAAAATCGGATTTAGTAATAAAAACACGGATCCATTATACATATCCGGCATAAACAATTGCCAAATGCCTATATCTGATAGCTGTGAAATGACGATCCAATCATGTGTTAATGAATACAGTACACGTCTTAAATGTTTGGTGGTTCCAAAAATAACTGGATTATTGCCTAATTCTTTAATAACCGTAAAGGAGTTGAGCTTACCTCACAATATTCAACTGGCGGATCCCAACTTTTTCCGTCCTTCAGACGTTGACTTATTACTGGGCGCAGAGTTATTTTTTGAACTTATGTCTCCTAATCAGATAAAACTAGGATTGGACAAACCGTTACTCCAGGAGTCCAAACTGGGTTGGATTGTAGCTGGTCCTCTTTACGCTAGTAATCTGCAAAAAAAACGACAACTTTATTGTAACTTTACTAAAGAGATCAGTGATCAACTGACAAGGTTTTGGACTCTTGAAGAAGTTCCAACCTCAAAACCATCTTTGTCAGCTGATGACGAATTTTGTGAACGTTACTTTACCGACACTACAACCCGTCTTGAGAATGGTAGGTTTTCAGTTTTCATGCCCTTTAAAGAATCCCCTGAAGTAGCTCTCGGTGATTCTTACTTGATGGCTAAACAGCGTTTTTTGAGCCTTGAGAGAAAGTTCAATAAAGACCCAAATTTGAAGAATAATTATTGCAATTTCATTAACGAATATGCAGAACTAGGTCACTTAACTGAAGTAAATACTCCTCAATTCGGGTATTTTATGCCTCACCACGCAGTCATTCGTGAGCAAAGTGAAACGACGAAGTTGCGCGTAATTTTTGACTGTTCTGCGAAAACATCGTCGAACAAGTCACTTAATGACATTCAACACATTGGCCCTGTAGTACAGGATGAGTTGTTTAACATACTAGTTCGGTACCGCCAGCATAAATTTGTGTTGTCTGGAGACATTCAAAAGATGTACAGACAAATCATGGTAGACGAGTCGCAAAGACATCTCCAGCTTATTTTATGGAGGGAACAAGATCGTATGCCTCTTAAAACATTACAACTTAACACCGTCACATATGGGACAGCTAGTGCGCCTTACTTGAGCACTAGATGTCTTGCTCAATTAGCAATGGAATGTTCAGATCCTGTGGTGTCTCAAGTTATTCGAAACGATTTTTATGTCGACGACCTCTTGACTTATTTATTTATTCGTATGGCTTAACATTAAATACAATCGCTCAAATTCACAATATAATATCTACATTCTGTATCCATTGGATTGCGTCGTTGTCAAGGGTAAGCAGGTCTGCCGGTTGACCATCGTACTTAGTGAGTGGGCAGTGGGCGATGATGTGCTCTATGTCCTGCACTGGGGCTCCACACTCGCATGCTGGTGACTCTCTCCACCCACATTTGTGCATAAATGCTCGGCTTCGGCCACAGCCCGTTCTCATCCTGTTCAACTGGCACCAGTCCTTCCTGGGAAGCGAGAAACCAGGCAGTTTCGCAGTGGGGTTTATTTTGGATGGCATATTTTTTGGTTCATTAGCAGCCCATTCCCTTTTCCAGCTTTCCATTATATTAAAGTTGTTGTCTGAAAGCTCTTTCGCAGTCTGGTACGGTGGATGGCGTGACCCAAGCCGACTCTCGACCTCTTGACTGGTGCCGCAACAGTGGATGAATTAACGCATATTAAAGAAACAGTCACTGAAGTCCTTAAATCAGCAGGTTTTCCGCTACATAAATTTCGAACAAATTGTCAACAAATCTGTCAGGGAACCACAGAGTCAGACTCTCATAACTTATCAAAAGAGTCTAGCGTACTGGGCGTACTGTGGGCACCTACTTCTGATACACTCAGATTTGAAATTAACCTCGACAACCATGAAAAAAAAGTTACTAAGCGTATCATTTTATCGAACACATGCAAAATATTCGATCCTTTAGGCTTGTTGAGCCCTTGCACGATTACATTAAAGATTATCCTGCAGAAACTTTGGCAGCTTAAATTAGACTGGGACGACGATGTCCCACACGGCATAAAAAAGACTTGGGAAAAAATCATTAAAAATTTAGATGTCTTGCTTTCACTTTCGGTCCCCAGGTTTGTTTTGTGCCCATTTCCTGTCACAACACAGGTTCATTGCTTCGTGGATGCCTCACAGGACGCCTATGCGGCTTGTGTGTATCTACGCTCAATGGACAGCGACGGACGTGTTTGCACCAAGCTGTTGTGCGCAAAAACTCGTGTTGTTCCTTTAAAACCCGTCACCATTCCACGTCTGGAGCTTTGTGCTGCTCTTCTAGGGGCACGCTTAATAACAAAGGTTTGTGAAGCTTTGCGTTGCAAGATTGATGCTAAGACGCTTTGGTCAGACTCAACAATAACGTTAGCATGGATTAAAACTCAGCCAAAACTCTTAAAGACTTTTGTTTGCAATCGAGTTAATGAAATACACGAATTGACGGAACGGGAATCGTGGAGGCGTGTACCGACTGATGTCAATCCAGCGGACATGGCATCGAGAGGGATTGAACCTAGCGCACTTGTCAACGCCGCGTTGTGGTGGAGCGGTCCTCCGTTCTTGTCAAGGCCCGAGCCTGAATGGCCACAGCAGCATGTTCACATGGAACTTCAACTACCTGAAATTAAAGTACACTATGCCCAAAATGATGATTTCAAATTTCTTAATTTTGAAAAATATTCTAAATTCTTACGTCTCAAACGAACATTTGCGTATGTTTTCAGATTTGTCAATAATTGTAAAAAACAAACGCATCGGCTGACGGGTTCCCTTAACGAAAACGAACTTCATCAGTCTCTCGTTTATCTTCTTAAAACTGCACAGCAGGACTCTTTTAGTCTCGAAATAAATGCACTTCGTGAAAATAAGTCCTTAAAACCAACTTCTAATATTTTGCAATTATCTCCTTTTATCGACGGTAGTGGGTTATTGCGAGTAGGCGGTCGCTTGAAAAACGCAGATATTGATTACGACGCAAAGCACCCAATTTTACTATCGTCTAATCATCATCTTACAAAAATAATGATCTAAGATTATTTCACGCAGGTCCTCAATTGATGCTCAGCTCTTTTAGAGAACGTTACTGGCCCATTGGAGGCAGAGCACTCGCTAGAAGCATAGCGCGAAAATGTGTCACTTGCATTCGAATGAAAGGTAAAACTATCGAACCGTTGATGGGTAACTTACCCACGACTAGGGTATCTCAATCTTATACCTTCCAAGTCACAGGGACCGATTTTGCTGGCCCCTTCATGATTGCCAGCAAAAAGGGCCGTGGTAGTAGAACAACAAAATGCTATTTGTGCATCTTCATTTGTTTTTCTACTAAGGCTGTGCACCTTGAGACGGTCAGTGATCTCACGTCTCAAGCCTTTTTGTCTTGCCTCAAGAGATTTATCGCTAGAAGAGGTCAACCTGATTACATTTACTGTGATAATGGTAAAAATTTCGTCGGGGCTAACAATGAGTTGGACAGAGTGTTGCAGTCAAATCTGGATAGTCTGTCTGACTTCGCAACCAATCGGGGCATAAAGTGTGTTTTTAATCCCCCCTATTCTCCTACTTTTGAGGGCCTCTGGGAAGCGGGCGTTAGGAGTGCCAAATTTCACATGAAACGTATAGCAGGAAATGTTAGTCTTACATACGAAGAGTTGAACACGCTTTTCACACAGATTGAAGCGATCCTTAACTCCCGTCCCCTAACTCCATTATCATCCGACCCAAGCGATCACTCTCCTTTAACCCCAGGGCACTGCCTCATCGGGCGGCCACTGACGTCACTACCAAGCTCTCATAAAGCTAAAAACATGAAAATTCGCACAAGATACCAGTTAGTTGAGCAGCTTCGATGCAATTTCTGGGACAGATGGAGGAAAGAGTATTTAGCTGAACTGCAACAGCGGACGAAATGGCGATCCATGCAAACAAATCTAAACGAAGGAGATATGGTGGTCTTTAAGGAAGCCAATTTACCCCCACTTAAATGGAGACTTGGTCGAGTTGAGCGGCTTTATCCTGGCGAAGATGGAGTGGTACGAGTCGCTGATTTTATTACGTATCGAGGCGTCGAGCGGCGAGGTGTCAACAAAGTCTGCCCTTTACCAATCACGATGGAGAAGCCTGATGATGTCTTGGAAGAAACTTCTGTTAATTCCAACGGCGGGGAGGATGTTGGCGACCGCGCAAGGCGACGAAGGGAGAGGCGCGCGGGAGGGGCGGATCGGGCAGAAGCTCACCGGTCACCGAGGAGAACGCGCACGCGCACCCAACGAAATTAGTTGATTGTGATCTTCAGCAAATAAAATATTATTATTGTTATCAAGAATCTGCATTTTCATCCTTAACACATGTCTCATATTTAACATTTTTTGATAATTTTACCCCTAAAGAGTTTAAGGAGGATGGAAGTTTGCGTGAGAATTCTTTTATTTTTAAAATTATGATTCTGAAATTTACTGAATACGTTAGAAATACTGAGTCAGTCAGTAACAATAAATGTTTCAATAAGTAGAAATAACTGTATCTAATCATTTGAAATTACTGTTTTGCTGTTAGTTACTGTAAAACGTTAGAAATACTGAGTCAGTCAGTAACAACTAATGTTTCGGTGAGTAGAAATAACTGTATTGAATCATTAAAAATAGCTGTTTTGCGTAAAACGTTAGAGTTACTGTTTCAATATGTAAGAACTACTGTTTCATGAATTAAAATAACTGTTTTACTCGTTACTGTTTTGAAACAGTTGCACGTACTGTTTGAAATAGGTTATTTTTAATGAAAAATAAGTAAATTCAACTGTAAAATCTCTTACTGTGCTAAAACAGTAAACAGTAAAAAAATATTTTTTTCAATGTAAATATTTCCGTAGTATGTACCTTTAGTAATTTCTTCTGAGCATGTCTCAGATAGTATAGATAAAGTATAGCATTGACTAGAGATGCTCTTGTTCACTTTTTCTATATGAGTCTTCCAGTTTAAGTTGGGATCAATATTTACTCCTAAAAATTTGATACTATTAACTGCTTCGATAGGTACCTCTGTTTTATTTATATTTAAACTTGTATTGTAACTTCTAAATTGCATAATTTTAGTTTTAGTTAGATTTACATTGAGGTTGAGTTTTCCCAACTTCAACTAAAAAACTCTCAACCTCAACCGCTCAGTTAAGATCCTTAAAGTGCAACTTATAATAGTTTAATATAATAATATTATAATATTACTAGCTTTTGCCCGCGGCTTCGCTCGCGTTAAATTAACTTTCTACGATCCAATTTCGTATTTTAATTGATTTTTTGAAGGATTATTATCGAAATACAGATACAGACAGACGTTGTTTTAGAGAGATGGTGGAAATTTTGGAATGCAAAAATCAACCTACCAAAATTATAATTCGTACAAACTTTGAACACCTGCTTTACATCTTCAAGGGTGGAATTTTAGAAAACCTACGTGTTCCTTTTGCCCGCGGCTTCGTGCGAGATATAGAATAATTCCCGTGGGATAAGAATAAGTCAATTCTATAGAAAGTTACAATATCTGTGATTGAATCGAAACAGACTTCTTTTACCTAAGGAAATTGCAAAGTTCCCGCGGGATAAATATATAAACTCTTTAGATCGATTGAAAAAAAAACCTTCCCTTCAAAGCAAAAAGCAAAAGTTTTCATAATTATTGACTAACTTTGGCTATACCTACTTTTTTATTGAGAAAATGCAAAGTTCCCAAGAAATAAGTGACTACGTTTACCTACACCAAATTGTTTTCACTAATAAAAAGCTACACTGTGTTTTATTGACTTGCGTTACTTTTATCGCGTAAAATTCGCGTGAAGTGCATGCAGGCATGACTGACTGTTTTAATTTTTATAATAATTTTCTATAATTTATAATAATATATAATAATATATAATATATAATAATATATAATATATAATAAATTATAATAATTTTCTATATTAATTTTCTATTATTCAAAGAATTTTGAAAGTCTGCCTCGAAGTTAAAGGCACTTATTTTTATTCCGAGAAATCTTTGTATTTTTTCGAAGAAAGATAGCCTATGTCAACCAGGGATAGTGTAGCTCACAATTGGTGAAAGGATTTTTTAAATAGGTTCAGTAGTTTCGGAGATTACCCCCAACAAACAAAGTATAGATATCTTCTATATATATAAAAATGAAAGTCCTGACACATTCATTCACTGACTCATCAACGCCCAGCCCAAACCCTTGAACCTAGAAAGCTGAAATTTTGCACAGAGGTTCCTTTTATGACACGTACGCGAGATAAGAAAGGATTTTTTAAATAGGTTCAGTAGTTTCGGAGATTACCACCAACAAACAAAGTATAGATATTTCCTTATAAATTTCCTCAATTTTGTACCGGTGTTGTCAACCTCTGAGGAGTTCTCTTATGAGCAGACGACCCTGGCTGCAGGCGCTGCAGCATCAGGTGGTATATATGATACTAGCTTTTGCCCGCGGCTTCGCTCGCGTTAAATTAGGGGTAACACAGATTTTCTTTCTACGATCTTCATTTTCGTGTTTTAATTGATTTTTCAGAGAATCACATAATTTGCAAATTTTCCAATTAAAAATCGATTTTGAGGCCCTGTTTCACATTTTCAGGTCAGGAGTGTAATTTTAGAAAACCTACTTGTTTTTTTTGCAGGCTACTTCGTACCTTTGCGACATAGGATTCACGGGACTCTTTCGAATAAAAAAAGATTTTTTTAAATAAATAAGAAAGAAAAAGAAAAATCCCGATTTTCCCGTTCCCGTAATAATTTTCGGGAATTTCTCTCTCCTCTCAACGCTCCCCTACACTCCCCAGAGAACCCACTTGCCAAATTTCAGCTTTCTACGACCTGTAAAACGAAAAATCCCGTTTTTCCCGTTCCCTTGGAAATTTTCTAAAGTCCTCTCTCAATGCTCCTCTACACACTCCCTAAGCAATCTACATGCCGATTTTCAGCATTCTGCGTCCAGTCAAACGAAAAATCCCGTTTCTTCCCGTTCCCGTCAGAATTTCGGGATATTCTTTTGTAGTGCTCCCTTATACTCCCCAAATAACCTTCATGCCAATTTTCAGTTTTCTATGACCATTAAAACGAAAAATTCAGTTTTTTCCCGTTCCCGTGGGAATTTTGTAAACTCCACTCTCAATGCTCTTCTACACTCCCCAAGCAATCTACATGCCGATTTTCAGATTTTTGCATCCGTTAAGCGAAAAATCCCGTTTTTCCCGCTCCCGTCATAATTTCGGGAAATCCTTTTGTAGTGCTCCCCTACACCCCCCCAAAGGAACCTAAATGCTAAATTACAATTTTCTACGACCAGGAAAACGAAGATTCCATCCCGTTGAACTAAATATAAATCTCGTTTTTTCCTTATTCCGTGGGAATTTCCAAAAATCCTTAAAATATTTTTTACTATTATAATTACCTACTTCTGTGCCAAATTTGAAGAGTCTAGAAATTATTGTTCATGGGATTCCGTTGAACTGAATAAATAAATCTCGTTTTTTCCTTATCCTTATCCCGTGGGATTATCCAAAAATCCTGAAATTCATATTTAACTTATCGTAATACCTATTTTTTTATCAAATTTGAATAGTCTAGTTATTATAGTTACTGAGATAGGGTCACTCAGGATCGAATATATAAATCCCGTTTTTTCCCGTTCCCGTGGGAATTTTCAAAAATCCTTCCTTAGTGGATTACCTACATTGTATAAGGTATCTATGTGCAAAATTTCAAGTCTCTAGGTTCAGTGGTTTGGGCTGTGCGTTGATATATCAGTCAGTCAGTCAGTCAGTCAGTCAGTCAGGACTTTGAATTTTATATATATAGATAAACGCATTGTCCTTGAAATTTAACAATCATGCAAAGTTTCTTGTGTGTGCCAGTAACTTTTGAAGAGTTCCCTTCCCTCCTACGGAAACGATACTGGCCGTACTTCCAAGACGTCACTGCCAGGTTATTGTGCTGTCATCAGATTAACATAATAATTATTTTAATGTAGTTTAATTACTTTAGCTTGTGCGTTTTCTATTTCAGTTAGTACAGAAAATCCTCATTATTTGTTTTATCCCGTGGGAAGTCCGGAAAATTTTGAAACAGTTTTTAACTATTAGTATTACCAACCCGCGGCCGCATGACAATTTTAAAGTCTCTGCTATTTATAATTACGGAGTTAAGGTCACTTTGAAACGAAAATATAAATCACAATTATTCTTTAACCCTTGAGAATATTAAAAAAAACCTTTTTTAGTGCGCGTCTACTCGTATTAAGGAACATATACTCCAAATTTTAAGTGTATTTAAAATGTTGAGATTCGAAAGAAAACTGTATCTTTCCGTTCTTTTATTTCTCTTCACGAATTTATTCACAAAGTTTCATAAACATAACATAAAAAATAAAGATTTCCTTATACAAATATCCATCTCCCTTTTTACCTCCTCAGCGGTGAAAATTGTAAAAATAGTTAATCACGCATTCTCATGATTCTAGGATTCGGAGAGTCGTTCACTTAGTATAAGAATCATAACCTCAAATATAACGTATATTCGAATGCGGACTATTCCCCTTTTACTTATGCCTTATAGGTTGAAATTTTCAAAAGAGGTGAATAACGTATTCTCTTAATTCAGTTTAAGTTATTCAGTAAATTTCAGAATCATAATTTTGAAAATAAAAGAATTCTCACGCAAACTTCCATCCTCCTTAAACTCTTTAGGGGTAAAATTATCAGAAAATGTTAAATATGAGACATGAGTTAATTAAAACTGCTCTTTCATTTCTCTTCACTTCAGTGTTCATTAAGTTTCGTGCATGAAACTAAGCCTAAAATAAAAGTTTTCTTCTGACCCCCCCCCCCCTTTTCCACCACCAGAGTTTCCAAAACCGATTATATTATAGTGTTCTTTCATTTGTCTTTAAAACTACATGCACATTCAACATATTACTACATTAAAATAACATGTTTCCGTACTAACTTCCTCCCCCCTTTTTACCCCCTCAGAGGTAGAATTTTCAAAAACAGTGAAACACGTATTTGTTTATTTATGTTTAAGAGCAATTTCACAAATTTTTATAATGATATCTTCAATAATAACTTTTTTCCCATACAAAATTTCACCCCCCCTTATTACCCTTTAAAGGTAGAATTTTCAAAAATGGCGAAATGCGTATTCACTTATATATTTTGAAGTATGTTTTTCCCAAATTTCATAGTCACAACTTTAGAAATAACAATTTTACATACTAACGTTCTCCCCCCCTTTTCACCCCCTTAGGGGACGAATTTCAAAAAATCCTTTCTTATCTCGCGTACGTGTCATAAAAGGAACCTCTGTGCAAAATTTCAGCTTTCTAGGTTCAAGGGTTTGAGCTGGGCGTTGATGAGTCAGTGAATGAATGTATCAGGACTTTCATTTTTATATACAGGGTGTCCCAGAAGTACCACGTCACAGTGACACCAGAGGTAGGCCAGCTCAAGACGCACCTAATCAACCTAACATGACCCCAATAAAAGTTGCACGGTTTTCGAGTTATTACCGAAATAAAGATTTTTGGGGATACTCCCCTTTGTCTTGACATTTTTAGTACCAGCATCGGCTTGGAAAGCTCTTAATAACAGTTTTTTATGTGTATCGAATCTTGAATAGTTACTTCAGAAGTGCAGTGTGTTATTTTGTCAGTAACTACCGTAAAATGCTGAAAACAACTTCATTAATCTTGATTTAAGTTGTTTCAAAAATATGAATTTCAACTTTAACCATCTGCCATGAAGAAAAAATACTAGAAACGAAACAAATAAATAACGTAAATAAATTAGACATGTTATGCAGATTTAGAAATGGTATCACACATGTATCTTACTCCAAGAACATTAAATATTCTTATCACTTTAGCGAAGCCCTATCGAACCAACTTAAAACTGGAACTCCGGAAGCAGTCCCTGCTAAGTGGTACAAAAAAGCTGTGTAAAGTGATGGCTCATCTAATATCTGATACAATTATTTTACCAAATGCACGAAGGCTAAATATTAATGTTTGTCTCCCTTTTCAAGGCTAGGACTGGATCATAAAGAACCGGATATAACCTGCTTTCAAATAAAAAAAACGCAGTCAAATCGATTTACGCGTTTAAGAGCTACAGTGGCACACGATCTCACTCTCACGATCGATTCACTCGTTTAAGAGGTACTGTGCCACAGATAGGCAGACATAGCGGTCAAACTTATAACACCCTTCTTTTTGCGTGGGTGGTTAAAAACATGTTTATCTTTCATTCATTTATTGGAATAAATTTAGTTCACAATAAAATGTTCAAATTGTCTCCCATGGGCTCTGATGCACAAAAAACATCGTTTAATACGGCTCAATTTTCGTAAACCTACTTCCGATATGGTATGGACCGCGTCGAATACTCGTTGCCGCAATTCTTCTTCAGAGCGCATTGGTTTCGCGTAAACTTTGTATTTTAAACATCCCCAATAAAAAAAATCTAGTGAGTTTAGATCCGGGGAACGCGGTGGCCATAAAATTGGTCCCAGTTGACCAATCCATCCAAGGTTCGTACACTTTGACCTTAAAGATGTCCAGATTATTGCGTTAACCAAATAATATTATCTATCGTTTTAAACTTTCGTGATTTTCATTCGTAGTCAAAATACCACCAACGTGAGTTATCACGCTAACACGCACGAGTAATATTTACCTCGTCATTTCGGCAACATTACAGTGGCCGTGGTCACGAGTTCACAAGTAGACTGAAGTGTGGGGTGTTAAGTCCTTCGAACTGCCCTGTACTTTTGCAGTGTGGAGGAGGAGGAACTGAATGAACACACATTTCTAGTATAAACGTAGCTATCATAAGATCGCGGGTGAGCAAAGTAGGTGATTGTTTTAGTTCATTAATATGGACCTCGGCAAAGTAACGCCTGATTCAATAAATTAGTAATGTAACATGTTTTTACTTAACAGTGACGGCTTGCGGTATCAGCAAAGTGATAAGAATGCCTAATGTTCTTGAAGTCAGGTACATGTGTTATACCATTTCTAAATCAGCATAACATGCCTAATTTATTTACGTTATTTATTTGTTTCATTTCTAGTAAATTTTTTTCATGGCAGATGGTTAAAGTTGAAATTCATGTTTTTGAAACAACTTAAATTAAGATTAATGAAGTTGTTTTCAGCATTTTAGGAAAGTTACTGACAAAATAACACACTGCACTTCTGAAGTAACTATTCAAGATTCGATACACATAAAAAACTGTTATTAAAAGCTTTTCAAGCCGATGCTGGTACTAAAAATGTCAAGACAAAGGGGAGTATCCCCAAAAATCTTTATTTCCGTAATAACTCGAAAACCATGCAACTTTTACTGGGGTCATGTTAGGTTGGTTAGGTGCGTCTTGAGCTGGCCTACCTCTGGTGTCACTGTGACGTGATACTTCTGGGACACCCTGTATATAGATAGAAGATAGAAGATTGCAATAATAATATTATCTTCTTCTATCTTTCTATATATATAAAAATGAAAGTCCTGATACATTCATTCACAGCCCAAACCCTTGAACCTAGAAAGCTGAAATTTTGCACAGAGGTTTCTTTTATGACACGTACGCGAGATAAGAAAGGATTTTTCGAAATTCGTCCCCTAAGGGGGTGAAAAGGGGGGGAGAACGTTAGTATGTAAAATTGTTATTTCTAAAGTTGTGACTATGAAATTTGGGAAAAACATACTTCAAAATATATAAGTGAATACGCATTTCGCCATTTTTGAAAATTCTACCTTTAAAGGGTAATAAGGGGGGGTGAAATTTTGTATGGGAAAAAAGTTATTATTGAAGATATCATTATAAAAATTTGTGAAATTGCTCTTAAACATAAATAAACAAATACGTGTTTCACTGTTTTTGAAAATTCTACCTCTGAGGGGGTAAAAAGGGGGGAGGAAGTTAGTACGGAAACATGTTATTTTAATGTAGTAATATGTTGAATGTGCATGTAGTTTTAAAGACAAATGAAAGAAAACTATAATATAATCGCTTTTGGAAACTCTGGAGGTGGAAAAGGGGGGGGGGGGTCAGAAGAAAACTTTTATTTTAGGCTTAGTTTCATGCACGAAACTTAATGAACACTGAAGTGAAGAGAAATGAAAGAGCAGTTTTAATTAACTCATGTCTCATATTTAACATTTTTTGATAATTTTACCCCTAAAGAGTTTAAGGAGGATGGAAGTTTGCGTGAGAATTCTTTTATTTTCAAAATTATGATTCTGAAATTTACTGAATAACTTAAACTGAATTAAGAGAATACGTTATTCACCTCTTTTGAAAATTTCAACCTATAAGGCATAAGTAAAAGGGGAATAGTCCGCATTCGAATATACGTTATATTTGAGGTTATGATTCTTATACTAAGTGAACGACTCTCCGAATCCTAGAATCATGAGAATGCGTGATTAACTATTTTTACAATTTTCACCGCTGAGGAGGTAAAAAGGGACATGGATATTTGTATAAGAAAATCTTTATTTTTTATGTTATGTTTATGAAACTTTGTGAATAAATTCGTGAAGAGAAATAAAAGAACGGAAAGATACAGTTTTCTTTCGAATCTCAACACTTTAAATACACTTCAAATTTGGAGTATATGTTCCTTAATACGAGTAGACGCGCACTAAAAATGGTTTTTTTAATATTCTCAAGGGTTAAAGAATAATTGGGATTTATATTTTCGTTTCAAAGTGGCCTTAACTCCGTAATTATAAATAGCAGAGACTTTAAAATTGTCATGCGGCCGCGGGTCGGTAATACTAATAGTTAAAAACTGTTTCAAAATTTTCCGGACTTCCCACGGGATAAAACAAATAATGAGGATTTTCTATACTAACTGAAACAGAAAACGCACAAGCTAAAGTAATTAAACTACATTAAAATAATTATTATGTTAATTTGATGACAGCACAATAACCTGGCAGTGACGTCTTGGAAGTACGGCCAGTATCGTTTCCGTAGGAGGGAAGGGAACTCTTCAAAAGTTACTGGCACACACAAGAAACTTTGCATGATTGTTAAATTTCAAGGACAATGCGTTTATATCATATATACCACCTGATGCTGCAGCGCCTGCAGCCAGGGTCGTCTGCTCATAAGACAACTCCTCAGAGGTTGACAACACCGGTACGAAATTGAGGAAATTTATAAGGAAATATCTATACTTTGTTTGTTGGGGGTAATCTCCGAAACTACTGAACCTATTTAAAAAATCCTTTCTTATCTCGCGTACGTGTTATAAAAGGAACCTCTGTGCAAAATTTCAGCTTTCTAGGTTCAAGGGTTTGGGCTGGGCGTTGATGAGTCAGTGAATGAATGTATTAGTACTTTAATTTTTATATATATAGAAGAAGATATCTATACTTTGTTTGTTGGGGGTAATCTCTGAAACTACTGAACCTATTTAAAAAATCCTTTCACCAATAGTGAGCTACACTATCCTTGGTTGACATAGGCTATCTTTCTTCGAAAAAATACAAAAATTCCTCGGAATAAAAATAAGTGCCTTTAACTTCGAGGCAGACTTTCAAAATTCTTTGAATAATAGAAAATTTTAAAATATATTAAAACAGTTAGTCATGCCTGCATGCACTTCACGCGAATTTCACGCGATAAAAGTAGCGCATGTCAATCAAACACAGTGTAGATTTTTATTAGTGAAAACAAATTGGTGTAGGTAAACGTAGTCACTTATTTCTTGGGAACTTTGCATTTTCTCAATAAAAAAGTAGGTATAGCCAAAGTTAGTCAATAATTATGAAAACTTTTGCTTTTTGCTTTGAAGGGAAGGTTTTTTTTTTCAATCGATCTAAAGAGTTATATTTATCCCGCGGGAACTTTGCAATTTCCTTAGGTAAAAGAAGTCTGTTTCGATTCAATCACAGATATTGTAACTTTCTATAGAATTGACTTATTCTTATCCCACGGGAATTATTCTATATCTCGCACGAAGCCGCGGGCAAAAGGAACACGTAGGTTTTCTAAAATTCCACCCTTGAAGATGTAAAGCAGGTGTTCAAAGTTTGTACGAATTATAATTTTGGTAGGTTGATTTTTGCATTCCAAAATTTCCACCATCTCTCTAAAACAACGTCTGTCTGTATCTGTATTTCCATAATAATCCTTCAAAAAATCAATTAAAATACGAAATTGGATCGTAGAAAGTTAATTAACGCGAGCGAAGCCGCGGGCAAAAGCTAGTCCTACAATAATAAGGAACAACTGCACCACTTCAAAACCTAGTAAGTCTCAAAAACTCAATTTTGCGTTTTTTGCTTAAAACGTGATTTCTAGCAAGTGCCCACAGGATACAAAAACATTTAGAGGCCTATCTCTCTTAACTTCAGAGATATGAGTATTCCAAAACCTAGTAAGTACAAAATAAAACGAGTTTGATCATTTCAAAACCTAGTATGGCACAAAACCATTTCAAAAACCTAGTATGTGACATGCACTTACTAGGTTTTGAAATTGTCAGAGAGACTTACTGGGTTTTGATATGGTCAAACGGCTTTAATTCTAACTTTTTGGAAAGTAGTATGTGGTTGTTCAGACGCTGTTTAGTTCCGTCCTCCACCAAGGGAGAACGCCGAAAGCATGGAACAGAAGTGTGGTGGTGCTCTTCTTCAAGAAAGGTGACAAAACCTTGTTGAAGAACTATAGACCCATCTCACTTCTGAGCCATGTTTACAAGCTGTTTTCCAGGGTCATCACGAATCGTCTCGCACGCAGGCTTGACGAGTTCCAGCCTCCCGAACAAGCCGGCTTCCGAAAAGGTTATAGTACCGTAGACCACATACATGCGTTGCGGCAGGTTATACAGAAGACCGAAGAGTATAACCTCCCCCTTTGCCTTGCATTTGTGGACTACGAGAAAGCCTTCGATTCGATCGAGACTTGGGCTGTGCTGCAGGCTCTTCAGCGGTGCCAAGTTGACTACCGGTATATCGAAGTGTTAAAGTGTTTGTCCGGAAACGCCACTATGTCCGTCCGACTACAGGACCAGAGCACGAAGCCTATTCCTTTGCAGCGGGGAGTCAGACAAGGAGATGTCATCTCTCCGAAGCTGTTCACCGCTGCATTGGAGGATGCTTTTAAGGTTTTGGACTGGAAAGGACGAGGCATCAACATTAATGGCGAGTACCTCACTCACCTTCGATTCGCCGACGATATTGTAGTCATGGCTGAGACCATGGAGGACCTCAGTGCTATGCTCGCTGACCTCAGCAGAGTTTCCGACCGAGTTGGCCTGAGAATGAACATGGACAAGACGAAAGTCATGTCTAATGTTCATGTAGTGCCAACTCCCGTAATAGTCGGAGGCTCTGCGCTCGAAGTTGTTGACGACTATGTATACCTAGGACAGACGGTCCAGTTACGTAGGTCCAACTTCGAGAAAGAGATCACTCGTCGAATCCGACTCGGCTGGGCAGCGTTCGGGAAGCTTCGCAGTGTTTTTTCATCCAAATTACCGCAGTGTTTGAAGTCAAAAGTCTTTGACCAGTGTGTGTTGCCAGTGATGACGTATGGATCCGAGACGTGGGCGCTAACGATGGGCCTCATAAGGAAGCTCAAAGTCACTCAAAGGGCTATGGAGAGGGCTATGCTCGGGGTTTCTCTGCGGGATAGAATCAGAAATGATGATATCCGCAGTAGAACTAAGGTTACTGACATAGCCCGAAGGATCGCGAAACTGAAGTGGCAGTGGGCGGGGCACATTGCACGCAGGACTGATGGCCGATGGGGTCAGAAGGTTCTCGAATGGCGTCCGCGGACCGGGAAACGAGCTGTCGGTAGGCCTCCAACAAGATGGAGCGACGACCTGGCTAAGATCGCGGGATCGCGGTGGATGCGAAAAGCACAAGACCGGTCTAAGTGGAGAGCCTTGGGGGAGGCCTATGTCCAGCAGTGGACGTCTTTCGGCTGATATGATGATGTGTTTGTTAGTTGAAGTTACTAGTTTTTGTTAGTCAAATGTTATAGGTACGTTGTTCTTTATTCATTTTGCCGCTTTAAGTTTGGCAGCACTGTGCACCCGCGGTAACTTCATGCTATTGCGCTGGAGCTATGCGAACTCATTTAAACGCGCAGTTGCTAGCCAAAGTTGAGTTTGCGTATCATTACATTACATATTTTTCAAATTTAAACACAAGACACGCAAATTATAAGTCTGTTTACACCTACATTATTTGCAAAATTTTTGGGTATTTTAATAATATTATAAATCTGTTTTAAAGAAAAAGAACCTATAGGTTCACTTTTTTTGGCCGTTTATGAGTTAGATTTATGGTCTGCGAAAATTTATACTTACCACAAGTTTCTAGAACAACTAGAACAGAAATTTAGTATTTTAATTATTACGCATCATATAGTAAGAAAGATTATTTCCACTTTTATACTCGGGACGTCTCAGTTTTAACCGTGAATGTTCGAGTTTTCTCATAGGATACTTATACAAAAACTCAGAATTTAATCACATAAAATATCCAAACTTATTAATGTAATTAATAACAAAATCTCTGCCTAAGTATTGCACTTCAGATCTCTCTCGATGTATGTCGAAAATTGCCGAGTGTCAAAGTGGAAAATAATCTTACTGTATTATTTATCTTGAGTGTGGGAGTGTTTGTCTCATGGTTTTATAGAGCTTAAGCATTTATGTTTTATGTCTGTACCTTTTTACACTTCATCACTTTGGTGTTATTTTTTGCTTTTTTATGTTTTTTTAGCCCATTAATAGCGATTTACGTTCAAAAAACTACCTCGTCGCTTATTTGCTCATCTTTGGTTCTACTAACTGAACCATCTTGCTCTTATGATATACTTCCACAAGAAAATAAAAGTCAATCTGATTAATTATAATGTAAAAAAAATTATGACTTAGTGCCGTATTTTATATTTTTTGTAATATTTTTTTTAAAATGAACAAATACTTGGCTGACTGTTTGTTTTATTTAAGTAGATTTGAAAGGTCCACGTATTAAAACTTATGATTAGTAGTCTTTTTAATCTCTTAATCATGAAAAAGTGACAACACATACTGGGTTTTGAAATTGATCGGTTCACTATAAGTTTTTATTTGAGTTTAATTTCAAAACCTAGTATGGCACATAAAAGTTCATAAAACATGCAATATAGAAAATTAGGTGCTTATATATACACCTGGATATTCGGCTTAATCTAATAAACCGAGAAAGTATCACTTTGGGAATGAATATTGCATAATTTTGTACGGCTGAGACAAAACATGTTTTTTCGCTCTCCTGTAAAATTAGCTTAATGTCCCTTACTATGTTTTGAAATGGTGCAGCCGAATTATTGACTAACTTTGGCTATACCTACTTTTTTATATAGAAAATGCAAAGTTTCCAAGAAATAAGTGACTACGTTTACCTACACCAATTTGTTTTCACTAATAAAAAGCTACACTGTGTTTGATTGACATGCGCTACTTTTATCGCGTGAAATTCGCGTGAAGTGCATGCAGGCATGACTAACTGTTTTAATATATTTTAAAATTTTCTATTATTCAAAGAATTTTGAAAGTCTGCCTCGAAGTTAAAGGCACTTATTTTTATTCCGAGGAATTTTTGTATTTTTTCGAAGAAAGATAGCCTATGTCAACCAGGGATAGTGTAGCTCACTATTGGTGAAAGGATTTTTTAAATAGGTTCAGTAGTTTCGGAGATTACCCCCAACAAACAAAGTATAGATATCTTCTTCTATATATATAAAAATGAAAGTCCTGATACATTCATTCACTGACTCATCAACGCCCAGCCCAAACCCTTGAACCTAGAAAGCTGAAATTTTGCACAGAGGTTCCTTTTATGACACGTACGCGAGATAAGAAAGGATTTTTTAAATAGGTTCAGTAGTTTCGGAGATTACCCCCAACAAACAAAGTATAGATTTTTCCTTATAAATTTCCTCAATTTCGTACCGGTATTGTCAACCTCTGAGGAGTTCTCTTATGAGCAGACGACCCTGGCTGCAGGCGCTGCAGCATCAGGTGGTATATATGATATAAACGCATTGTCCTTGAAATTTAACAATCATGCAAAGTTTCTTGTGTGTGCCAGTAACTTTTGAAGAGTTCCCTTCCCTCCTACGGAAACGATACTGGCCGTACTTCCAAGACGTCACTGCCAGGTTATTGTGCTGTCATCAGATTAACATAATAATTATTTTAATGTAGTTTAATTACTTTAGCTTGTGCGTTTTCTGTTTCAGTTATTATAGAAAATCCTCATTACTTGTTTTATCCCGTGGGAAGTCCGGAAAATTTTGAAACAGTTTTTAACTATTAGTATTACCGACCGTCTCTGCTATTTATAATTACGGAGTTAAGGCCACTTTGAAACGAAAATATAAATCCCAATTATTCTTTAACCCTTGAGAATATTAAAAAAAACCTTTTTTAGTGCGCGTCTACTCGTATTAAGGAACATATACTCCAAATTTGAAGTGTATTTAAAGTGTTGAGATTCGAAAGAAAACTGTATCTTTCCGTTCTTTTATTTCTCTTCACGAATTTATTCACAAAGTTTCATAAACATAACAAAAAAATAAAGATTTTCTTATACAAATATCCATCTCCCTTTTTACCTCCTCAGCGGTGAAAATTGTAAAAATAGTTAATCACGCATTCTCATGATTCTAGGATTCGGAGAGTCGTTCACTTAGTATAAGAATCATAACCTCAAATATAACTTATATTCGAATGCAGACTATTCCCCTTTTACTTATGCCTTATAGGTTGAAATTTTCAAAAGAGGTGAATAACGTATTCTCTTAATTCAGTTTAAGTTATTCAGTAAATTTCAGAATCATAATTTTGAAAATAAAAGAATTCTCACGCAAACTTCCATCCTCCTTAAACTCTTTAGGGGTAAAATTATCAAAAAATGTTAAATATGAGACATGAGTTAATTAAAACTGCTCTTTCATTTCTTTTCACTTCAGTGTTCATTAAGTTTCGTGCATGAAACTAAGCCTAAAATAAAAGTTTTCTTCTGACCCCCCCCCCCTTTTCCACCTCCAGAGTTTCCAAAAGCGATTATATTATAGTTTTCTTTCATTTGTCTTTAAAACTACATGCACATTCAACATATTACTACATTAAAATAACATGTTTCCGTACTAACTTCCTCCCCCCTTTTTACCCCCTCAGAGGTAGAATTTTCAAAAACAGTGAAACACGTATTTGTTTATTTATGTTTAAGAGCAATTTCACAAATTTTTATAATGATATCTTCAATAATAACTTTTTTCCCATACAAAATTTCACCCCCCCTTATTACCCTTTAAAGGTAGAATTTTCAAAAATGGCGAAATGCGTATTCACTTATATGTTTTGAAGAATGTTTTTCCCAAATTTTATAGTCACAACTTTAGAAATAACAATTTTACATACTAACGTTCTCCCCCCCTTTTCACCCCCTTAGGGGACGAATTTCAAAAAATCCTTTCTTATCTCGCGTACGTGTCATAAAAGGAACCTCTGTGCAAAATTTCAGCTTTCTAGGTTCAAGGGTTTGAGCTGGGCGTTGATGAGTCAGTGAATGAATGTGTCAGGACTTTCATTTTTATATATGTAGAAGATATCTATACTTTGTTTGTTGGGGGTAATCTCCGAAACTACTGAACCTATTTAAAAAATCCTTTCACCAATTGTGAGCTACACTATCCCTGGTTGACATAGGCTATCTTTCTTCGAAAAAATACAAAGATTTCTCGGAATAAAAATAAGTGCCTTTAACTTCGAGGCAGACTTTCAAAATTCTTTGAATAATAGAAAATTAATATAGAAAATTATTATAATTTATTATATATTATATATTATTATATATTATATATTATTATATATATATTATTATATATTATTATAAATTATAGAAAATTATTATAAAAATTAAAACAGTCAGTCATGCCTGCATGCACTTCACGCAAATTTTACGCGATAAAAGTAACGCAAGTCAATAAAACACAGTGTAGCTTTTTATTAGTGAAAACAATTTGGTGTAGGTAAACGTAGTCACTTATTTCTTGGGAACTTTGCATTTTCTCAATAAAAAAGTAGGTATAGCCAAAGTTAGTCAATAATTATGAAAACTTTCGCTTTTTGCTTTGAAGGGAAGGTTTTTTTTTCAATCGATCTAAAGAGTTATATTTATCCCGCGGGAACTTTGCAATTTCCTTAGGTAAAAGAAGTCTGTTTCGATTCAATCACAGATATTGTAACTTTCTATAGAATTGACTTATTCTTATCCCACGGGAATTATTCTATATCTCGCACGAAGCCGCGGGCAAAAGGAACACGTAGGTTTTCTAAAATTCCACCCTTGAAGATGTAAAGCAGGTGTTCAAAGTTTGTACGAATTATAATTTTGGTAGGTTGATTTTTGCATTCCAAAATTTCCACCATCTCTCTAAAACAACGTCTGTCTGTATCTGTATTTCGATAATAATCCTTCAAAAAATCAATTAAAACATGAAATTGGATCGTAGAAAGTTAATTTAACGCGAGCGAAGCCGCGGGCAAAAGCTAGTAATATTATAATATTATTATATTAAACTATAATAAGTTGCACTTTAAGGATCTTAACTGAGAGGTTGAGGTTGAGAGTTTTTTAGTTGAAGTTGGGAAAACTCAACCTCAATGTAAATCTAACTAAAACTAAAATTATGCAATTTAGAAGTTACAATACAAGTTTAAATATAAATAAAACAGAGGTACCTATCGAAGCAGTTAATAGTATCAAATTTTTAGGAGTAAATATTGATCCCAACTTAAACTGGAAGACTCATATAGAAAAAGTGAACAAGAGCATCTCTAGTCAATGCTATACTTTATCTATACTATCTGAGACATGCTCAGAAGAAATTACTAAAGGTACATACTACGGAAATATTTACATTGAAAAAAATAATTTTTTACTGTTTACTGTTTTAGCACAGTAAGAGATTTTACAGTTGAATTTACTTATTTTTCATTAAAAATAACCTATTTCAAACAGTACGTGCAACTGTTTCAAAACAGTAACGAGTAAAACAGTTATTTTAATTCATGAAACAGTAGTTCTTACATATTGAAACAGTAACTCTAACGTTTTACGCAAAACAGCTATTTTTAATGATTCAATACAGTTATTTTTACTCACCGAAACATTAGTTGTTACTAACTGACTCAGTATTTCTAACGTTTTACAGTAACTAACAGCAAAACAGTAATTTCTAATGATGTGATACAGTTATTTCTACTTATTGAAACATTAACCGTTACTGACTAATTCAGTATATATAACGTTTTATGTCAATGAATAGCAAAACAGTTACTGTTAATTAGAAGATACAGTAATATCTACTTATCGAAAGTTTAACTTTTACTGACCGATTCAGTATGAATATTTGAATAGAAAAACTGTTACTTTTAATGATTAGATACAGTTATTTCTATGCACTGAAACATTGACCCTTACTGACTAAGTATATGTAACGTTTTATCGTAACGCCTAGCAAAACTGTTATTTTTAATGATTAAATGCAGTTATTTCTACTCATAGGAACATTAATAGCTACTGAGACACTCAGTTTCTTTTACGTTTTTCAGTAATGAATGGCAAGACATTTACTTTCAATGATTAAACAGTTATTCCTACTTACCCAAACATTAACCCTTACTGACCGACTTAGTATCTATAACGTGTTTTATTAAATAATAGGGATTAGCAAAACAGTTACTTTAAATGATTATCAAAAAATATTTTTACTCATCGGCACATTGTCTGTTATTGTCTGACTCAGTGTTTCTAACGTTTTAAAAAAGTTAATTCTACTCACCCAAACGTTAGATGTCATTGATTAGATAGTTATTTCACCTCATTAAAACATTAACCTTTACTGTCTAACTCAGTATCTTTAACGTGTTGCAGTAAGTAATAGGAATTAACAAAACAGTTACTTTAAATGTTTAGCACCACATATTTTTACTAATCAACACATTGTCTTTTATTGTCTGACTCAGTGTCTCTAACGTTTTAAAACAGTTAATTCTACTCACCCAAACGTCAGATGTCATTGAATAGCAAAACAGTTACGTTTAATGATTAGATAGTTATTTCACCTCATTAAAACATTAACCTTTACTGTCTAACTCAGTATCTTTAACGTGTTGCAGTAAGTAATAGGAATTAGCAAAACAGTTACTTTAAATGTTTGGCACCACATATTTTTAATAATCAACACATTATCTTTTATTGTCCGACTCAGTATCTCTAACGTTTTAAAACAGTTATTTCTACTTACCCAAACGTTAGATATCATTGAATAGCAAAACAGTTACGTTTAATGATTAGATAGTTATTTCACCTCATTAAAACATTAACCTTTACTGTCTAACTCAGTATCTCTAGCGTGTTTTAGTAAGTAATAGGAATTAGTAAAACAGTTACTTTAAATGTTTGGCACCACATATTTTTACTAATCAACACATTGTCTCCTACTGTCCGACTCTAACGTTCTCTAACGTTTTAAAACAGTAGAAATCTACTCACCCAAACGTTAGATGTCATTGAATAGAAAAAAAAGATACTTTTAATGATTGGATAGTTATTTCCACTCATTAAAACATTAGTCTCTACTGTCTGACTTAGTATCTCTAACGTTTTAAAACAGTTATTTCTACTCACCCAAACGTTAGACGCTACTGAGTTACAGATTCTCTGACGTATTTTAAAAATTAATAAAAAATTACTTAATAGTAACTTTTAATGTTTATACGTCTATGTACTATGTACGTGAAAACTACTTAAATAACGATATGAATCACTGAAAGCGTATGTAATCATAGTATGAACAACTAGCTTTTAGAATTCGGTTATCGCGCGCTGTTCCCTCGAAAACTATGCATTTTTCCGGAATAAAAAGTAGCCTATTTCACTCTCGGGCCCATAAACTATCTCTATGCCAAAAATCACGTCGATCCGTCGCTCCGTTACGGCATGAAAGAGGGTCAAACATACAAACACACTTTCGCATTTATAATATTAGTATGGAAGTATGGATTCATCTATCAAGTTAGGAAGAAAGCGCCATCTACTAAAAAAGGTTTGTATCTTTAGGATGTCGATAGATGCCTGGGAGCGTATACCGTGTAGTTAGCTGTATGACCGCAAGATGGCGCGTTAAGTAAAATATAGCGCTAAGTAATATAATTATACACCCGACTGCTGCTCCTACAGGTTATGTTGCCCAGTTTACGAAGAACGTGGATGGATGAGGTTATATATAAGCATCTCTGACTCTGACACAAGTAAGCGCAAACATTTATTATTTTTTGGAGCGATATGTCTGCTAATGGTGACGATGCTTTGCCACCTCGTGGCAACACGCCTGCCGCGAACACGCAAGCGACGGTGATGCATGCCGCAAGCTCACATGCTAGCATCGAGAAACTGGAAGGCGCTCGCAATTACCATTCTTGGAAATTTGCCGTAAAAATGTCATTGATGCATGATGGATTGTGGGATATTGTGGAGACTGGTACAAATGCTGAGGGAGATGTGCTGCGTGACCAGCGCGCCCTAGAAAGAATATGCTTGGCTACTAAATCTAACCTATACCAATACGTAAGAAATGCCAAAACCGCTAAGGAGGCGTGGAAATGCCTTGCTGACGTCTTCGAGGATTCAGGTTTGGTGCGCAGAGTAGTTTTGTTAAGGCAATTGCATAGAATAAAGTTCTGCAATTTTACGTCTATGTCAGATTACATAGAAGCTATAATGACAAATGTTCAACAATTGGCCGATATAGGTAAAATAATTGAAGACACTGAAGTGGCAGAGGTACTGCTGAGCGGATTGCCTGTTGAATATGATTCTCTTGTTTCGAATTTGGAGACCGCAAATATGACAAAGAAGTTGTCCAGCGAAGTTGTTCGAGCCCGCTTGTTACAAGAGGAATACAGGAAGTCTGACTCCGAGAACAACACTGCATTTCTTTTGAAGAACAAACAATTCAAGGGAAGATGTCATTTCTGCAAGAAAGAAGGTCATGTGAAGGCAAATTGTTTCATATTGAAGCTGAAGCACAGGAGCAAGAGAAGCAAAGATCAGGCCATGGCTGCAGGTTTTGAGGTGCACCGAGACGTGTGGTTCGTGGACTCTGGATGTACTTCGCACATGTGTAATTATATAAACATGAAATTGAAGACAAAGAAATATAAACAGACCTATAGTTCCCTTAATGAGTCATATAAGAAAACGTGACAAACACACAAAATTGCTTTATTTTAAAAACCTATCCTTATCACTTTTGTGAGTGTTAACCTACTCTCCAAGGTCTATTTGAACAATTTTTTCAGAAATGCACACGTACAATTAAAAATATCCACGTCTCTGAGTCGTTCGCTATTGAAAATGAAATGAAAAAATGAAAAAGTTTTATTGATGCAGAAACAGTATAACATAAAATACAGTGTCAGCGGGCCCCAAACTAGGCAGTGCCTGTATCTTGGGCGCCCTGAAGAGTTGGTACCAATGCCACAATGTTATTAAATATTATTAAATATAATTAAATAGTTTATTATTAAATAGTTTGCAGGCTCGCTTTATGTGTGAATAAACGTTTTTCTATTTCTATTTCTATTTCTTTATAAAAACATTTCCAGCATAATGGGTCCGACTGCGAGAAATAGAAAAAAGATCTTTTTTACGACACTGGCGTTCTCGTCCGCGCGGAACTCTAAAATTAATGTTTTGTAATAAATCAGGGGTATCCAATTGAGAATGAATAATTTTATAAAGTAAGACAGAGTCCATTGAATCACGGCGGTCACTGAGTTTTTGAATTTTAAAGTGGTCACAAACATCTGTATAATCTGTGTATGTTTGACCAGTCCTAAAAGCAAGTGACTTTACAAATTTCTTCTGAAGTTTTTCTATTCTATTAATATGAATGGCATGATAGGGTTTCCAGACCGAACACCCAAACTCTAGACGACTGCGGACAAGACTGTTATACAAGATTTTATAAGTCAGAGGATTTTTGAAAGGCTTACTTACCCGCAAAATGAACCCCAGTTGTCTATATGATTTATTTAAAATTTACTGTACTGACATGGGAGTTGTGAATGATAGTAGCAACATTTTAGAGAGTATTAAATGTGATCATGATGAAGAGTATTGCTCTGCAAGTGAGAGTGGCTCTCTATCTGATGGTTCTGCGGGAGTGAAAGAGTGCTCACCGGGCAGCATCGTGTCTGCTGGAGGGGAAGCGACGGCAGAGGCGGAAGCCCGCCCTTCGACCTCTACAGAGCGTCCAGTGCGTAGTACGCGTTCTGCTCTACCAAAGAGGTATGCAGATTACGATTTATCTTTGATGGCAAATGGTCACGCGTTCGAGCCAACTACGTACGAAGAGGCCGTATCCAGCGCTGATGCTGATGACTGGCGAGTTGCTATGACGCAGGAATACGACTCGCTAATGAAGAACAAGGTTTGGAGACTGGTAGATAGACTTAAGAATGTCAATGTGGTAAAAATTAAGTGGGTATATAAAATTAAAAATGATATCTCTGGTAATTATATCTATATATATAAAATTCAAAGTCCTGACTGACTGACTGACTGATATATCAACGCACAGCCCAAACCACTGGACCTAGAGACTTGAAATTTTGCACATAGATACCTTATACAATGTAGGCATCCACTAAGGAAGGATTTTTGAAAATTCCCACGGGAACGGGAAAAAATCAAGATTTATATATTCGATTCTGAGTGACCCTATCTCAGTAACAATAATAACTAGACTCTTCAAATTTGTTACACAAGTAGGTATTACATTAATAAAAACATCAATTTCAGGATTTTTGGAAATTCCCACGGGATAAGGAAAAAACGGGATTTATATATTCAGTTCAACGGAATCCCATGAACAATAATTACTAGACTCTTCAAATTTGGCATAGAAGTAGGTAATTATAATAGTAAAAAACTATTTTAAGGATTTTTGGAAATTCTCACGGGATAAAGAGAAAACGGGATTTATATTCAGTTCAACGGGATGGTTTTATCGTTTTAACTGAAATTTAGTACCTATTTAGGTTCCTTGGGGGGTCTAGGGGTCTATTACAAAAGGATTTCCCGAAATTCTGACGGGAACGGAAAAAAACGGGATTTTTCGTTTTTATGGTCGTAGAAAGCTGAAATTTGGCATGTAGGTTGCTTGACGAGTGTAGAAATTCCTATGGGAAAGGGAAAAAAAACGGGATTTTTCGCTTAATGGATGCAGAAAGCTGAAAATGGCATGTAGATTGCTTGGGGAGTGTAGAGGAGCATTGAGAGTGGAGTTTTCGAAATTTCCACAGGAACGGGAAAAAACGGGATTTTTCGTTTTACTGGTCGTAGAAAGCTGAAATTTGGCAAGTGGGTTCCTTGGGGAGTGTAGGGGAGCGTTGAGAGAGAATTTTCCGAAAATTATTAACGGGAACGGGAAAAGTGGGACTTTTCTTTTTCTTTCTTATTTATTTTAAAAATATTTTTTTATTCGAAAGAGTATACTCCCAAGGTGGTCCACTGTCACCAAATTAGGGATCTCAGGGAAATCGAGGGTAAACTTCAAATTGTGTAGGGACGCATTACGTTTTTCATATATTTTCTCAGTATTTGCGTCTGATAGACATCATCTCATGTTGATGAGCTGATGATGGAAGGTAAAACTCCATAACGGTTAGGAGTTGAGGTTTTTTTTAAATATTATACCTAATATGCAGGTATAGACATTTAGTTGTTTTCATTCTGGTTACTCTGGTTATTCTGGTTACTCTGGTTATTCTGGTTATTTTGGTTACTGTTGGAAGGTATAACTCCTTAACGGTTAGGACACATTAGTACCTACGCCAAACCAATCAACTGATTAGAAAGAAAGAAAGAAGAAAAACTTTTTAAACTTTGTCTGTTTCTTTGTTTATTGGGGGTAATCTCTGAAACAACAGCTTTTTAAAAATCGCTACCCTAAATAATAGAAGCCTGTTTCAATTCAATCGCGGACAGTGTGGTTTTCTATTGAACTCACTTATTTTTATCCCACGGGAATCCTATGTCGCACAGGTACGAAGTCGCGGGCAAAAGAAATAAGTATTACATTAATTAAAACATTGATTTCAGGATTTTTGGAAATTCCCACGGGATAAGGAAAAACCGGCCAAGAGCGTGTCGGACACGCTTAAAATAGGGTTCCGTAGCCATTACGAAAAAATTAAGTAATATTTTTCTAAGGATTTCGTATTTTATACGGAATCTTCCAAGTTTAGGTATATTTCATACCTTACGCTGCTGTTTACTCATAAACTACTAATAATTCTTAAGCAAACTTAACCGTTATAGTTTTCCTTGGAAGTTTGATATACTGACTACCATCTTGAATTTTTCCAAATTTTTCCACCCACCGGTTTAGATTTTAGAGGGACGCTCGATTTTAATGAAAATTTGCACTTTAAAGTTGAATATTTCGCAAACAAATTATGGAATCGAAAAATCGTTTTAGCAAACCCCTAATGATTTTAAAATACCTATCCAACGATATCCCACATTATAGGGTTGGATAAGAAAAAAAAAAATCACCGCCACTTTACGTCTATGGGAGGTACCTTAAAAAAAATTGTTTTTGAATTTTTAATTATACTGTTTTGTCGGCATAGTTTACCTTTATATCCGTGCAAAATTACAGCTTTCTAGCATTGATAGTCCCTGAGCAAAGCCGCGGACGGACAGACAGATAGACAGACATGGCGAAACTATAACGGTTCCGTTTTTGCCATTTTGGCTCCGGAACCTTAAAAACGGGATTTATATATTCAGTTGAACGGAATCCCATGAACAATAATTACTAGACTTTTCAAATTTGGCATAAAAGTAGGTAATTATAATAGTAAAAAATGATTTTAAGGATTTTTGGAAATTCTTACGGGATAAGGAGAAAACGGGATTTATATTCAGTTCAACGGGATGGTTTTATCGTTTTAAATGAAATTTAGCATCTAGGTTCCTGGGGGGATCTAGGGTTTTATTACAAAAAGATTTCCCGAAATTCTGACGGGAACGAGGAAAAACGGGATTTTTCATTTTTCTGGTCGTAGAAAGCTGAAATTTGGCATGTAGGTTGCTTGAGGAGTGTAGGAAAGAATTAAAGAGATAATTTCCCGAAATTCCTACGGGAAAGGGAAAAAAACGGGATTTTTCGCTTAATGGATGCAGAAAGCTGAAAATCGGCATTTAGATTGCTTGGGGAGTGTAGAGGAGTATTGAGAGAGGACTTTACAAAATTCCTACGGGAATGGGAAAATCGGGATTTAATGGTCGTAGAAAGCTGAAATTTGGCAAGTGGCTTCCTTGGGGAGTGTAGAGGAGCGTTAAGAGACTCCTGTGTCGCACAGGTACGAGTACGAAGTCGCGGGCAAAAGAAACAAGTAGGTAGGTTTTCTAAAATTACACCTCTGACCTAAAGATGTGAAACAGGGCTTCAAAGGCGATTTTTAAATTCGAAAATTTGCAAATATAATTCTCCGAAAAAACAATTTAAACACGAAAATAAATATCGTAGAAAGTAAATCTGTGTTACCCCAAATTTAACGCGGGCGAAGCCGCGGGCAAAAGCTAGTATGTCATAAAACACGACTTGTCGCGAGGGGCTTTACGCAGCAGGAGGGGATTGATTACAATGATACATTCTCGCCTGTCGTACGCCACTCTACCATGAGGATATTATTTAGTTTGGCAAATGAACTAGATTTAAATATAGATCACATTGATGTAACTACAGCATTTTTGAATGGAAATTTAGAAGAGACCATTTATATGGAACAACCTAAAGGTTATAATGTAGACCATAATAAGGTATGTTTACTTCAAAAAAGTATATGTGGACTAAGGTAATCTAGTCGCATGTGGAATTTAAAAATTCATAATGTTCTGTGTAATAATGATTTGGTTCAAAGTAAATGTGAACCTTGTGTGTACTACATAAGGTCAAAAAATTATTTTGTTATTGTAGCATTGTACAGATGATTTTTATTTGTTTTATCAAAAAGGTAGCTTATGTAAAGTCAAGATATTGCAAATTTAGGTATGGTAGTGCGTAGATGTAGTATATTAGTGAACTAGGCTGATACTACGGGTGTCCCTATCGGGTAATCAATGTAAACACCAAGTTTACTCACGGTTTATTGTCCGGTAGGCACACAAAATCCATACACATAAAAGTCAGAAGGCACAAAGAATAGAAAGCACATACACAAGCACAGCGTAAAGTTTATAGATGAAGGATAGGCAAAGCAACAGTCAATAATAAGGAAGCCCAGAAATATAAATAAAAACAAGCGAATGCGATACGATTCGTATGCAGGTGAAAGGTGGATCGGTCATACGTTCCGCGTCGAATGCTAAGATTTGACTGGCTTGACCTCTGCGCGCTGCGCCGGCGATGCACCGGTCGTCTAATTCTAACGGTAAATCTCGCGTTAGAGCGTAGGACATGTCGATAGATGTTATCGATATATCGACCAGTCGATAAAATGTTGTGTTGTTGTTTTATTGTTGTGTAAATGTCCTAATGTATATATATATTTATTTATAATATAGTTTAAGTGTGTAAATAATAAATAGGTGTAATATGTATATATATTATTTTAGTGTTAGTATTAATTAAGTAGTAAGTGTACATAGTAATTAAGGTTAATATTAGTATAGCTGTTAGTGTAGTTATAAATCGTGGGAAAAAGCTATTTGAAGGAAAATACGCCACATCACTCCCCTCCAGAGACCGTCACGGGCGATAATAATCTGGAAATTTAACTAGACGGCCAGACCGGGTGACGTAGTTTTTGGGGAAGGTGGCGGCTGGTTCAGGATTTGGATTTCCTACATCGGTGGACAGTGTGAAGGCAGGTTTTAATCTATCTACGGACACTGTCTTCTCTTTGTTATTCAGAAGGATCTTAAAAACTTTATCTCCACGAGAAATAACTTTATGCGGTCCCGAGTATGCTGGCTGAAGGGACCCACGTGATGCGTCTTCTCGAAGGAACACTTGATCGCAAGTTTTGAGTTCCTTATAAACAAATACTTTTGGCGTGCTATGGCGGGCAGTAGGTACGGGTCTCAACTTTTCGGCGAAGTTTCTGAGCCTAGTGGAAAATTCGGAAATATCGGTAGTTCCACTCGTGCTTGGATCAAAGAACTCGCCGGGAAGTCTTAACGGTTCTCCATAAACCAATTCGGCTGAAGAGGATTGTAAGTCCTCCTTGAAGGCTGTTCTTATGCCAAGTAAGACCCAGGGTAAGGATTCTGTCCACCTCTCGTTGGCATGGCACACGATTGCGGCTTTGAGTTGTCGATGGAACCTCTCAACCAAGCCGTTACAAGCTGGATGATAGGCGGTTGTTCTCCTATGTTTAAATCCAGCCAGCTTAGAGAGGCACTGGAATAAGGCAGACTCGAAGGCTGCCACGGTCTGTTGTTATGTCCGTTGGACAACCACATCGGCACAACCAAGTCGACAGCAAGGCTTTCGCAACAGTCTCAGCCGTAATGTTTTCTATTGGTACTGCTTCCGGCCAGCGGGTAAACCTATCCACGGCCGTCAAACAGTACCGATAGCCTTGAGATATCGGCAGAGGACCGACCAGATCAATATGGATCTGTGTAAAACGGGCGCGAGGTAAACTAAAGGTGCCAAGGGGGGCTGTCACGTGACGAGTGACTTTGGCCCGCTGGCACTGCAGGCAGGCACGTGTCCACTCCCTACAGTCTTTCTGTACTCCTGGCCAAATAAACCTCTCCGAAATTAATTTAGCAGAGGCGTTGGCTCCAGGATGGCTGAGAGAATGTAGACTCTCAAACACTTGCCTTCGAGCAGACTTTGGGACGTAAGGCCTGGAAATTGAGGTGCTGACGTCACAGTATAGTGGCGTAGGGCTGCCGGGGATGTGAAGTCTTTGCAGCTGCAAGGATGAGCCTCCGCGTAAAAGTTCTTGCAACTCATGGTCAGAAACCTGACTTTCGGCCAGCGCCTCCAAGGTTACGGGCGCTCTCAATTCCTCTATACGGGATAAAGCGTCTGCAACTACATTATCCTTGCCAGATATGTGGCGAATATCCGTCGTAAATTGCGAAATGAAGTCCAGGTGTCTGTACTGCCTTGGCGAACAGTTTTTCTTTCGTTCGTGAAATGCGAAACTGATCAGCTTATGGTCAGTATAGACAACAAAATGCCTGGCCTCGAGCATATGGCGGAAGTATTTTATCGCCTCATAAATGGCAAGTAGTTCCCTGTCATAGGGCAAATATTTTGTTTGGGACGGGGACAGCTTCCTGGAGAAAAAAGCAAGGGGTTCCCAAACATTATCTTTTTCCTGCTGAAGAACTGCTCCAATGGCCTTGTCTGAAGCGTCTGTAACTAAGGCAAGGTTTGCGGCACAATCGGGGTGAGCAAGCAAGGCAGCATCAGATAAGCTCTCTTTACAGGCTTGGAAAGCTGCCAGAGTATCCCCTGAAAGGGTAATAGGTTGCGATCCTTTTACCGAGCCTGTTAAAAGTGCGTGAAGTGGGGCTTGGGTCTGGGCTGCTAAAGGAAGAAATCTCCTATAAAAATTAAGCATTCCCAAAAAACCCCTGAGTTGACGCACAGTAACAGGCGTCGGGAAATCTCTAATGGCTTGCACTTTTGAGTCCAGTGGCTTGCATCCATTACTTGAGATACGATATCCCAAGAAGGTTACCTCGCTTTCGCCAAAGACACACTTGGAGGTGTTCACCAGCATGCCATACTCATTCAGTCTTGCAAAAACTATGCGCAAGTGTTCCTCGTGCTCAGAAGGGCTCCGTGAATAAATAAGGAAGTCGTCCAAATATGAGTAGACGAAATCAAGTCCTATAGTAATTTCATCCACAAACCGCTGAAATGTTTGGCCTGCGTTACGAAGACCGAACGTCATGTACGGGAATTCGTACAAGCCAAACGGAGTCGTTATAGCGGTTTTTGGAATGTCCTCAGGGCTGACAGGTATCTGATTATAAGCCTTCTCAAGATCCAATGTGCTAAAAATACTACAGCCAGCTACATTGTGAGTGAAGTCGTGAATGTGCTTAATCGGATATCTGTCAGGCACTGTACGGGCGTTTAACTTACGGTAATCACCGCAGGGACGCCATCCGTTGTTCTTCTTCGGCGCCAAGTGAAGAGGCGACGACCACGGGCTATCTGAGGGTCTAGCTGTACCACTGGCTAGCATGGACTGGAACTCATTTTGGGCAATCTTCAGCTTATCGGGAGCTAAACAACGAGGGGGGGAAGCAACTGGGGGTCCTGGTGTCGTTCGTATGTGGTGAACTGTATTGTGTGGGGTGTTGTGGTGTTTACCGGCTGGTCGAGTGATATCGGGAAACTCGTCAAGTATCTTATGATAACGTGTCTCACCAGTCAAAACCTTAACCAACGATACATTATTACAGTTAGCAGAAGTAGCATTAACAGTGATAGAAGTTACATTATCTATTAACCGCTTATTGCGACAATCCACTATCAAATTGTAATAATTTAAAAAATCTACACCAATTATAGGTTTTGTAACATCGGCGACAACAAAACGCCATGTAAAAGTTCTACGCAAACCAAAATCTAAGTCTAGATTTACATAACCAAAGGTAGCGATGTTTGAACCATTTGCAGCACACAAATAATAGTCAGTCCTTGAACGACGATCACGAAGAGCCGACCGTGGAAAGACGCAGAGGTCGCTTCCAGTATCGACCAGAAACTGAGTCTTCGAAGACCGGTCGGTGACGAATAGACGGCCAGTTGAAGTGGAGGGGCAATCGTCCGCCGCCATTATCGACTGCCCTTGGAGTTTTCCGGCTTATAGTCGCATGGCTTGACGCATTTACTGGCCTTCTCTCCAAACTTCCCGTGGTACCAGCATAGCGGGAACTTTCTGGATTGGGAACGATGCCTGGATGCACTACGGTTACGTCGTTGAGCTGGTGCACGGGATCTGGACTTCCTTCCTGCCGCAAGATTCTGAAACTGCTTCCGAAGCTCAGCAACTTCACGAACGAGGTCATCAAGGGCAGAACCAGGAACAGCACTATTCACAGCTGCAATCCTTGGTGAAGAAGGGATAATATCATGCACTCTATCAGCCAGATCTGCGAGTTCTTCCAGCGATGCACTATCTGGTTGGCCTGCCAGCACCGTTTGGATATTAATTGGCAGTCGATTAATCCACAAGGTCTTCATAAAATCGTCAGTTACGCTTGATCCTGCAAGGCCTTGGAGGTGGCGAAGAAACTGTGATGGTTTTCTATCACCTAGCTCTTCATGCTGCAATAACTGCTTGCTCTTATGCTCCTTAGACGCACTTAAGCGCTTGACAAGCTCAGTTTTAAGTTTGTCATATTTATTATTCGTTGGTGGCTTGATGATAATGTCCTTTATCTCCCTTAAGTGTTGGTTGTCGAGATGGCCAATGACATAATTGAATTTAGTGGAGTCACTAGTGATGCCAGAAATAGCAAATTGGCCTTCAACCTGGGCGAACCAGATCTCTGGTTCCTCCGCCCAGAAAGGTGGCACTCTAACTCCGACCTTACAAATATCGGCCTGCTTTATCGATAATGTCCCATCACTAGCGCCGGGTGCCGGCATATGTGTATCTTCGGATTCGTTTCTCATATTCTCAATTAGGGGTCACCAGTTTAGGTATGGTAGTGCGTAGATGTAGTATATTAGTGAACTAGGCTGATACTACGGGTGTCCCTATCGGGTAATCAATGTAAACACCAAGTTTACTCACGGTTTATTGTCCGGTAGGCACACAAAATCCATACACATAAAAGTCAGAAGGCACAAAGAATAGAAAGCACATACACAAGCACAGCGTAAAGTTTATAGATGAAGGATAGGCAAAGCAACAGTCAATAATAAGGAAGCCGAGAAATATAAATAAAAACAAGCGAATGCGATACGATTCGTATGCAGGTGAAAGGTGGATCGGTCATACGTTCCGCGTCGAATGCTAAGATTTGACTGGCTTGACCTCTGCGCGCTGCGCCGGCGATGCACCGGTCGTCTAATTCTAACGGTAAATCTCGCGTTAGAGCGTAGGACATGTCGATAGATGTTATCGATATATCGACCAGTCGATAAAATGTTGTGTTGTTGTTTTATTGTTGTGTAAATGTCCTAATGTATATATATATTTATTTATAATATAGTTTAAGTGTGTAAATAATAAATAGGTGTAATATGTATATATATTATTTTAGTGTTAGTATTAATTAAGTAGTAAGTGTACATAGTAATTAAGGTTAATATTAGTATAGCTGTTAGTGTAGTTATAAATCGTGGGAAAAAGCTATTTGAAGGAAAATACGCCACACAAACATTAGAGAAAGAATTTAACATTAAAAATCTGGGTCCCATACAAAGCTACTTATGTATCTGTGTTCATAGAGATAGGAAAAATGGAACTTTGTCTTTGGATCAGACTGTATACATACAGAGCATTTTAAATAAATTTAATATTACTAATTGTAAGCCTGTATATACACCTATGCTTCAGTTTACTAAGTTAGAGTTGGAAAATAAGAATGAATGTTTAAGTGATGACACATACAGACAGTACAGACAGCTTATTGGTTCATTAATGTATTTGTCTATCTGTACACTCGGTGCCCTCACTTAGGTATCCAGGCTGATTTTTTTTTTTTTTTTTTTTTTCTTTTGGCTATGCCTTTTGATTGAGCCAGCGTCATGTCGATTTGTCATAAATAAAAATTTTTCGGCGGAGAAGAGGCAGATCCAGGCTGATTTCGCGGTAGTGAACGCGCACCACTACTATTACTACGACTACCCTACATTTATTTCACTAACAGTAGGTGTACTTAGTTAAACAATCTATCTTTCATTCATAAAACACCTTGAGTTCTAGACAGGAATTAGGATGAATTGTCTTTTTTTTGTTGCAATGTGTTTGTTTGTTTACTTTGCATGTTAACATCGATTGTTATTGAATTTAGTTACATAAGTAATCATCATCATCATCATCATCTCAGCCGCATGACGTCCACTGCTGGACATAGGCCTCCCCCATAGACCTCCAGTTGCTTCGGTTGGCAGCGGCCTGCATCCATCGTGAACCCGCGGCTTTAACCAGGTCATCCGTCCATCTCGTTGGTGGACGTCCTACGCTGCGCTTGCCGATCCGTGGCCTCCACTTGAGAACTTTTCGGCCCCAACGGCCATCTGCTCTCCGTGCTATATGGCCCGCCCATTGCCACTTCAACGAGCTAATCCGCTTGGCTATGTCGGTGACCCTTGTTCTTCTACGTATCTCCTCATTTCTGATTCGATCCCGTAGAGAAACCCCAAGCATAGCTCTCTCCATAGCTCGCTGAGAAACTCTGAGCCTATTCATAAGGCCTACAGTAAAGCACCACGTCTCGGATCCATATGTCATCACTGGCAACACACATTGGTTAAAGACTTTCATCTTAAGGCACTGAGGAATTTTGGACGAAAAGACATAGCGGAGTTTCCCAAACGCTGCCCATCCGAGTTGGATTCGACGATTGACCTCTTTCTCGAAGTTGGACTTACCTAATTGGACAGTTTGTCCTAGGTATACATACGCGTCAACAACTTCAAGAGCCGAATTCTCAACCAAAACAGGGGTAGGCAGCACATGGACATTCGACATGACCTTTGTCTTGTCCCCGTTCATTTTGAGGCCCACCCGTTGGGAGACTCGATTGAGGCCTTCGAGCATCGTGCTGAGTTCCTCCATCGAATTTGCCATGACCACGATATCGTCGGCAAACCGAAGGTGAGTGATGTATTCGCCGTTGATATTGATGCCTAGTCCTTTCCATTCCAGAAGCTTGAAGGCGTCTTCCAAAGCGGCAGTAAACAGTTTCGGAGATATGACATCTCCCTGTCTTACGCCTCTTTTCAAGGGAATCGCCTTCGAACTCTCTTCCTGTACTCGGACCGACATAGTGGCGTTTTTGTACAAACACTTCAGCACCTCTATATATCGATAGTCAATACGGCATCGTTGGAGGGACTCCAGCACCGCCCACGTTTCGATCGAATCAAAGGCTTTCTCGTAGTCCACAAACGCTAGACACAGCGGCAAGTTATACTCTTCGGTCTTCTGTATGACCTGCCGCAGCGTATGTATATGGTCCATGGTACTATAGCCTTTTCGGAACCCGGCTTGTTCGGGTGGCTGGAAGTCATCGAGCCTGCGTTCGAGACGGTTTACAATGACCCTGGAAAACAGCTTATAAACATGGCTCAACAGCGAGATGGGCCTGTAGTTCTTCAATAGGGTGTTATCACCCTTCTTGAAGAACAACACCACCACGCTCCTGTCCCACGCTTCTGGCGTTGTGCCTTCAAGCAAGACGGAATTGAAGAGCCTCTGAAGGACTTTAAGAGCCGGTGATCCACCCGCCTTCATAAGCTCTGACGTAATTCCGTCCTCACCCGGCGCCTTGTTGTTCTTAAGCTGTTTCAGGGCCATCCTTATCTCGTACAGGCTGATGTCCGGGATATCCTCGGTATAGTGTCGGGTCAGTTTGGCTCTTGGGTCTAGAGTCGCCGCACTGGAAACAGGCTTAGTGACGGACTCGTAGAGCCGTCCATAGAACTCCTCGATCTCCCTCAACACTTCCGCTTTTGTCGACGCTACACTGCCATCCTCCCTCTTCAGCTTTGTCATTTGGCTTTGCCCAATAGACATATCTTTTGCGAACACTTAAGAGCCTTTATTCCGCTCTATCGCATCCTTAACACGAGCGGTATTAAAAGTACGAATATCGTGTCGCAAGGATTTCGAAATTTGTCTATTAAGCTGCCTATGTGACTCAGCATCATCGGGAGACTGCAGTCGAAGCGAGCGTCGTTCAGCCATAAGGTTAAGGGTATATTCCGAGAGCTTCCGAGTTCTACTGGTACGGTGAGTCCTAAAGAACTGAGACCCTACCGCATGGACAGTTTCTACGAACCTGTTATTTATTTCGTCCACTGATGCGTTATCTTCCAGGCAGTCAAAGCGATTTGAGAGCTCGAGTTGAAAGCGCTCGGGGTTTTCGATTTCAAATTCAAATTCAAATTCAAATTCTCTTTATTCACATAAAATATGGTACAATAGGTGATAAATTAACATTTCCAGTACAAAAACATATTTTGCTACATAATAGCATGCAAAGTTATCTTAAAAGTAAACATAGGCATCATAACTAATCATAATCATAAGCAGAACACAAAGTAGCATAGTTATGTGATTTGAGCGCGGGTAGGTCGGAGCGTGGACTTCATCAGACGGGACCGCTCAATTTTAACGTTTATATTCAATGTACCTCGTACTATTCGGTGATCACTGCCGGTTTTCACCCTATGAATCACAGAGACATCATTGAATACCCGTCTCTTGTCGGTCATGATGAAGTCTATCTCATTTTTTGTGGAGCCATTAGGACTCATCCAGGTCCATTTCCTTTGAGGCAGCTTCTGGAAGAAAGAATTCATCATAAAAAGTCCTTCTTTCTCCAGAAAATCGGCCAGCCTCTGTCCTCTATGGTTCCGTTGCCCATAACCGAAGCTCCCCACTTTCAACTCGTTATCACTTCTCTTACCTAGCTTCGCATTGAAGTCACCCATAACAACATTGAAGTGAGTTTTATGAGTGTGTATGGCCCTACTAATGTCCTCATACATAGACTCTACTTCCTCATCTGGATGTGACGAGGTCGGTGCATATACCTGAACGACCTTCAGCGAATATCTCTTAGATATTCTGAGTGTTAGGTATACGACCCTGCTTGACACACTTTCAATGGTAATGATGTTGTTAACAAGGGACTTGTGGACGAGAAATCCCACACCACCTTGGGACGGTTGGTCGCCCTCCCGGTAGAAGAGCAAATTACCAGACTTCAGGGTTATCGTGTCCTCTCCCTGTCTACAGACTTCAGATAACCCCAAAATATCCCACCGTCACTTGCTCATTTCTTCCTCCAGCTCTATAATCTTTTCGTCCGTCTTCAAAGTGCGCACGTTGTGTGTTGCCAGGGCCAGTCGTCGTTTGTTGTGGTAGCCGGGTGTCTGCCGGGGATTCTTAGCACCCCTTGCCCCGCCGTTACCACGACCGCTACCGTAGTCGGGACTAGCGGGGCTGCCGGGGACTAGGGGCCTGGGTAAAAATTGTACTTTCATTTGAGGTTGGGGTGGGGGGGGGGGTTGCCAATACTCGCCACGCTTGGCAAGCGGGTTGGCGAGCGCAGTATAGGATGTAAGAGTCCCCAAGAAGACGCTGCTGCCCATCTTCTGGTATTATGCCTCAGCCGGTTTCTACGGCGCCCACGGGAAGAGAGGGGGAAGCAACATTCTTATGCCGGTGCCCCACGGCATGACATAAGTAATGTATAAAGTTAATAGGTATATGTATTTGATAAAATTTTGTAGTTATATTCGTTCCAATTTTAAATTTTTCTATAAGTCTATAATGTTGTTTTCTTCCATACTCAATGTGATTTATAATAATAAAATTAATATTTTGACGTGTTAGGTATTCAAATTATTTTATTAATATTACGAGTAACTATACGTAAGAGGGTAAGTAAATAAGAAAAAAAAACAAAGATGATATCTTTTATAACTTTTATTGCCCCACCTTATATGAATTTAATTAACCTTCTCCCCTTCAACTTCATATGGATTAGATACTTAGATGGCACCACAGCACGGTGGTCACTATCACCATTCTTATTATTCCATTCCGTTGTTCGTGTCAGTTTTTTTACTTTCATTTTTATTGGCACTACTAGATGGCAGCACTGCGTTGCTAAGGTATACCTCAGAATCATTTCACTTTATTATTAATAATTTTTGTGATTGACTGATTACACATTACACTCATAAACGATTTCATGTGCTAGGTTTATTCCTCGCTTCTTGAAATTTTGAAGCTAGATAATCAAAAAACCAGCATGAATCCTGAGGATCGAACCATCAACCACATGCTTCACAGCCGGCCACCGAACCATTGGACCAAACGGTGCTTTTACTGTCATTATGAAAATTAAAACTGGTTGTTGCAAACTGACGTCATTAAAAACGTTCTACCATCCGTTCTACCAGCTTATAACGATTTACCCGCACATAAGGTTATTTACTAGTTAATTTCTACCCCAATGTAGACTTTATTATGCGATTCGTTTCTTGCTTTCGGAACAACCACTGTGTCGCTTCGCTATTTTTTTCTACAATGTCATCAAATCATTTAACTCCTTTTATGAAGGCGAAAATAATCGTGTTATTTGAGAATAACACTTCTATTAGTGAAATTGCTCGTCAGCTCAATTTAACGGTAAGTAAAATGTTGTGCAAATATTGCAAAGTTAGTATACCTACTGTATTTCTTGTGATAATATTGTATCGTTTAATCTTTGTAGGTATAATAGCGTCGTTATGTTTTTTGTATAAAAATAAACATATATAACATAACATTAGACTTAATATAATTTTCTTTTACAGAGAAAAACCGTCAGGCTGTGGGTAAAACGGTATGGAGATTCTGGCGACATAGAAAGGAAGCGTCCAGGTTTTCAACCCACTATGTTTACGCCTCAATCTGCACGTCATCAAGATATTGTTGCAAGACGCACTGCAAACCCTTTCCTATTAACCAAGGAGACGGCAATTGCTCACCGTATAGCAGTTAAGACAGTGCGAAAACACTTGCACGTCGCTGGGTTTAAAACATACCGACCAGCAAAAAAAATCGCACTATCCCACGTTCACCGACAGCAAAGGATTCGTTTTGCTGAAGAATATTTAAATTTTGATTGGTGTAATAATATTATTATATTCACTGACGAAAAGTAGTTCAAGTCTGACAAAGATGGTCGCAAGATACTATGGCGGAAACACGGAGATAGGTTTAATGAATGTTGTGTGTTACCAACCAGAACTAGCGGCAGAATAACCGTGGCTTATTGCGGATGGATGTCATCAATGGGGCCAGGTGAAATTGTGGAAGTTGGTGGTCGCATGAATAGCGCAAAATACTTAGATATTTTGCGCGATGTCATGTTACCAACTGTGCGTGTTGCGTATCCTGAGGGCCAAATATACTTGATACAAGACAATAGTTCGGTGCACAGTGCCCGAATCGTGCAAGACTGGGTCACTGCGCAAGATGACATTACTATTATTAACTGGCCGTCAAAAAGTACAGATCTAAATGTTATAGAAAATTTATGGGGTCAAATGGTCCTTAACTGGGATCCATCTAACGTAAGGACAACGCAAAACCTCAAGGAACTAGTTCATTCAACTTGGGAATCCATGCGAGGCGGTGACTTATGTTTAACATTGGTAAATAGTATGAGAAGCCGCCTTCAACAAGTAATCGACAATGAAGGTAGATCCTTGAGGTATTGAAAATTAAATAACTATGCTTCGTTCTTTTTTAGCATTGGTAATAAGGTAAGCGAACTTGACGCATATTTTTATTTAAAAACAATTTTGAAAAATAAGTCACAATCACAACAAATATGTAACAATTAGCAAGAACATTGTGATATTATATTATTTTGGTATGTAAGTAATAGTTACTGTTTTTTTATTTAAAACGATTTCAATAAAAAAAACACTCGTCAAGATTGTTTACCCTTTTTCTAATGCTTAAAAAAAACGAAGTAAGTATTCGAGGTTCTTCTGACCGCTGTAAACTGCTATACTTAAAGCTTATTTTTTGTAATTATTCAAGTAAGATGGCAAAGTGATGGTATTGTAATTAGATGAAACATAATGCATGTTTCTGTCTATATTTACATGTTAATTCACTGTGTGCCTATCTACTTTTATAAAATAAATTAAATCATGAATGGCAATTATGTTGAATACTCACTTTTCTTACAGTTATAAATTACGAAATGTTACGGTTTGCTTAATACGGTTCATTGTCAGAACAAATGTTAATCGAATTCAATAAAAATATGTGTTTTTCTGTAAAGAGAATAAAAGTCTTTTCAAACTTATTTAATTTTTTCATTTACTTACTCTAATTCTGTATTAGATTACAAACTTAAATAAAACTTGTAAACTAATTAAATAACCTGGTTAAATACTAAAAGCGTATATAAAAAAAAAAAAAACAAAAAGACCGACAGCCGACATTCATCTATCTGACTCGAACCTTAGTCCTCATGATTAGTAAGCCGACGCTGGACCGCTAGGCCATGAAGTATGTTCATGGTTAGAGCAAAAATAAGCACCTATTTATATTAGAAACGGTAGTCTTCAACTAGGGATTCATTGATCTTATACCATACAAACATTTACCCACATTTATGTTTATAATATTCATTCAACTGTAATGCGCGATCAAAACTCCTAATCTGTGTGGATACCTAAGTGAGGGCACCAGCTGTACACGACCTGATATTGCTTTCGCATGTAGCAAACTTAGTCAGTATAATAACTGTTATGGGAAATCACATTGGTCAGCTGCCAAGCGTTTGCTATGATATTTAGCAGGTACAATTAATTACGGTTTATTGTATGTAAAAAGTAAGGAATTGTCATTAATTGCATATAGTGACGCTGACTGGGGAAATGACTGTCTTGATAGAAAGTCTTGTACTGGTTTCGTTATAAAGCTGGGAAATAACACATTTAATTGGGAATTCAGGAAGCAAAGGTCGGTAGCGTTGAGTAGTACTGAAGCTGAGTATATGGCTATAACAGATGTATCTAGGGACTTATGTGTAAAGCCTTGCTAATTATGATTGTATACATGCATCATGAATTGTTTGTTTATACTAAGTTAGCATGATAGGTTGTTATTTTATGGTTTGGTCTGTCTGTATACCTACTTGTTGCATTGTGTAGAGTCAATAAAGTATTGATGTAGAGTCTACATAGAGTCGATGTAGGATTGATATAGAGTCAATGTAGAGTCATAAAGCATGCGATTTGTTGTGCCTGGCATTAGATTATAATGCATAAGGGGAAGTGTTAAGATTGCTATTGAATGGGCATGTAGATATGCATTAACTCTATTGCATGGCATGCCTTATGACTTTTGTATTATGACAACACCATGGTTTGTCTATTCTGTTTCTACTCGTCTTGCGCCGCCCGTACGACTCACTGCTTGTTATTGTGCTGTAAACTGTAAACGAATAAATCCTGATTCATCTGAGAGATCATCCGTCTTCTTTTTATTGGATCCACGATAAACCTCTGAAAGGACACCCGACTGCTGCTCCTACAGGAGCAAGTAGCATTTTCCATGATCTGTAAGTACAGAACAAATTCAAGAACAAAGATCCTGAATTTTGTGCCCAAAACCGGTCTTAAAGAGTATTACAAAACTATTCTAAGACTATATCAAAATGCTTTAAGCTTTATTAAAAACGCATCGGTGGCTTATTCGAGACCACATTTTGCTAGTTGGGTAGTAACGATAAATCTAACAGCAAGAGTCGCCATAGTTGTGACACGTCATCAGTTCTCATTCCACCATTTTAAAAAGCGACAACATGCATTTTGATATGCAGTGGACTACGCTGATTCCAAAGATACCACTTGTCGGTATAAGTAAATAAACCTTTTCAGTCCTACGAAAATTTCTACTCTTCAGCTTGGTTTCTCTACCTACTTTTACCTAGCAACAGTAGCCAGCAACAAAGTACGTCCTAGATTCAAGGCCGCGCGCGACTCGCGGGGGTCAGACAACGTGACAACGTCGCGTCGCGTGCGCCAACGGGACTAATCTATGAATCTTGTGTTCGAAATAAATTAATTTATTATTATTTACCTATGATTAAACCGATCGAGTATGAATTTGATAAATTTCGCCCGCCCAAGCATTTTCCATGAGCCGTAGAGGTTGAAAACGTAAAAAATATAATGCTTATGTACTCGCGAAGTCTAATGTAGGTACAGTACAGCTACAGCTCACAGAGCCACTAGTAAAACTTTGACTTTGACTCATTAATACAATAATTAACTGACACACTGACACTTCAGCTGCCGTCGTATTCCAAGTTTTTACTTAGATATAATACGCTGATAAATAGAATATGTAGGTATATAAGTAAAATATATATATACAAGTACCATAGTGTTCTCATAGGTTTTCCTGTACCTAATCTATACTTATGTATAGAACTACTAGCTTTTGCCCGCGGCTCCGCCCGCGTGGAATTCGGTTGTCGCGCGCTGTTCCCTCGGGAACTCTGCATTTTTCCGGGATAAAAAGTAGCCTATGTCACTCTCGGGCCCATAAACTATCTCTTTGCCAAAAATCACGTCGATCCATCGCTCCGTTACGGCGTGAAAGAGGGACAAACATACAAACACACAAACACACTTTCGCATTTATAATATTAGTATGATATGATATTAGTGTTAATTATGAGATTAAATAAACAAATAAATAATAAATAAATTAGTATGGATTTTCTGTATTTTTCAAAAATTTTGGCCGCGTAATTATGTACTTACCTTACTTACCTACTTAAATACTTTGTTCGGTCTGAGCGAAAAAGCGCTGATGAACGTGACTTGGCACTAGTTGGCAGGCTCTCACAACGTACAAACTAATTTCAATCTTTTAGCTCACTGTTAAACAACGACAATAAAGTCTAGATTAGTTTGCATGCGTTGAGCATTGTAGAGGTATGTATGTATGTGTAAGTATGTTATTTTAGAGATGTATGTATGTAAACTCTTTATTGTAAATACTTATAAAAAAAAGAAACAAATAATTTTGACAAACGTTGAGTGAGACACATATGTACCTACTTAAGCACAAAGTAAGTAAGTACCTAACTACCTAGGTATTGTCCGCCTGGCCGACCAACGCGTTGCCGGGCAAATTCAAATGTGGCCCGCAGGCCAGAAGGGCTACTCCGAAACACGAAATTCGAAGTTCGTATCGTGCCGTTCCTCTCACTCTCGTATTAAATGACATAAGCGTGGTTCGTGGTAGTCTTGCTGGGTTTGGCCACCCTTGAACTAAGCTAGCGTCCGCATCTAAAATTTTGTAATTTAGGATTCAATAGGTAAAAAAGTACGAAATATTCAGTACGGTGTGACTCCGGTAAATAAATAGTAAAATAAATAGTAAAGGACCTAAGATTGTGTTTCTTTTGTGCGTCCCAATAAGCTCTCCGAGTTTGCTTCAAAAAAATAAGCCTTATTGCTCTTGGTATAGCGAAAATTTAAAAAAAAACAAGATTTTTACAAATCCGTAAAACGGGGTCAGTAGACACGACATATGGGGTGAATAGAAAATTCACTTAAATTCGGTCAGGGTTGTCATGATTGTGAAAAAAATTATGCGGGTGATAGGACCTTGCCAAAGGAATAAAAAAAAATACTACATTACTGTAGAGGTCAGGAAATTTTAAGAACCATTTCTATTAACCCCTCCGTGTTATTTTTCACCCCACTGTCGTGTCTTCTCACCTCATACAGCGTGCCTAATTGTACCGATTCAGGTCTTCACATCGGTCAAATTCACAAATATAATTAAATATATTACATCATTATGAGTTTATTAGGCTCAAATGATTTATTTAATCTCAGCTCGGACAAAGTCGCGAGAAAAAGCTAGTTTACTGGCACGTAATAAATTAACACATTTTATGAGTTTCAAAACATTCCTTAGCTGGGACATTGAAGGGCCGATATGGTTACAAGTGGCATAAAAAAATGTCATAGTGGAAACAGAAAACAGTATACTATCTTGCCTTGCTTCTACGCTGCATGTGAGCGTTGAGTCTGTGTCTGTGCGACACTTATATTTGATGTCATACAGAATACGCCTTTCATATAAAATAATAAACATACATATATTACAAGGCCATCGCAATACTTATCATTAAACTAATGATCACATTTGGTTATAAATATAAACCAATGTTCATATTAATTTACTTCTGACTTTAATATTCACTCTCTGACTGAATGATCAGTGAATAATTCTCGCAGTCGTTCAGAGGTTGACTGGAGGAAATTCTTTGTGAATAGGGGAGCATTATTGTACAGATGTTTCGCCATTTGTCAACTATTAGTTGAATAAATAATTACTTAAAAATACTATAATGATGGTTCAGTATAATCTATCATAATTTATATAGTTCATCTGATTTTATCAGTGACCTACATATCAATCATTGTATTTACACAGTGAAAGGCCACATATTCTTTACATAATATATGGTTTCTATACACAATAAGAAAATTATATTACGATAGTAAAAACTAAATACTCGTTTTGACATGATACTGACTGGGCTGAACAAAGCAGCAGCATTCGTTCTTTTACTAGAGTGGGCCTACTGTTTTTATTTCTGACTGTGAGTTTGCTTTGGTTTTGGAGCTTGAGGGTTGAAGGGAGAGTCGTGGAAGTGCAGGCAAGTCATGGTAGTGAGAGTTGAGAGTCGAGTTGTGTTTTAAGCAAAAGATTAATTTAATTTAATTAAGTGAGACCGGCTCACATACTTTTGATTATTAGTGTTTATTATTGTTATTTTGTGTCCTGTGATGGCGAATTCCTTCTTGGTGATATCGTTTTTGTTTACAATAGACTACTGTTATTACAATTTAAAATCTGTCATTTGCTGAGATAGAATAAGAGCAAATTAGTACTTATAAATTTTACCAAGACTTACTTAAAGCTGGATACGACCAAAAGCGATCCATAGTTGTCTTTTCCTAACCAAGGGAAGATTAACTACTTGTGCTTTATTTATTTATTGGTTTACAACTGATTATTATTTTATCAAGTTATATCAGTCTGAGTTAATGACAGATTACTGACAGAATTTATCTAAAACTTTGGTCTTAATTGTGAGATTTTATGACTCTATTAATCTTTGCTTTATTTTGAATTGCATTATGGGTGTATATATTTTATACTTCTTAGATCCCATTATTTACATTTGAAACCAGTAATGATTAGATTACAACAGTTTCTATAAGTAACTAATCATTTACATTAATTAAAACAAAGAAACACCCAAATATTTATTAAAGTAGTTTTCCTTCTGAACCTATATAAAAGGTCAGCATAGGGTAATTAGAGACCTAGGAAACCTGGTTTCTTGCATCCTCTTTCCCTTTGATAAACTGTGACGTAACTTACCGACTATTAACAAGTAAATTCTACTGTCTTGTGTTGGAGTCTCTTAGGGTCTATGGAACGAGAGACACAGCTACTGGTAAATAGCCAGGGAGAAAACTCCAGGGCGGAGGTGGGGCCCTAGCCTTGACACAAAACATAATTGCTTATTTTCCTTCATAATTACCTACTGTGTACAATTTTAACAAATGTTTAATTTTAGGTAATATAGCGACATTCATTTTTTATTACGAATTTTATAGTTATTACGTTCCATTTACGTTTAGTGAGATTATTTTTTATAGGACAGATTTTATTAGGTTTTATTCATAGACATCCCTTACTTCTACTAAACGAGCTTGGTTTACTATTCACAACGTAGGACACTAGACGATCACATGGCCAAAACAAATTTCCTTCTTAAATTTCCTTCTACTTGTCCGCAATAATTTCCCTTTCAGTAAATTCCGTATTTTAAAATTATTTTAATACTTGTCCGGATTTTATTAGATTTTTAATTCATACGTGTTTTAAATAAAAAAATTAGATAATATTTATTTATTTTAAATAAGGGGGGGTGTTACAATTTGATGAAACCGTGACCAGGATGTAGTTGGGTTTATTTTATTTTATTTTTTTAGTCTTAACACAGTTTAATTTTGTATTTTATAAGTATTTCTAGTTATGGTTATTTATTCGGACGAGTAGAATAGGTAGAAGGTAGGTAAGTTAAAGACTGTTTTACAGTCAATTTGTTGTCGTGAGAATGGAAAGTAGATAAGGGATGTGTTTTTTTAACTGTTTGCTGAGTTTAATTAATTGACTAATCTAATACTTTCACTTCGTTTGGTATATTTTAAATTTCACTTTTTGTTTAGTTCACAAAAGGCATCTTTATTTTAATGAAATTTTAAAGTAATCAACTGGCATCGTTTTTCTCTTAAAATGTACATTTTTAACTTTAGTTTGTTGTCAAATCATTCATAGAGGGACGAAAACTGAACAGTTTTTAGAAATAACGTCCCATGTTAATAGACAATAGACCGTTCTTAACAACATGTGTTGTATTCAGGTAACTAGCGTGTCTGTCCGTTTTGGAAAAAAAAAATCAGAGTGCAGTTTTTACGCGCGCACAAATTGTCAGCTCTTTGTTTTTGTTTAGGAAAAGTTATCCTTATACCATTGGGTTACGAGTGTTATTATTAGACCTTTGCAGTCTGTAGTAGCTAAAATTATAATATTGCATTATCTCTTGTGCATTACTGATTTAAGTAATTTCTATGTCCATTTTTTTAATTTATCCTGTTTGAACCAGTAATTAAAAAAAAATCGGTTCTATCAACAAATGTTAGAATTGATCTCTAGAGAAATATTGTCCTTATTAAATACATCATCATCATCATCACACACATCATCTGTGGGGCATCCACTGTTGAACATAGACCTTCGTCATTAAATATGTATCCCATTAAAATTATAAATGCGAAATTTTGTAGGTCTGTTTGTTGTTTGTCTGTTTGTTTGTTTGTTACCTCATCACATCTTAACCATTGAGCCGATTTGAGTGAATTTCAGTACACAGATAAATTTATTATCGAAGAAGCACATTGGATAGTTTTATCTTATAAAATTGCATTGTTCCCGCGGGATAGCCATAAACGAGTACTGCGCGAACGAAGTCACGGGCAATGAGTATTGTGTAAATAAAAATAGACATTAGACATTTACATTTCCGTGGAGTGCCGGCTTAAGAATAGCACCCCCCCAACTCTTCTCGCGGGTGTCGTAAAAGGCGACTAAGAGACTTTTGCGACCAAGTACATATCGGTCTCACCGGTGTCGGGCAGCAGCGATGCCGGTGTGAATATACTGCGATTGCCAACCCGCCTGCTCAGCGTGGCAATTAGAGCAAACCCGACCAAAATGGCAAGTCAACACGGACCACGGCCCCCAGTTCCCGGCCGCCCTGCTATTCCTGATCAAGGCGGCGGTCACGGTAACGGCAGGGCAGGGGGTGCGAAGAATCCCCGGGTTACGGAAGGCCGCCGGAAAAAAAAACTGACCTTGGCGACGTACAACGGACGCACGTTACGGCTCGACGAGCACCTGGCACAACTCGAAGTCGAACTCGAGAAAATAAGGTGGCATATTCTTGGGTTAAGCGAAGTCCGAAGAGAGGGGGAGGACACGCTAACTCTTGAATCAGGCCACCTTCTATACTATCGAGAGGGAGACCAGCTGTCCCAGGGTGGCGTAGGATTCCTGGTGAATAAGTCTCTCTGTGACAACGTTGTAGAAGTGTCGAGCGTATCGAACAGGGTTGCGTACCTCATAATTAAGCTAACCGAGAGGTATAGCCTCAAGGTTGTGCAGGTTTACGCACCGACCTCGACGCACTCGGACGATGAAGTGGAAGATATGTTCGGTGACATATCGAAGGCCTTACACTTCACCACCAAGGCCCACTACAACGTTGTCATGGGAGACTTCAACGCCAAAGTGGGAGTACAGCGTTACAGCGAATCGGTAGTAGGATCCCATGGATATGGTAGGAGAAATCATAGGGGGCAAATGCTTGTCAACTTCCTCGAAAAGGAGGGGCTATTCTTGATGAACTCATTTTTCAAGAAACAGCTCCAAAGGAAGTGGACATGGCGGAGCCCCGACACTATGACTAAAAACGAGATTGATTTCATCATAACGGACAAGAAGCGCATATTCAGAGACGTCTCGGTGATCAATAGGTTTAATACCGGAAGTGATCATCGACTCGTGCGAGGCTCTCTGAATATCGATTTTAAGCTTGAACGTGTCCGTTTGATGAAATCCAGGCTCCGACCAACTCTGCTCCAAACTATAGTGGGATCTGAAAAGTTTCAGTCCAATCTGGAGAACCGATTCGCTGCCATGGAAACCACAAATAGCGTTGACATTGACCGGGCCCTCGAGAATGTAGTCGGAACCCTCAGGGAGGAAGGTGTGAGATTTTGTGAATTGCAGCGTAAAGCCAAGAAGTCGAAGTTTTCGGAGGAAACACTCAGGCTCATGGAAGAGCGACGCGAACACCCACCAGTCACTTCGTCAGAACGACATGCTCTAAATAAGAGAATTAGCAAACTTGTGCGATTCGATCTCCGATGCTCCAACACACGTTCAATAGAACGAGCGATCGAGAAAAATCGGGGATCGAAAGTGTTTGTTAAATCTCTTGGGAGAGGCTATCTGACGAAGCTGACCACTACGGATGGAATAGTCGTTTCTTCCAGGCCTGAGATTCTTTTGGAAATTGAAAACTTCTACAGCCAGTTATACGCTTTGCACGCATCTCAACCTGATCCCGAAAATGAAGAATCCAGAGCTACACTAACACGCCACTTTACGGAAGACTTGCCAGAAGTCAGCCTGGACGAAATCGAGATGGCTCTTAAACAGCTTAAAAATGGAAAAGCCCCTGGAGAAGACGGTATTACGACTGAGCTCCTGAAATCTGGTGGCAAACCTATAATGAAGGAGCTTCAGAAAATTTTTAATACTGTTCTTTTTGATGGGAGAACTCCAGAGGCGTGGAGTAGGAGTGTTGTCGTGTTGTTTTTCAAAAAGGGTGATAAAACTCTTTTGAAGAACTACCGACCCATTTCACTTTTAAGCCACGTATATAAGCTGTTTTCGAGAGTCATCACGAACCGTCTTGCACGAAGGCTCGACGAGTTCCAGCCCCCCGAACAGGCCGGGTTTCGATCGGGATACAGCACCATAGACCACATCCATACAGTGCGGCAGATTATACAGAAGACCGAAGAGTATAATCGGCCCCTGTGCTTAGCGTTTGTGGATTATGAAAAGGCCTTTGACTCGATCGAGATCTGGTCTGTTCTGGAATCTTTGCAGCGATGCCAAGTCGATTGGCGGTACATCCAAGTGTTGAGAGGTCTTTACAATGCCGCCACTATGACCGTCCAAGTCCAGAACCAGCAGACTGAACCTATCCGTTTGCATCGTGGTGTGAGACAAGGGGACGTTATATCCCCCAAATTGTTCACAAATGCATTGGAGGATGTGTTCAAGACGCTGGACTGGAGGAGGCGCGGCATTAACATAAATGGCGAGTACCTTTCACACTTGCGATTTGCAGATGATATCGTCATCGTGGCCGAAACGCTGCAAGATTTGCAACATATGCTGAATGGCCTAGCTGATTCTTCCCAACGCGTTGGTCTTCGGATGAACCTGGATAAAACCAAGGTTATGTTCAATGAACATGTAAGTGCGGAACCAATTGCAGTTCAAGGTAGTGTTCTCGAAGTGGTCAAGGAGTATGTTTACCTCGGGCAAACTATGCAGTTAGGTAAAAACAACTTCGAGAAAGAGGCCAACAGAAGAATACAGTTGGGATGGGCAGCATATGGGAAACTGCGTCAAGTCTTCACAGCGCCAATTCCACAGAGTCTGAAGACGAAAGTCTTCAATCAGTGCGTCTTACCCGTTATGACATACGGTGCCGAAACATGGACGCTCACGGTAGGGCTGGTCCACAAATTTAAAGTTGCTCAACGCGCTATGGAAAGGGCTATGCTCGGAGTTTCTCTGAAAGATCGAATTCGTAACGAAGTGATCCGACAGAGAACTAAAGTTATCGACATAGCCCACCGCATTAGCACGCTAAAGTGGCAATGGGCTGGTCATATAACCCGAAGAACCGATAACCGTTGGGGTAGACGAGTTCTTGAGTGGAGACCACGGATCGGCAAACGTAGCGTAGGACGCCCTCAGACTCGGTGGTGCGATGATCTTCGCAGGGTGGCTGGCAAGAGCTGGATGAGAGTGGCCGAGGATCGTGCTCAGTGGCGTGCCATGGGAGAGGCCTATGTCCAGCAGTGGACGAACATAGGCTGATGATGATGATGATGAGACATTTACAGTTTTATAGTTGGGGAAGAGACTCCATAATCATTTCGGTATGTATATTGTTATAGGGCACAGGCCTCTCCGCAGAGTTAGAGAGCTTGAGCCGTAGTTTAAACGCGGGTTCAGTTTGTTTTAATTTGAGAATTTCTCACATGTCTTTGAATTGTTTCACGGATGTGTGCAGGTTTCTTCACGATGTTTTTATTATGACAGCACGATGTTTTCTATGTCTCATGATGCTTTGTTGTTTGATGGAGGAGAGTGAATTAATTAAAATGCTTTTAAATGGGGGAGAGAAATTCTTTTGAGCCTATTTAGAGTTGAATAGTTTGGGGAGAGTATTTGTGGTATTATTTTTTATCAAATTGAGATGTGTATGTATGTTGTTTGAATCAGGTGTTCAAAGTTCTAAAAATTGGGATTAAGATTTTTTTTTTTCCTAAAACTCATTTATTATTTATTATTGGTTCAAAATTTTGCGTGAATTCAAACTGGTAAGATCGTTTATACAACATTGAATATTTTTAGCCAAATATTAAGTCGGTAACGCGCAAGTTTAAATAGTGCAGAGGTTGGTAAGGAACATTCGACTTTTGGTATTAGACTAGTTTTAATTGAACAAGCTTAAGATAAAAAGGTGTCTCTTTTATTTACCTGCTTCAAGGGCAGTACGTGTCAATTTAGATTTAAAATTCCAATGACTTAAAAAACGAAGCTTTTTATTTAGCCTAAGAACTCTTTATAGTACTACTAAAAATATTCTATGGTTACATTCTGAACAATGCGCCTATTTCACCCAAACATGTGTTCGAAATTTCGACGACCAAGTGGTCATTAAGTCATTCCAAGTGAAGTGTCATGAAGTTTTGAGTAAGTTTTAGAGCATAAACAAAAAAGGGCTCGAGTTGTTTGTTACCCGTCTGAGACCAAACATGCGATATCGCACACTTAGAATCGAGCCAATTGAGAGCGTAAAAGAAATGTTTTGCTAAGAGTGTTTAAAGTTACAAAGCGCGTTTATTGAATAATATTAAGATGGTTCCGTAACCAAAAGTGTACGCACTCTTAACTCAGTTTTATATAATTATGATCAAATTTATGGATTAAATATTTTATTGTTGTAAAATGTAATGGGTCCAATAATTTTCAATTTTGAGGAATAATGGTATGTATGTACGTATGTAGACTTTATTGCACATAAAATAAAATAAAAAGAAATATAAATACACAGAGATGAGAGCAAGAGCTAGCTTGTCCATAAAAATAGATTTCTTTCACTTAATCTAGTCACTAGCTAGTGTCATTTTTCCAATGATTAACACGAGGTGTCAGTTATTTACGCTAGAACTGTTTACTTCATAAAAAATATTAAATACTGCTAGGTGCGGTTGGGCTCGCGCGCCGAGAGTTTCGTACATCTAAAATGAAACATTTAAATGAATAAGTTAAGTTTTTCTGAATACTGACTTGTGCTTGATTGGTTTTTGTTATTTGTTGATATGCAGTATATTTATTTTGTAGGAATTGGCATATTTGAGCGCTACAACGAAAGCAAAAAATAGTACGTTCTTTGTATAAACTTGATTTTTGATTTGATTTTGCTTTTGTTATTTATTATTTTAGCGGTAATAGAGATACAAATTGGTCTAAATTTCGGTTCTCGGTCTGATGCGGTTCTCGATATACGATCTTGTGACAGATAAAGTGCGTAGTGATACTGATAGAGTCCGTTTGTCGTTCGCAGAATACGGAACCCTAAAATGAAGTTAGGGAACGACGATAAGTTTATGACCGTTAATTTTTTTTAACTTAAAATACTTTCATTGCTAACAATGTATCATTACATAAAATTTAAATTTTGATACGTTTGCAACGGGTTCACATGATGGCCACTTCACACTGTCTTATTACAAGTTTTAGTTAACTTGCATTGTTATATTTTATGGGTCGATTCTTTAAATTAAATTTTGACCAGCTTTTAGTAGTCGGATTGATTTGATATTTTTTGTATACATGTGTGGATCGAGTTGATAGTTATTACTAAGCTCAAGTAATGTGCTTAGTGAAATGCAGTAGGTATTTTTACTTACACGGTTTTAAGACTTTAGGTACATTATTTAGTTTGATCATTAATTTTTTTTCATCTATGTAAAATCATTCGTACAATAATATTGTATCCCGGCCAGCCTTCGTTTACTAATGGAGGACAGAATAGATAAAACTGGTGACAAAAAAAGGAAGATAATACCTAGTTATTGTTTATTGACTACAATATGTTAAGAAGCATGAACTTCTAGTATCAGGTAGTAATAAGTTGCAATTTACTAATATTTTTTATTATTTACATCCAATTGTAAAACTCTTTGTTGTGCATGAAGGCACGTGAAACTGACGGGTAATAGAAAAACAGGCCAAGAGCGTGTCGGACACGCCCAGAATAGGGTTCCGTAGCCATTACGAAAAAATTAAGTAATATTTTTCTAAGGATTTCGTATTTTATACGGAATCTTCCAAGTTTAGGTATATTTTATACCTTACGCTGCTATTTACTCATAAACTACTAATAATTCTCAAGCAAACTTAGCTATTATAGTTTTCCTTGGAAGTTTGATATACTGACCACCATCCTGAATTTTTTCAAATTTTTCCATCCACCGGTTTAGATTTTAGAGGGGGGGGGACGCTCGATTTTAATGAAAATTTGCACTTTAAAGTTGAATATTTCGCAAACGAATGACTGAATCGAAAAATCGTTCTCGCAAACCCCTAATGGTTTTAAAATACCTATCCAACGATACCCCACACTATAGGGTTGGATAAGAAAAAAAAAATCACCACCACTTTACGTCTATGGGAGGTACCCTAAAAAAAATTGTTTTTGAATTTTTAATTGTACTGTTTTGTCGGCATGGTTTACCTATATATCCGTGCAACATTACAGCTTTCTAGCATTGATAGTCTCTGAGCAAAGCCGCGGACGGACAGACAGACAGACAGACAGACGGACAGACAGACAGACAGACAGACAGACAGACAGACATGGCGAAACTATAAGGGTTCCGTTTTTGCCATTTTGGCTCCGGAACCCTAAAAATGGGATGTTCGGGAGCGAGTTTGTCCCTCGGAGGGATTTCTTCCAGTTTACCTTGAACGATATTTGTATTTTGCAAAAAAATAACAGTAACAATACGTAGACGTAGGTCTTGATAGCAATCATTTATCTTTTAGTATGAATCTAATGTTCAAAAAAACATTTGATTTGGATATTTGTGTATTGTTTTAACATAATATTTAAACATGTTATTAATAAAATTATGTATAGCTCTGTGTTTGTAACGATTTTCAAGTAGTTTTGTTTTAACTGGAAGGAAACGACTCGCTTAATTATTGAATACGTTGTCTTTTTTATATTAGTTGTACGTCTTACATTTCAAACGTGACCTGTTGCATTATTTAAAGCAGGTATGGAAAAGAGAATGAGGAAGGATGCAATTTGTTCAATTAATGTTTGTGAGATAATTGGAGTGAGGAATATTTGTCAACGTTCTTGACAATACTAAATTAATGACGACAAAAATACTTGACTTTGACTACGACATTGACACACACACATGGGATGTATGTATGATGAAGTAGTGAATTTGTTTACAAGAGCTTTAATGGTACCACATTTCATAGAAATGCAGACGGTTTATTGGCATTTTAACCTCTGAACAGCACACATCAAATGGTGTTTCCGTGCGGATGATGCTAGGGCAACATGCACTTGTAAAGAACGCATATCAGTTCAAAATGTGGCTATTTACTATAAATTAAAAAGAAAAAGTCACAACAAAAATAAAAGTTGAAAATAAAACAACAACAAATAAAATTATTACAAAATTAATACTAAACAAAGGTTAATTTTGTATTCAACAACAAATAAAATTATTACAAAATTAATACTAAACAAAGGTTAATTTTGTATTCTTTAGTGAAACAATGAACGATATTATCTGCTACAAGATTAATACTATACCCAAGGTTAATTTTGGTCAAAGCAGAATTAACACTAACCAAAGGTTAATTTTGTTTCGTTTTTTGTTTCTTACCAGTTCTCATTTTGGATTGATACCAAAATAATGTGTTTTGGTCAAGTGTGTGGCAGGTCAGATTGACATTCGGCGTTAATGCTGGCAACTGGAACACCATACTACACACGCAGCCAACAGGCTGAAGCAAACAATGCTAGGCTATGCCTATACACTACACACTCTCCAAATTTATAATATTCATTATTTTGAGTGGAAATTTCAGACTTGATTTCTGATTAGTGGATGGTTATGACTCCTAGCTATTAACGTAATCTGGTTTGGGGAGAGGCAGTTCGGCAATCACATTTCTTAGTCGCCAAGCGAAAAGCAAGATTGGTTATGAGGGGGCCGGCAAGGACCGCTAGGGTCGACAGATTCACAACCTGGTTCCTTTATCCTGAGCTAGATTGCCTTGTGAAGATTATGATTGTTCATAATTAGAATGTTAAGAGTTTGGAAAAATTCCATTCTTTATTTTGAGTGTTTATTTTTGGTTTCAATACACACCACACCACACACACACACTCACAGGAGAAAATGCTAAATAAATTAAACTAATATGAATATTATGTTGTTCAATTCATATATTTGTGAATTCATAGTTTGTTAGAATATTTCCTCCAGTTAAAATAAATTATTTTGACCTTTCGAAAATATTCGGGGAGAGAGCTGTACCGATTCAGGTCTTCACATCGGTCAAATTCACAAATATAATTAAATATATTACATCATTATGAGTTTATTAGGCTCAAATGATTTATTTAATCTCAGCTCGGACAAAGTCGCGAGAAAAAGCTAGTTTACTGGCACGTAATAAATTAACACATTTTATGAGTTTCAAAACATTCCTTAGCTGGGACATTGAAGGGCCGATATGGTTACAAGTGGCATAAAAAAATGTCATAGTGGAAACAGAAAACAGTATACTATCTTGCCTAGCTTCTACGCTGCATGTGAGCGTTGAGTCTGTGTCTGTGCGACACTTATATTTGATGTCATACAGAATACGCCTTTCATATAAAATAATAAACATACATATATTACAAGGCCATCGCAATACTTATCATTAAACTAATGATCACATTTGGTTATAAATATAAACCAATGTTCATATTAATTTACTTCTGACTTTAATATTCACTCTCTGACTGAATGATCAGTGAATAATTCTCGCAGTCGTTCAGAGGTTGACTGGAGGAAATTCTTTGTGAATAGGGGAGCATTATTGTACAGATGTTTCGCCATTTGTCAACTATTAGTTGAATAAATAATTACTTAAAAATACTATAATGATGGTTCAGTATAATCTATCATAATTTATATAGTTCATCTGATTTTATCAGTGACCTACATATCAATCATTGTATTTACACAGTGAAAGGCCACATATTCTTTACATAATATATGGTTTCTATACACAATAAGAAAATTATATTACGATAATAAAAACTAAATACTCGTTTTGACATGATACTGACTGGGCTGAACAAAGCAGCAGCATTCGTTCGTTTACTAGAGTGGGTCTACTGTTTTTATTTCTGACTGTGAGTTTGCTTTGGTTTTGGAGCTTGAGGGTTGAAGGGAGAGTCGTGGAAGGGCAGGCAAGTCATGGTAGTGAGAGTTGAGAGTCGAGTTGTGTTTTAAGCAAAAGATTAATTTAATTTAATTAAGTGAGACCGGCTCACATAGTTTTGATTATTAGTGTTTATTATTGTTATTTTGTGTCCTGTGATGGCGAATTCCTTCTTGGCGATATCGTTTTTGTTTACAATAGACTACTGTTATTACAATTTAAAATCTGTCATTTGCTGAGATAGAATACGAGCAAATTAGTACTTATAAATTTTACCAAGACTTACTTAAAGCTGGATACGACCAAAAGCGATCCATAGTTGTCTTTTCCTAACCAAGGGAAGATTAACTACTTGTGCTTTATTTATTTATTGGTTTACAACTGATTATTATTTTATCAAGTTATATCAGTCTGAGTTAATGACGAGTTAATGACAGATTACTGACAGAATTTATCTAAAACTTTGGTCTTAATTGTGAGATTTTATGACTCTATTAATCTTTGCTTTATTTTGAATTGCATTATGGGTGTATATATTTTATACTTCTTAGATCCCATTATTTACATTTGAAACCAGTAATGATTAGATTACAACAGTTTCTATAAGTAACTAATCATTTACATTAATTAAAACAAAGAAACACCCAAATATTTATTAAAGTAGTTTTCCTTCTGAACCTATATACAAGGTCAGCATAGGGTAATTAGAGACCTAGGAAACCTGGTTTCTTGCATCCTCTTTCCCTTTGATAAACTGTGACGTAACTTACCGACTATTAACAAGTAAATTCTACTGTCTTGTGTTGGAGTCTCTTAGGGTCTATGGAACGAGAGACACAGCTACTGGTAAATAGCCAGGGAGAAAACTCCAGGGCGGAGGTGGGGCCCTAGCCTTGACACAAAACATAATTGCTTATTTTCCTTCATAATTACCTACTGTGTACAATTTTAACAAATGTTTAATTTTAGGTAATATAGCGACATTCATTTTTTATTACGAATTTTATAGTTATTACGTTCCATTTACGTTTAGTGAGATTATTTTTTATAGGACAGATTTTATTAGGTTTTATTCATAGACATCCCTTACTTCTACTAAACGAGCTTGGTTTACTATTCACAACGTAGGACACTAGACGATCACATGGCCAAAACAAATTTCCTTCTTAAATTTCCTTCTACTTGTCCGCAATAATTTCCCTTTCAGTAAATTCCGTATTTTAATACTTGTCCGGATTTTATTAGATTTTTAATTCATACGTGTTTTAAATAAAAAAGTTAGATAATATTTATTTATTTTAAATAAGGGGGGGTGTTACAATTTGATGAAACCGTGACCAGGATGTAGTTGGGTTTATTTTATTTTATTTTTTTAGTCTTAACACAGTTTAATTTTGTATTTTATAAGTATTTCTAGTTATGGTTATTTATTCGGACGAGTAGAATAGGTAGAAGGTAGGTAAGTTAAAGACTGTTTTACAGTCAATTTGTTGTCGTGAGAATGGAAAGTAGATAAGGGATGTGTTTTTTTAACTGTTTGCTGAGTTTAATTAATTGACTAATCTAATACTTTCACTTCGTTTGGTATATTTTAAATTTCACTTTTTGTTTAGTTCACAAAAGGCATCTTTATTTTAATGAAATTTTAAAGTAATCAACTGGCATCGTTTTTCTCTTAAAATGTACATTTTTAACTTTAGTTTGTTGTCAAATCATTCATAGAGGGACGAAAACTGAACAGTTTTTAGAAATAACGTCCCATGTTAATAGACAATAGACCGTTCTTAACAACATGTGTTGTATTCAGATAACTAGCGTGTCTGTCCGTTTTGTTAATTGTGAATGTATTTCCTTCTTCAATATTTTTTTAATGAGCATGCAAGTTGAAAACATATAAATCTGTTTTATATTGAATAGCTTGGTTTTCGTATACAGTGATCGTGTTCTTGTTAAGCGACTATATTTGAATAAGGTCTTTATTAGTTTATTTTGAGATGTTTGCAGACATTTAAGATTTGTTTTTGCAGCACAGCCCCATACTTCAATCAAATAATCTAAGTGAGATTTTGCTAGTGAGTTATATATCATTAGACGCGCTTTGTACGGTATGCAGCCCACACAGTTTTTTACTGCTCCAGTCAAAGAAGATATCTTAGACTTTACTTTCTGGATGTGACTTTTCCAGTTGAGTTTGTCGTCCAACCACAAACCAAGGTATTTTTCTTGACTAGATCGGTGTATGCTTTTATTATTAATCACTAAGGAGGGATGCTGTCCGATTTTTTTGTTTTTAGCTGCAAATATCATATAAGAGGTTTTATTTGTATTTATTGTTAAGAGATTGCTTTGGCACCAGGTGTTAAATTTGTGTAAATCAGTCTGTGCTTCATTTGTCAGATCTAAAAGACTACGCCCAAAATAAAACAAACAGGTATCGTCTGCGTATAAAGTTATTTGTGCTGATAAACCGATATTACTAACGTTGTTTACATAAATTAAAAACAGCAAGGGTCCTAAAATAGATCCCTGTGGTATTCCGCAATTAATTCCTATCGGATCGCTCTTATAATCACCTATTTTTACTATCTGAGTCCTGTTTGTCAAATATGACAGTAAAACATTATAAGCTGTACCTGTTATACCAAGATTTTCAACCTTTTGCATAAGAATACTATGGCTTACGGTGTCATAACGCCTTTTTAAGATCTATAAATACTCCTAGTACAAAGTTTTTCTGGTCTATATTGGTTTTGATTTTGGTAACAAGGTCAATAGTTGCTGACAATGTATTTGACTGTCTTCTGAAACCATATTGATTCTGAGAGATAAAGTTTAGATTGTTAAGATGGTCATCCAGCCTATTGTATAGAATTCTCTCAAAAATCTTGGATATAACAGGTAAAACAGATATTGGACGATGATTTCCAGGATCAGTTCTGGCTCCCGACTTGTAAATCGGTGTTATCTTCGCTATTTTAAGATCATCGGGAAAAACGCCACAACTCAGACACTGGTTAATACAGTTGACAAGACTAGGTACTATTAGGTCTGCAATGCATTTTATTGATTTAGCACTGATATTATCAATGCCTGTACTAGAATTAGTATTTAAACTATTAATTATTTTTGTTACTTCATCAATAGTACATGGTTTAAATTCGGTAATCTTAAATTTCGTAGAGTTGTCTTTATATGTCAAGATATAAGACTCATTTTGCGGTATTTTTGGTATTAAATCAGATAACTCGGTTCCTACATCAGCAAAAAACTTGTTAAACATCTGACAGACTAGATATGGCTCATCTATAACAGCATCATTGACAATTAATTTAGGTGGTATAGGCAAAGCTCTGTTTTTGTTGGTAGCTAGTGAATTGATCAAATTCCACAGTTTTTTGGGATCTTTTTCACATGTCTTAAATTCTTTTAAAAAATAGTTTTCTTTTGTGTTTTTGATCAATGCACCAACTATGTTTCGTTCTTTTTTAATTCCGCCTTCATCTGGTCATTCTCTTTATTTTCTTTATATTTTCGCCATAAAATGTTCCTTTTCGTAATTGCTTGTATTATTTCCTTATTTATCCAATTTTCTTTAGGTTTATTTAATATCTTTGTTTTCATCATTTTGTTTTTTTCTAAGTGTGCCTTAATAAATAATAATAATAATAATGTATCCAATTCATGATATGTGTTGATTTTATTTCCAGAAATTGCTTCACTGATACTTTTGTACAGTCCCGTGTAGTCCGTAGCAGAATATTTGAAACGTTCTTTAGGTACATGCTTGTTTTTGAATAATTCCACAAATATTTGCTTATGTCTGACATGGGCGCATCAATTACGGTCAAATTGTACCAATTTTCAGAAAGATTAGCACAAACATGATCAAGAATGGTTTTACTTGAAGAAGTTTCTCGAGTACAATAGTCGGGTTCTATTTTATTCATCACGTAGTAACCTGCTTCTTGTAATGTAGATATGTATTTTATACTATCATTATTCCGTGTTAGTAAATCGATGTTGTAGTCGCCAAAAACGATTGCTCTTTTTCATTTTTCCAGTTGACTTGAGTAAGTGTCTAAAAACGTATTTGTGAATTTTTCGTTTGGCTTATAAACAGCTCCGATGTAAAGACAGAATTTCTCCAAAAAAACCCAAAGAAAGTGCATAGCGTTCTCGTACAGTTCTTCTACAATTTCATATTTTAAGCTGTTATGTACATACAATTTTATCCGTTCTATAGTTATAGATATGTGTATAATTTGGTAGGGAAAAGGATTTAGCTTCAGACTCATTCTTAATCCAAGTTTCAGTGAGAATGACTACGTGAACTGTTGTATCTATTGTTTTAAGTACACACTTTAACTCGTCAAATTTCCCGGGTTTTCTAATACTTCGAACATTCGCGTAGAAAAATTTTAACTAACAAGAGGATGTAGATAAATCGTGGTAGTTATATTTTACTGAGTGATGGTTATTATACTTGGTTACAAATGTGGGGGTGAGGGGTGTGCTCGTGTGCCCTTGGAGTTTTTTTCCTCATTTTTGACAATTTTTGGTATATTTTTGGTGTATTTTATAGTCAAATTTTGTTCCCCGCATTGTTGACGACGAGATAACTCATCCCTCACATTTTGCAAGTACGCCCTTTGGGTTGGTGTTTGATCGGCAAAAAGACGAACATTTGTGTCGCTCTGGTTGAGTTTCGACCTATTACGCGTTAGGTATTTCACTATATCTGCAGACTCAAAATATACTTTCATAAGTCGTGTTTTCTCAGGGTTGAATTTGCCTAATCTTATCGTTTTAATAGGTCCAGGACAGTCACTGCTGATCATTTTAATTATCTTTATAACCTCGTTGTAATCATGATTTTGTCGAACCGCAGTGTCTTTGTTATTGATTTCTAAAATACCCGACAACAAAATGTTCTTCTTACGTTCATAGCGGTCTTGGAATTCTAGGAGGAGGTCTTCGTTACAGGCGTATAGCGGGTTAGTACTTATATTGGATGTCGATTGAAGCGGTCCGGCGTGTTTTTCCGTGTTTTTGAGAGACATTACATCAATTTCTAAATTTTGGATTTTTAACTGAATCTCTGAATTTTCAGCTTTAATATTACCCAGATCTTCCTGAATATTTTCATACTTTTGATTCAAATTTTCAGTAACGCCTCGCAAGGTTCTTAGTTCTTCCTTAATTTCATTCAAACCTTGGCGTATTCCAGTTATCTCCTGTTTTTGACTGTCGCCGAAATTCTTAAAAAAATCCATCATTTCACTTCGAAATGAGTTAAATGCAGATGTTATATCAAAAGAGTCAGGCAGACTTCTCTTTCTTTGCCGGGCAAATTTAGTATTGCGATTCTGAGAGTAATCAGAGTCAGACTCGTTTCCGCTACCTCTTGTGATCGGGGCGCGCGGCGGCGAGCGTTGAACATTCATAGTGGGTAGTCGTAGTCAGCTGGTGCGGTTTGTGTGATGCGGCGCAGAGTGACGATCGCTGATTCTCGGTAACACTCGGTGATGTACGTGAGTGCGAAAACGAGCAAAAAAATGTAATTGTACTATTCACTCGCGGGTTGAGGGGCGATGTTTACCGGGCTAATCGTTCTTGAAATGTCACTTATCCACTTTTAGGTCTAATGTAATTAGAGTTTTAAGATGCACTTTGTAAGGTACACTTTTGAAAAGATGATAATTAATTAATTTAGTAAAAGTTTTGTTTGAGCCAAGAACGCGTCTTCACTGATCGACGGCCGAGTAGTATACATTTATTTTAAACACACGACTTCGGATTGCCCGCCGTGCGGACAGTATCCAGAATTGCTGACGTAAAATAGCATGTAAAGTGTCGGCGCCAGGATGACAGTATATTTTATGGTAGTGATCAATGATGCGGTCTACGAGTGGGCTAGAGCTGGGTAGAATGAGTGGATGTTGAGCGTCGTACCGAATTGAGGCGTGAGAGAGACGGCCACCGACTCTCAAGAGACCGTCTTTCAGAAATGGTGAGAGGCGCTGAAGTCGCGCGGTACAAAGCTTATTCGTTTTAAGGCGATGAATATCCTCAGAAAACTCATTTTGCTGAACAGAGCAGACCCAGAATAATAGAGCGTCCTTACGCTCATTAGCTGTGAGCGGACCAAATCGTCGTACTTCGGGACTGTGTCGACAATTGAAAATAAAGCGCTTGATACAAGCCGTCACTCCGACGAGTTTGTCAAGAGAGCTGAAGCGAGTAAGCAAGTCGTGATCGAGATCGGGTATTGCTATATGAGCTGGAACCTTTTTTGGCTTAAGGCCTGGTAATACATGATGACCCAAAGCTGTCGGCATCTGGGGCCAGGTGCTCGGAGGTTCTTTGAGCCAACTGGGAGACCACCAGAGGTCATGATTTGAAAGAGATTGAGTTGACATTCCTCTGCTTGCACAATCGGCTGAATTGAGATGCGTGGGAACATGTCTCCACGTGGAGCTGATTGGACTAGACGTTATTTTACTAACTCGGTTGGCCTCGAAAGTTTGAAGTCGGTGAGGAGACGTGTGTAGCCACGCTAAAACGATTGTGCTATCTGACCAACAGGTATGCTGGTCGATAGTGAGGTGAGCAGACAATTTAGTTGACACTCTAGTCATGAGCTGCGATAAAAGAGCTGCAGCTGATAGCTCTAGTTTTGGGATTGTGAGCCGATTCTTGATAGGCGCGACCTTTGACTTGGCAATGACTAGACTTACATTGACCTGTCCATTGGCATTGAGCTCATGAAGGTATATGACGGCACCGAAACCAGCTTCTGATGCGTCTGCGAATCCGTGCAGCGAGTATGTAGACGTGGGCATATTTGCAAATGTGCCGAGGTATACGGAGACATGAGAGTTGAGGCAGATCTTCTGAAATGTGCTGCCATTCCGTCTGGATTTCATTGGGAGTGGGCTCGTCCCATCCCAGTTTCAGAAGCCATAACTTCTGTAATAGAATCTTTGCGCGGAATATTACTGGTGTAACCCAACCGTTTGGGTCATAAAGAGACGCCACTGTGCTGAGGATAGAGCGCTTGGTGATTTGGGTAAGTGGGGGGACAGAGATGCGATAAGTGAACTCATCCGATTGAGGAATCCATTGAATGCCCAATACTTTAATGGAATTCGATTCCGGTCTGATGTCAAAGTCTTTAGGCATGTCACACTGGTCATCTGGAAACCGTTCAAGGAGCTGGGAAGAGTTTGAGGTCCATTTACTGAGCTGAAATCCACCTAGGGAAAGTAGGTTAATTAACTCGGTTTGGAGTGCTCGAGCAGACTGCACGGAATCATGACCACAGAGTATATCGTCAACGAAAATTGAGTGACGTATTACTTGAGCAGCTTGGGGATAGCGGTGACCTTCGTCATCGGCTAGTTGGAGCAGAGTGCGGATGGCATGGTACGGGCTTGACCGTAAACCATACGTGACAGTATTGAGCGCATATGTGAGCAGCGGCTGGTCGGGTGAGGACCGCCAGAGAATGAGTTGATACTGTCTATGATCTAGGTGGATAAGTATGTTCCTGAACATCATTTTGATGTCAGTACTGAAGACTACCGGATGTGTCCTAAAAGACATGATAATGTCAACAATATCCTGTTGAAGAGCGGGACCTGTGTGCAGACAATCGTTGAGACTGACGCCATTTGAGCTTTTGCTGCTACCATCAAATACAGTGCGGAGCTTATCTGACCCCGATTTGAAGATGCCATGATGAGGGATGTAGAAGTGAGGCTTGTTTGCGAAGGTACTTGGGTGACAAGGTGACATGTGTCCCAAGTTGAGATAATCATTCATAAAGTCTACATATTTTGAGCGGAGGGGCGGATTTGCTTGTAGCTTCCTTTCGAGATTGAGAAACCTACGCAGCGCAATAGCGTGAGTGTTGCCTAGGGTCGGCGGATCGGGAAGAAACGGTAATGCTACCATATAACGGCCTGATGGTTCTCGAGTGGTTGTGGTGCGGAAAATTTGTTCGCACTGTTCTTGTAACGGGCTAGTTTGTATATGAGCTTGGGGTTCTTCTGACTCCCAGAACCTCTCAAGACCTTTGCAAATATCGTGAGCAGATAAGTCAGGTTCAGGCTGTGAGCTTATAACTTGAGCTGAGTTAATCTGGTGCGTTGGTGTCGCACATATGTCCTCAATGGACCCTATCAATGCGAAGTCAAAAATCGTGCCGAAGGCTATGGGCTTCCCGCGGCCTAACGAGACCTTAGTCCCGTCCAAAACTTGGCCGAGAACGTCTGACCCTAACAGAAGATCGATCGGAGCTGGAGTGTTGTATTCTTGGTCCGCCAAGGGAATCGGTGGCTGGCCTTTCACTTGTGCAATATGTGGGACTTTTTGTAATGGTAGGTAACCGGTAACATTTTTTAAAATATGAGCTGTAGCCGTAATCGTAGGTGTGTCTCGATGTATAGGTTGACATACTATCGTTACCGATGCTTTTGACTCTTGTGTGTGTTGGTTGCCCACACCTGCGATTTTTAGTGAGTTTGAGTTTGGCGGTAAATTTAACATTCGGGCCATGCGCTGAGCAATGAGCGTAAGCATGCTACCACAATCTAGCAGGGCGCGCGCTGTATGATACTGACCATGCACGTCTGCTATTTTTAGCGAAACGGTAGGCAGTAAAATTGGTGTATTAGTTACGTGGTCTTCACGTTGAGCGGTATCACTATAATTATGTTTTACTGTTTGAGCTGAAATCGCAGGTTGGGCTTGTGGTTTTTGTGTTTGAGCTGAGTGAGAGTGTGTGTGAGTTGAGTAAGGGTGTGTGTGCTGATGTGCTTCGCTTTCGTAGTACTCGGCTATTGCAGGTAGTCATTGCGGACCACCTACACGAGACCTACTGGGCGAACGCGGGGGATTGGGTGGGTTGTTTTGTGGCGGTGGGGTCATGTGTGAGGCGTGGGCCGAATAGTGTTGGGGCTCATGGGTCTGGCGCTGTCTGGGCCGTTCCCTGAGTGGCGGAGGCAGAAGATGGGCAGCTGAATGAGTTGGAGATGGAGCACCGGGGCGATGAAGTGATGTGTGGTGTTTATCACTACCACACTCTTTGCAAGCCCGCGTGGACTTGCACTCGTTCTCATAATGGGGACCCAAGCAGCGCTGACACCGATTGCGAGCCTGAATGAAATCCCAGCGGCCTTGGGTAGGCTGGTCGTTGTCCCGTGGGCAGGCGATGAGCTTGTGCCCTTTGTCACGGCAGTACGGGCAGGGTGCATTGTTACCCGCTGTGACGTCGCGAGCTGAGGGTTGAGCTGAATAAACTGGCCTGTTTTGAGCTGGGGGCGGACTGAGGTAATCCGGGCGAGTCCTAACTGGGGCCATGGGACGTGTTTCTGTATATGAGGGCTGACGAGCCGGAGGGGGTCGGGGAGTAGCGACTGGGGATTGCCTGCGGTATTGAAGAGGCTGTGGGCTGACTTGCGGGGAAGCTGGGCTAGACCACTCGGTCTCGACACAACGCGCGTGTTCCTCCAAAAATAGGATTAAGTCGTTGAGGGTGGGCAGAGTTTGAAGGTTGCCGTATTTGCGCTCAAAAAGGGTCCGGAGCTCACCCTTGAGTTTTCTTACGACTATTGACACGAACACGTAGTCGCAATCCTTCATGGGCAGATCAAGATTGTTCAGGGCGGATTGTGCTGAAATTAGCGGAGTTAGGAATAACGTGCGGATATCTGAACGCGCGTGAATTTGTGGTAAGCCCATGATTATGTCGACAAATCGATCGATCAGGACGCGTCGATTTTCATACCGTCGGGTAAGGATTTCCATGGCCACGGTGAAATTGTCATTGGTGAGCTGGAGGTGAGACACCATGCTCCGTGCCTCACCTGTGAGACACGATAATAGATAGTGGAGCTTAACTGCATCCGATATTGTGGCCATGTCATCAGTGAGACTTTTGAAGATGGCTATGAAGGAGGGCCAGTCCTCTATTTTTGAGCTGAATTTGGGGAGCGCAATTTTGGGCAGAACGGCTGTAGGTGTGGCTGAGGTGGAGGGGAGTGCACTGTCCAAATGGGCTGTTTTGAGCTGGAGTTCGGCGTTAGCCACAAGTATTTGGTTGTAGTCCGCAACCGGTGTTTCGTAAGCGTTAGTGTACGCCGCCTCGACGTCACTGGTCAGATCTTTTTCGTCCAATATGGCGTAGTACACTTCCTCCAATTTAGACTTATACTTTTCCAGCTTGGCGTACCTCGCGGTGAAGTCAGCCATTGTATATTTCGTGTCTTGATTAAGCACCGCCATTGACATTTCCCTGAGCTGAGTGATGGCTTTTGTTGCCTCACGGAAAATAGCGGCTTGAGACTTGGTCGGCATGTTTGAGCAAAACGGAATTTAAAAAAAAGTTATGGAATAGGTAATTATCGAGGTTTGCTATGTAATAGGCAATGTGTGTGTTAAAATTGTAATGAGACAATGAAAAAGTGTGAGTGTGAAAATATAAATGGTTTTTTTTTTTTCACTGTATATATGTGTTGTTTTTATCTGAGCAGCCTGTATATGTACGTAGCGAATGTAATTGTGTTATTGATGTTTTGAGAGGAAAAAATAAATTAATAAAGAAATGATAATAAATTTACAAGTGTATTTTATAACACCCTGTATATGGTATAACGTGTAATGTGTTGAGCGGAGTTTACGTTCATTGCTTGTTACTGAGATGAAATTGAGAAGGAGAATTTTAAAAATAATGAAAAGATAAATATTTATATGTACTTAAATTTTTGGAGCAACCTGTATAAACGCTATATTATAATCCCCTGCAATGGGAAGTTCTCATAAACGCCAAAAAAACAATGTGCTGATTCGGAAGGTGAAACTGTTACCCACTGTTAATAATTTCACCAATGGTTTTCCGATGTTCCGTATTGAACCCTAAATTCGAACTCGTACGTCGAAATGAAATAATCTACTAAACAAGTACGTAATGTAAGTAAAGTAATAACTTTGAGCTGAGAATCATACGTGTATAATATTTACGCTGGTTATGGTAGTAAGTAGGTACAAGTTTTAATTATTACTTAGACACGTTCAACCGCGTTCCGACAACCGACGAAAATGTAATAACAATATGCAATCACACCACACCTGTTATCGCGCGATGAATGTTTGTAAACAATATTATATTACCTTTGAAGAAACGGCACTTATAAAAAATAATCGAGAACGTTCGTTGAGTGTAGTTGCTACCTACCTTTTTTGAGGTTACTTTTCTAGTTCGTGTACAACTAGAAAATTTTGGAATGTGCTGAGTAATTAATGTTTGCCGTTTTTAAATACCTAATTGGGATTGTACCTTAAGTACTTTGTTTGTTTTTTACTAATTATGAGCTGAGATTTCACTGTAAGTGCGTTAAATCGGCAAAGTATTCGGAAAATAAATGGGAAAAAATTAACGGTTTTTTTTTTAAATGTGGGTAATTTATTGGGGCTGATCAATAGCTGTGGGGTCTGTTATCCACAGGGGCAGGGGTTCAAAGAGGGGCGAAGGACCAGAAAATGTCGTGAACATTCGACGTGAGCGGGAAAAGTGGGAAACTGGGACTTACAATTGAATGAGCTGATGGATGCCTCTCGCTGAGCTGGTATCAAGGCTTCCGTAGAAGCGGCTGAGCCGATTGTGATAATTCACTTGGTTCTGTAGCACTGGCCAGTAAGTTTAACACTATCACTCGGATGCACTCCGTGAGACACGTAATTCTCCCTTGGGTCAGAGGCGCGTGCGATCGCTTTGACAGCTAACTCGGGACTACTGTCATGGCCGCCGCAGTGTGGCCATAACGAAAAAACTAAATCGTCGCGTTCGCGCGTACAATATTTTTAATCACCCCGCGATTTCTATTCACCCCGTTTTACGGTAATAGAAAGTGATTCCAAACCTAAGTACTTACCTACTTAAATAAATCATTTGATACTTACAAGAGGCTTGATTTATGACTATTTAGATAAAGGTTTAATATTATGTTAATTTTAATTTTTACCTTATACCAAATTATGAGAATTTGTTAAGTTTATTACTAAGTTAAATATTTTTTAAAGACCTGGAATAAGAGTAACTTGTCGGGTACTTATTTTTTTTAATTTTTATCCGTTTTACTGTTTCTAATATCTGCTGTACATATTCCATTTCGTTACACATAGATAACAAAGTTTCATTAAACCACTAAAAGTTTTATAAATATAAATGATAAATAAAAATCATAAATTATTTAATAAGTAATTATTAGGGGTAACCTTTCTTAAACTGAAATTTTACTGTAATTTTACTACCAATAGATTGACAAGTTATTTGTATGATTTTTACTAACAAAATGGATGTAATTATTATTATTATTATTATTGTTAGCCCATTTTGTCCCACTGCTGAGCCTCCCCCCAATACTTCCACTGCTCTCTGTCCCCTGCATACAAGACACGTCAGTTAGCTTAATACTGTTTATTAATAAGTGGGTACACCTTATATTTAATACATACCCTCACAATGCATATTATATACTACATCTTATCCCTTTCATAAAACCAATAAAAGATAAACAATGATTATTAATGACCTACACTTAAATGGGTATGGCCGCAAAAAATTGTACTTATAACATTCATGACATCGTAACACACGTTACGTACATGACCGAATGTTACGTACATGACCATTATAAAGCTTAGTCCATAATATAAACTATTTGGGGTTATATAAATTTTTTTGATAAAGGAGAAGGAAAAAAAAAGATAAATATTTCAAGAGATCAAAATTTTATTAGAGTAGTAAATTGTAATACAAGTAGGTATGCTTCTATATATCTACGAACGTGGCTGACATCGGGCACGAGCCGAAGGTGATTGCTAAATTTTCCGCCGAGTGTGTAATTTTCAATAGCTTAAAAGTGATTTACGAAAATTTTCAACACCGATGTGAGTAATTAATAGATATAACAGTATATAGTATTTTATGCATTATAATTATAATTGAAATAAGTTTTAATATGTCCATTTTTATAAATATATTTTAATTATATTCAATAGGTATTTTAAAATATTTGTGAAGCCAAAGTCACTAATTTTGCAATTAAGTTTTTCATATGAATCAAAGCGTGTATTTTGATTACAAAACAGTGCTTTATGATTAGCTTGTCGTGCAGTAAAATTGAAACATTCACAACCTGTTCTTAATTGAGAACAAGGCTCATTAATAGTGTACCTAACTAAACTCGATGTAGTTACGTTGTTGAAAAAGACTTAAAAGTAAATACAGCAGGCATCATGATCATCATTTTTTAAAATATACTCTTTTGAGTTTATTGGTATAATTGCAACTTTCTTGACAATACACAGTGCAGGTACAACATCATATTTTTTATAACCGCCTTCGAACGTTGGGACTTGTATGGTCGGCAAGCGAATATGATGCATCACGGCATTATTCCGAGACAAAACAGGTTGGGAAGGCGCGGCATTACTGCCGGAAGGAATTTCGTCTTTAAACAGCTTCATTTTTATTTCGATAATTTCCAATAGTGTCTCGTCGAAGCTTTGCCTAAACTCCTCGGCTTCGGCGATATCCTGGGCATCCGTCAATGAAGCTACGATCTTCACGTGATTTTCCTCAAATAACTCCTCTAAACCTTGTAATCTTTCAAGATGAACCTTAAGACGCGGCTTCATTTCCGGGTGCTCCAGGCATCTCTTTGCACAGAGATACGCATCATTCAATCGCTTTAACGCTAAGTTACGTTTTGTTTTTTCTATTTCGTGCATTTTAAACCAAAATATTATTTACTTTAAACAAAAAAACACAAAATTTCAACTGTATAATTAATAAACAGAACTAATGTAAACACTACTAAACTTCATACAAAACACGGAATAAACTTTACTATATCAACAGAATAAGGACACGAGTCAATACGACAGCAAAACTTTATAATTTCTTAGACACAGAATACGAATCCCATTCAAAACTTCAACAAAACTAAGTTGTTAGAACGGAATAAGGACGCGAGTTAATAACGTTTTAAATAAAGGTGAAATAGGTAAACAGCAATGCAAGTCTCGCGGCTCGCCCGGCCGCTCAGGAATTTGGTTCGGCGACAATCTACCGCTTTTATTATTTTATATAGATTGTTATAATAAAAGTAGTTATTATTTAACGATATTATAAAAATATTTATTTCGTCTTCACTATTTATAAAGCACGTAAATAGTCACGCACAAAATCGAATCGCACACGTATAGGTACAGGTTTAGTTTGAAAATAGGGTTTTATTTACCTATTAATTAAACAAAGGAATGCTATTTTTAATATCTGGTATCTAGTTATTAATAGGCACTTTATTCGAATCAATGCATCTGGTTCGCGGAAGGATCACAATTATGTTGGTATGGAAAAGGGGGTCAGTAGCTCAGTGGCAGTGGAAAGCAGAGAAAGGGAAAAGAAAGTAAATATGAGGGAAGGAACCTCCAGGCAACGATCAAGAAGAAGGTTGGCTCGCTCACCTGATGACATCCAATGGCCTGGATCCCTGGAAGCAGCAGCCAACAAGCCTTGCAGTACGGGCGTTGCCGTGTCGAGGTATTAAGGGCCACAAAAAATGTCTAATAAAATATATAATGAAAGTTCACACCATAGCACAACAGACAGTCATTAATTGTTCAGAGGGTCCACATTCATCCCAAAGCACGGTGATGAACGGACAGCACAGAAAGAGACATACACAGCAGCGAAAGGACGAGATGCGCACGCGACGGCGGTTGCTTGTGATGTGTTGCACACCGCGGCGCTAGAGGGCTCACCAATGCACATAAGACGGCACGCAGTGAGGAGCCATACCATATCAAGACAGTTGCCTTCTAAGGATAATAAGAGTAGGGAACAATCTCTAATAGTCTCGTTTTAGTTTGTTTAACATACGGTTACATGTGTTTCTATATCTCTTGTAGGTTATTCTAGTAATTATGTTATCCGGATCTTTTTTCAGGGTTTGATGAAATTTATCCCGGTTTCTTAAGCATCGAATTACACCTGGCGTGACCCATGGTTTTATGTTGCATTTCCTGTGCGAAACTGTGACTATCTTAGTAAACTTCTTGAGAGTTCTATTGACAAGATATAGTGTAACGGAACGTTTGGCGGCATCTGTCGGGATTAAAAGTCACTTCGTTGGAAGCATCAATATCTTGTAGTTTTTACTGTAGCTTAAACAGCGAGTGACATTGACAGTGACATTTGTTTTCAATTCGAGTTTGACAGCTTGATACTTCATCGTCATCGATGATGTCGGCGGATGTGCGCATACATAGAGGAGCTGCGTGGCAAATAGGCCTCCACCTAGGAATCCTGAGGCATCCTATGTTTATTAAGCCAAATGGCTGAACGTTTTTAAACGAACAACTTCAAATGTAGTAAGTTTTTCATTTCTGAGGTTAGTTCAGTGTTTTTTTCTGGATTTTTTGATAGTAACAATAGTTAACCTTTTCAGATATGGAACCCTAATATTTTCTGTCGCCTGGAACATATAATTTCCTTCAGCCGTTAACACTGCACTGGTGAGTATCATAAAGACTGGCAATTTCAGTCAACAGTGCTGTAAAAGTTGATATTCAATTTTGACATTTTGTTACAGAAATCTTGAAGTAGTACAGTACTGGATCTAGGGGTGGGAGAAGGAAAATAGATCAATCCTTCGAGGTAAATATTGATGATGCCCTTCCACATGCTCTTAAACCAGTAGTGTCAATGATGGTTGTAAAAAATAATGTTTTGTTTCAGGGTTTATACTTATTGTTCTTTCAAGATACATTTATTTTTTCTATCTGTTCTAAAAGTACCGTACTGTACTCGTTTTCATCTCTGTCGCTGTCATCTAAGATAAGATAAGATAAGATAATGATTTATTTACCAAAATAGATTTCACAGTCATAGAGATTTACAATGCAATGTTAATCGCCATACTACTTATGAACTAAGGGTTAACTGTGGTTCACACACTAGGTCGAGCCTGTGTCGTGTGAGCCCAACAAATTACCAGAGGAGTAGTAACTAACAATGTTCGATTTTACAGAGCAGAGCCCAATGACAAACGCACAAAATCGAGATATTGCCTCTTAACAATAAAAATATTTAAAAGTGAAAACTAGATAAAAATTAGCTAGAGACTGCGTGTGTGTGTGTGTGTGTGCGTGCGTGCGTGCGTGCGTGCGTGCGTGCGTGCGTGCGTGCGTGCGTGCGTGCGTGCGTGCGTGCGTGCGTGCGTGCGTGCGTGCGTGCGTGCGTGCGTGCGTGCGTGCGTGCGTGCGTGCGTGCGTGCGTGCGTGCGTGCGTGCGTGCGTGCGTGCGTGCGTGCGTGCGTGCGTGCGTGCGTGCGTGCGTGCGTGCGTGCGTGCGTGCGTGCGTGCGTGCGTGCGTGCGTGCGTGCGTGCGTGCGTGCGTGCGTGCGTGCGTGAGTGAGTGAGTGAGTGAGTGAGTGAGTGAGTGAGTGAGTGAGTGAGTGAGTGAGTGAGTGAGTGAGTGAGTGAGTGAGTGAGTGAGTGAGTGAGTGAGTGAGTGAGTGAGTGAGTGAGTGAGTGAGTGAGTGAGTGAGTGAGTGAGTGAGTGAGTGAGTGAGTGAGTGAGTGAGTGAGTGAGTGAGTGAGTGAGTGAGTGAGTGAGTGAGTGAGTGAGTGAGTGAGTGAGTGAGTGAGTGAGTGAGTGAGTGAGTGAGTGAGTGAGTGAGTGAGTGAGTGAGTGAGTGAGTGAGTGAGTGAGTGAGTGAGTGAGTGAGTGAGTGAGTGAGTGAGTGAGTGAGTGAGTGAGTGAGTGAGTGAGTGAGTGAGTGAGTGAGTGAGTGAGTGAGTGAGTGAGTGAGTGAGTGAGTGAGTGAGTGAGTGAGTGAGTGAGTGAGTGAGTGAGTGAGTGAGTGAGTGAGTGAGTGAGTGAGTGAGTGAGTGAGTGAGTGAGTGAGTGAGTGAGTGAGTGAGTGAGTGAGTGAGTGAGTGAGTGAGTGAGTGAGTGAGTGAGTGAGTGAGTGAGTGAGTGAGTGAGTGAGTGAGTGAGTGAGTGAGTGAGTGAGTGAGTGAGTGAGTGAGTGAGTGAGTGAGTGAGTGAGTGAGTGAGTGAGTGAGTGAGTGAGTGAGTGAGTGAGTGAGTGATGTGAGTGAGTGAGTGAGTGAGTGAGTGAGTGAGTGAGTGAGTGAGTGAGTGAGTGAGTGAGTGAGTGAGTGAGTGAGTGAGTGAGTGAGTGAGTGAGTGAGTGAGTGAGTGAGTGAGTGAGTGAGTGAGTGAGTGAGTGAGTGAGTGAGTGAGTGGTGAGTGAGTGAGTGAGTGAGTGAGTGAGTGAGTGAGTGAGTGAGTGAGTGAGTGAGTGAGTGAGTGAGTGAGTGAGTGAGTGAGTGAGTGAGTGAGTGAGTGAGTGAGTGAGTGAGTGAGTGAGTGAGTGAGTGGTGAGTGAGTGAGTGAGTGAGTGAGTGAGTGAGTGAGTGAGTGAGTGAGTGAGTGAGTGAGTGGTGAGTGAGTGAGTGAGTGAGTGAGTGAGTGAGTGAGTGAGTGAGTGAGTGAGTGAGTGAGTGAGTGAGTGAGTGAGTGAGTGAGTGAGTGAGTGAGTGAGTGAGTGAGTGAGTGAGTGAGTGAGTGAGTGAGTGAGTGAGTGAGTGAGTGAGTGAGTGAGTGAGTGAGTGAGTGAGTGAGTGAGTGAGTGAGTGAGTGAGTGAGTGAGTGAGTGAGTGAGTGAGTGAGTGAGTGAGTGAGTGAGTGAGTGAGTGAGTGAGTGAGTGAGTGAGTGAGTGAGTGAGTGAGTGAGTGAGTGAGTGAGTGAGTGTGTGAGTGAGTGAGTGAGTGAGTGGTGAGTGAGTGAGTGAGTGAGTGAGTGAGTGAGTGAGTGAGTGAGTGAGTGAGTGAGTGAGTGAGTGAGTGAGTGAGTGAGTGAGTGAGTGAGTGAGTGAGTGAGTGAGTGAGTGAGTGAGTGAGTGAGTGAGTGAGTGAGTGAGTGAGTGAGTGAGTGAGTGAGTGAGTGAGTGAGTGAGTGAGTGAGTGAGTGAGTGAGTGAGTGAGTGAGTGAGTGAGTGAGTGAGTGAGTGAGTGAGTGAGTGAGTGAGTGAGTGAGTGAGTGAGTGAGTGAGTGAGTGAGTGAGTGAGTGAGTGAGTGAGTGAGTGAGTGAGTGAGTGAGTGAGTGAGTGAGTGAGTGAGTGAGTGAGTGAGTGAGTGAGTGAGTGAGTGAGTGAGTGAGTGAGTGAGTGAGTGAGTGAGTGAGTGAGTGAGTGAGTGAGTGAGTGAGTGAGTGAGTGAGTGAGTGAGTGAGTGAGTGAGTGAGTGAGTGAGTGAGTGAGTGAGTGAGTGAGTGAGTGAGTGCGCGCGTGCGTGCGTGCGTGCGTGTGTGTGTATGTGCGTGGTGGGTGTGTGACAGAGTGAGTAAGTGAGTGAGTGAGTGACTGAGTGAGTGAGTGAGTGAGTGTGTGTGTGTGTGTGTGTGTGTGTGTGTGTGTGTGTGTGTGTGTGTTTGTTTACCCAAACTACGACTAAACTACCGTTTTTAGTAATTTCTCTGTTTCTGAATATGACATCGAGAGTAGCAAATTTTTTTGCTTTTTATCTCTTCATGCTATGTTGCTATATTAAACCACTTATCAATATCACGTTTCAGCTAGCGCCCACTAGGTTTGGATAATTGTTGCTTTCTTATGGATAATATTTAAGACTGGATTGTCAATAAAAGAAGCGTGTGACACGCTGGCATTTCCTTTCTTAAATAGTCCAATTTCATAGTAGTGACTGTATTGTGATGTTGTAGCTGTTAGAGACTTTCATTTTGTTACCCTTACTTGGCCACAGTATATAAAAGTAAATATTGTGTTTTTTCTCACAAGACATGTTCAACAGGTAATTTTATATAATTTAAAATCAGTGTACTGATACATAAGCAAATAATTAATTGCAAATCCATAATAGCTATTGCTTTCAGTGTTATATTCTGTCAAACAACAATAAAACAAGGTTAAATTCAGTGAAATTATCTTATTAAAACAATACTATAAATTATATAAAACAATACTATTTACAACAACATTTGAAAACAAAACAATTCTTAAACAACTTGCATGTCATATAAACTTGTTTTATGCAAATCTTGTGCTTGCTTATTTGGCTAACATGCAATAAACATAAGTGCTTAAATTAATTAATATTACATTTCAAAACCAATTTCCATAAAATAATTTTCTCCAACTTGCTCGGAAATGTTCTCATTAATGTTGGAAATATCGACCGGGAAGTCCATCGTTATATGCGTTGATGCGATAATAAATTTAAAAAAAAAGTGACATTACTTCCCGGACATGTCCGGGAAGTGTTCATTATCGGGCAGGTTTTTTACTTTTAATTTCATCCAAGACCGAAAATTCACCAAACAGCCAGCCAATTGTTCAATAATCACGTTCCAAAACCGAGATTTAAAAAAACTTTGTTTTCTGCGTTTAGTTAATGCTCAAATGATTGTGTCCAAGTCAAAATAAGGTGTATTTATAGTTGAAGAAAATTAGATTGAAATGTATGGAAAAATTGGCAAAATTAAAGCAAGAGGTTTATCTATCAGGATATGTAGGTTATGGAGAAAAAATAAATTTTACCCACTCTCCCCCCCCCTCCGGGGGGAGCGTCACCCCCCCGCGCCCCTGAATATGTCCCGGACCGCGGTATTTTCCATTATAAAAGAAAACCATACACGATACATAAAAAGTGTATAGAAACGAAATAATCCTAGATAAATTTAATATAAACCTTTCATACATACAAAAGCGATACCACTTACAGTTTCAGCGCAATCTGGCACCAAATACGAACATTTTTATTAATTTATCCAGTTTTTTTTGTTAATTGCTTAGTTTTTTCAATTATTTCACACTTTACCGCCAAGATATGTATGACTAAAGTAAAGAACAGGATATCTTCTTTATAAAAAGGTATAATTAATTTCTAAACTCATTCATTTGACGCTGCTATGCTATTTTGAAAATTCACCATCATCAGCTACTGCGACATTAACTTAGGAAAAAGTACCAAAAAAAAAAACTATTTAGTCCGTAAGTAAGATTATAATAAAATATTACACATTTTTTAGGGTTCCGTAGGCAAAATGGCAAAAACGGAACCCTCATAGTTGCACCATGTCTGTCTGTCTGTCTGTCTGTCCGTCCGCGGCTTGTAACAATTAATTTGTAAGCCTTAAGGAGTTCAACTCGAATCTAGGTAAAGACGCCTGTAGCAAAAGTGGTGGCAATCATTTCGCTATGATGTTTAGGTAGTTGAAAGTAATAGGAGGACTTATGCCCTGCGTTATCGTAAGTTGCCTTTAGTTTCGGCCAGGGGGCGCAGTGGTAGCGGACCTCGTATGTTCTCACGTATTAACCGTGACGTCATAGAGCCGATATAAGCCAGCGCGCGGCTGCGGGAGCTCTCTTTCGTTTGTCGCAGATCGTCTTAATAAAGTTGAATCGCTGTTAGTGCTCTTTCTCGTCTCATTCGAGAACCTTCGAGATGGCAAATCTTAAGTACTGCGAGTGATCGTATAACGACGGACTTTTAGGTCCAACCCTATAATCAGATGTCGCATCAGCTGTTTGTCCAGTAATGTGAGTATTCAGATTTGTTATTTTATTTAGGCTCTAATTGATTTGCCACTTAGTGCTTTTACGGAATCCTAGAATCATAGAGTGTTTTCTGTTGGTTTTAGGAGTCCTTAGTTCCGGTCATCTTTAATATCGTTCGCCCTTAGTTCCGGTCTTCCATAGCCTGGTCACTGATGTTTCCAACACCACCAATTTAGTCCCGAAGTAGGAGAGTCTGTCTGGGTCTAGAATACGCGGTTATGTTCACACACCTGTTGGATCTGTCCCCTACGCGCAGAAGACGAAGCAGGAAGCCAAACTATATATATATGTGAGACCTAGAGCTAAGACTTAATCCGGAAAGGTCAGTAAGCCTTTTATTGTATTAACAATATAGCCTTAATTATTATTTTAATGATGCTCATATCTCCCTAGCTGCGACATCTGTATTTTTTGTACTACGAGCATAACTGTAACTTTAATTTAAGCGAAACTATTAGCGAAATAAATTATTTCTATATATATAAAATAATGTGTTTGATATGGACTGTGAAAGGCGCCCCTGGGAATAACTTAATAGGTATAGCTTTCTAAGAGTCTCAAAGCAAACCGGCTGGGAAAGTTGGTGAGTAAAGGTTTTAGAAAATAAAAGTGGCGCCCAACGTGGGGCACTAAAGTAAAGTGTTTTCCCAAGCCCACATTAATCACAGTCCATAGAAACAAAAACTTAAGCAGCTTTTAATAGTTCATTATTTTTAGTGAGGGTAAGTAGCTTTTAAGAAGGCCACACCAAACTTTTACATGTTTTAACTCAAATATATTTTCTTATGTAAACTTATTAAGCCGTGTGGTGTCGGTTGAGAATTAAACCACCCCCTCTCTTCCCGTGGGTGTCGTAAGAGGCGACTAAGGGATAAACCGGAGGATGGGCAGCAGCGTCCTCCGCGAACGATCGGGTATTACTGCGGTCGCCAACCCGCCTGCCAAGCGTGGCGACTAAGGCATTTTCCCCCCAAGGTACTAGATAGAAAATCAAAAAATGAATCCACAAATTAAGCCCAGACCCCTAGTCCCCGGCGGCCCCGCTATTCCTGGCTCCGGTAGCGGCCATGGTAACGGTGGGGCAGGGGGTGCTACAGTTAATCTCCGGCAGAGACCCGGCTACCAAAAAAGACAACCTTTGGCCCTGGCAACATATAACTGCCGAACACTGCGGACCGATGAAAAGATACTGGAACTTGAAGAAGAATTGAGCAGGTTACGATGGGGAATCATAGGGCTGTCAGAAGTCCGTAGAGAGGGGGAGGACATGATAACCCTGAAGTCCGGTAACTTGCTCTATTTCCGGGAGGGCGACCACCAGTCTCAAGGAGGTGTCGGGTTTATCGTCCATAGGTCCCTCGTGAACAACGTGGTGAAGATCGAGAGTGTGTCGACCAGGGTAGCGTGCCTTGTACTCAGAATGACCCAACGATATTCGTTGAAGGTCATACAGGTATACGCTCCGACCTCGACGCACTCCGACGATGAGGTAGAGGCTATGTATGAGGATATTTCCAGAGCCATGCATAGCTCCAGAACTCACTTCACAGTTGTTATGGGGGACTTTAACGCAAAGCTGGGCAAACGAGACGGTGAAGAGTTGAGAGTGGGAAAATTTGGAGTGGGGCGTAGGAATCACCGGGGCCACCTACTGGCCGGTTTCATGGAGAAGGAAGGACTCTATATGATGAACTCCTTCTTCAGGAAACGTGAGCATAGGAAGTGGACCTGGATGAGCCCTGATGGTGTTACGAGGAATGAGATAGATTTTATCATGTCGACGAAAAAGCACATATTCAATGATGTCTCCGTGATCAATGCGGTTAAAACCGGGAGTGATCACCGTATGGTACGAGGCTCATTGAATATCCAGTTCAAGCTTGAAAGGTCTCGACTGATGAAATCTACGCTCCGTCCGGAACCTGCTCAGCTCCAAAACCCCGAGAGCTTTCAGCTCGAGCTTCAAAACCGTTTCGAATGCCTAGGTAGCGACGTGGACGATTACAACGACGGGTTTGTGGAAGCTGTCCATACGGTCGGGTCTAAGTTCTTCAAGACCCGCCGTACTAGAACCAAAAAGCTTTCGGACTCCACCATTAGGCTCATGGAGGTGAGGCGTGAGATGACTCTGCAGTCCTCTGGTGACGCTTGTCGCTATCGGCAGCTCAACAGGCAGATCTCAAAGTCTCTGAAGCGCGATGTACGCCGATTTAATACTAATAGTATTGAAGAAGCTATTGAGCGTAACAGGGGCTCAAAGGTGTTTAATAGGGATCTGTCTGTTGGTCAAAGGCAGTTGATGAAGCTGAAGACCGAGGACGGCAGAGTGATTTCGTCCAAACCTGAGCTGTTGGGGGAAGTTGAGAAGTTTTATGGGCAGCTATACACGACGACCCGAACACCCGTCGAAAATCTAGCTAAAGACCCGAGAGCTAGATTAACCCGACACTATACTGAAGACATCCCGGACGTCAGCCTGTACGAGATTAGTATGGCCCTCAAACAGCTCAAGAATGGCAAGGCCCCGGGTGACGACGGAATTACAGCCGAACTCCTGAAGGCGGGTGGTAAACCAGTTCTTAAGGGCCTTCAGACGCTGTTTAGTTCCGTCCTCCACCAAGGGAGAACGCCGAAAGCATGGAACAGAAGTGTGGTGGTGCTCTTCTTCAAGAAAGGTGACAAAACCTTGTTGAAGAACTATAGACCCATCTCACTTCTGAGCCATGTTTACAAGCTGTTTTCCAGGGTCATCACGAATCGTCTCGCACGCAGGCTTGACGAGTTCCAGCCTCCCGAACAAGCCGGCTTCCGAAAAGGTTATAGTACCGTAGACCACATACATGCGTTGCGGCAGGTTATACAGAAGACCGAAGAGTATAACCTCCCCCTTTGCCTTGCATTTGTGGACTACGAGAAAGCCTTCGATTCGATCGAGACCTGGGCTGTGCTGCAGGCTCTCCAGCGGTGCCAAGTTGACTACCGGTATATCGAAGTGTTAAAGTGTTTGTACGGAAACGCCACTATGTCCGTCCGACTACAGGACCAGAGCACGAAGCCTATTCCTTTGCAGCGGGGAGTCAGACAAGGAGATGTCATCTCTCCGAAGCTGTTCACCGCTGCATTGGAGGATGCTTTTAAGGTTTTGGACTGGAAAGGACGAGGCATCAACATTAATGGCGAGTACCTCACTCACCTTCGATTCGCCGACGATATTGTAGTCATGGCTGAGACCATGGAGGACCTCAGTGCTATGCTCGCTGACCTCAGCAGAGTTTCCGACCGAGTTGGCTTGAGAATGAACATGGACAAGACGAAAGTCATGTCTAATGTTCATGTAGTGCCAACTCCCGTAATAGTCGGAGGCTCTGCGCTCGAAGTTGTTGACGACTATGTATACCTAGGACAGACGGTCCAGTTAGGTAGGTCCAACTTCGAGAAAGAGGTCACTCGTCGAATCCGACTCGGCTGGGCAGCGTTCGGGAAGCTTCGCAGTGTATTTTCATCCAAATTACCGCAGTGTTTGAAGTCAAAAGTCTTTGACCAGTGTGTGTTGCCAGTGATGACGTACGGATCCGAGACGTGGGCGCTAACGATGGGCCTCATAAGGAAGCTTAAAGTCACTCAAAGGGCTATGGAGAGGGCTATGCTCGGGGTTTCTCTGCGGGATAGAATCAGAAATGATGATATCCGCAGTAGAACTAAGGTTACTGATATAGCCCGAAGAATTGCGAAACTGAAGTGGCAGTGGGCGGGGCACATTGCACGCAGGACTGATGGCCGATGGGGTCAGAAGGTTCTCGAATGGCGTCCGCGGACCGGGAGACGAGCTGTCGGTAGGCCTCCAACAAGATGGAGCGACGACCTGGCTAAGATAGCGGGATCGCGGTGGATGCGAAAAGCACAAGACCGGTCTGAGTGGAGAGCCTTGGGGGAGGCCTATGTCCAGCAGTGGACGTCTTTCGGCTGACATGATGATGATGATGAACTTATTAAGCAACTACTTAATATAATATTGTATAAATATTTTAATACTTAATAAAGCATTTAATAAAAGTTTATTAGGAACTTAGTAACATTTTTTAAGTGGGTAGAAATTAATAGTGAACCACATCCTATCTTATGTTTAACAAGTTAATGTAAGTTTTTTAAGAAAGAGCGGAAAACATTTTTCCAGATTAGACATTAGTAATAATAATTTTACCAGACTGTTAAGAAATTGTTAAAATAGTTGATTTTTTGTACTAGTAGTACTGCGTAGGTAATTAAACCTGTTAAAATGTCTTGCTAAAAATATATAGACTCCTTACACAAAGATGAACTTAAACATGAACTCAATGCACTTGGTTTTCCCACAGATGAGAATGTAACGACTGACGCGCTGAGGAAACAGATTCGACAGGTGTTCAAGCTGGCACGTCGCGGAAGTTTAAAGGTTAGCGATATTCAACCACCCTGTACAGACTTGGAAATAGAAATTTGCTCTCCAAAAGTTTTGAATCTTGAAACCCAATTGGAGGCGGGAAGCGTCAGTGACAAGGCTCTTGTTACAAAATTATCTCGTCGTGCTAATTATCTGATCGATAGGTTGGGTAGAATCTCAGATACCACCACGAAATTGTCTGAACTTAGAAGTAGGATAATAAAGCTCTTAAGCGTGTTAGAAGGGAATGAAGGAGATTCCTTCAGTGATTGTGAGGATCAGGCACATAAAAAAGAAGAGAAATGCAAGATAGTTTATGTTAAAGACAAACCCATTAACCTATGTTCACTCAACCTAAAGTATGACGGCAGTACTTGTGTGCGTGTATTCATAGAAAGGCTCGAGGAACTTAAGCAGGCTAGAAACATACCCGATGACCATATACTTTTAGCGTTTCCTGATTTATTGGAGGGTTCCGCTTTGCACTGGTATCGGAGCAATAAATCAAACTTTTTTAGTTATTCGCAACTTTTAAAGTGTTTAAAGGAAGATTTTGATATCCCAGACTTAGATTACAAATTAAAGTGTGAAATACGAAAACGTACGCAGTCACAGAACGAAACTATAGTTTTTTATTTATCAATTATGCAAGGAATGTTCTCTCGTTTATCTTCGCCAGTATCGGAAAGAGAACAATTAGATATACTCATGCGTAATGTGCGGCCAGAATATATAAAAGAATTGGCTTTGCAAAACGTTACGACTATAGACTCATTAAAATCATATTGTAAAAAGTTAGAACTTGCCCGGTCCAGAGCGGAACAATTCTCCGAGCCCGACCCATCTCATTTTAAGATTACCTCCGACTTAAACAGAAATATACCCTCAACTTCAAAAAAGTATCCGAAACAAATGTCCGCTTTCAATAATATGCATAACACGCAAGCTAATAAAAATAACTCGCAGGCTAAAAATAGAATGTGTTTTCGATGCAATAGCGACATGCACTTCACGAATGAATGCGCATCTAAAGAAATAGTTTGCTTTAAATGCGGAAGAAAGGGTGTGAAGCGCTCGGAGTGTAACTATTGTAAATTATCAACAAAAAACTAGTAGGCGAAAGTTTCACAAATAGACACGGTGTGTTTCCGTCACCTTCTTCATGCCGAGATCGTGAAACTTTGTTTTTGAAAGATGAGGGTGACTTTCGACCATACTTAAAACTTAAAATTCTAAACTTAGAAGCCTATGGTTTATTAGATTCGGGAGCGTGTTGCTCTGTGCTAGGGAATAATGCACATAACGTTTTTTTAAGACAGGGATGTAAAATCAATCAATTACAAGCTGATCAGTTTGTTACTACCGCGGATGGTACGAAACTACCTTGTATAGGAAACATGTCACTACCTTTAGAATATAAAGGTCATTTAAAAGTGATACGTTTTAGGGTAATCCCACTTATCACCACCCCTATGATTTTAGGGATTGATTTCTGGAAACAATTTAATTTAAAACCGGAATTGATGCCTGAAGATGATTTAAATTTTAATAGAAACTTAACCCACAAAATTAATTTAATATCGGAGAACGATGGCTTAGAAGAATATGAGTCCTTATCTATAGAACAAAAATTAAAAATAGATAAAACGATTCAGCAATTTGAAAAAATTAATACTGAAAAAGTTGGTTTGGGTAGAACATCGTTAATTAGTCACACAATAGACACAGGTGACCACCCGCCAATTAAACAACGATACTATCCACTATCACCAATTAAACAACGTGCATTAGAGGAAGAACTAGATCGCATGCTTGCACTTGGTGTAGTCTCCCCTTCATCCTCCGCTTGGAACTCACCCGTAGTTATGGTGCAAAAACCAAATGGAGATTTAAGATTATGCTTGGACTGTAGAAAATTAAATGCTATTTCGAAACCAGATGCGTACCCACTTCCGTACATCAGCGATATCTTAGATCAACTTAGGGATGCTAAATACCTAACTTCAATTGACCTATCTGCCGCTTACTGGCAAATACCTTATGATAGCCCGCGCTCCGCGGAGAAAACTGCTTTCACAGTACCCCGCCGAGGATTATATCAGTTTGATGTCATGGCATTTGGCTTAGTTTCTTCTTCAGGGACCATGCAGAGGTTGATGGATAAATTATTTGGAGCAGAATTTGGCCATAAAGTATTTTGTTTTCAAGACGATATTATCATTATTTCTAGTACTTTCGAAGAGCACTTAGAACTTTTACAAAAAGTCTATGAACGTCTAGAGAGGGCAAACTTAACCATCAACATGAAAAAATCTGCATTTTGTCGTAGCGAACTTAAATATTTGGAATACTTAGTTGACAAACACGGCCTGCGCACTGACCCTGCAAAGGTTGATACTATTTTAAATTACCCGACACCGACTACGGCGAAGGAGGTTAAGAGATTTTTAGGTTTAGCTGGTTGGTATCGTCGTTTTATAGAAAATTTTGCTAAAATTACTAAACCACTGTGCAAATTAATGTGCAAAAATGTCGACTTTAACTGGACGGACGAGACAGAACAATCCTTTAATAAATTAAAATCCGCCCTTGTTTCATCACCAATTCTTAAATGCCCGAACTTTGATTTACCTTTCTCAATACATACTGACGCGTCGTCGGTGGCTATCGGAGGAGTTTTGACTCAATGTCACGACGGAATAGAACATCCGATTGCTTATTGCAGCCGCTCGCTTAATAAGAGTGAAGTAAATTATAGCACCACAGAACGCGAGTTATTGGCGGTGATTTATGCTTTAGAACAATTTCGATCTTATGTGGAAGGACAAGAGTGCAAAATTATTACAGACCATGCCTCTTTACAATGGTTCTATAAACTTAAAAATCCTTCCGGCCGGTTAGCTAGATGGAGCATTCGGCTTAGTCAATTTAACTTCGACATAGAACACCGCAAAGGAAAGGAAAATATAATACCAGACGCCCTTAGTCGTATACAGATCGGAGCGATAAGTACGGAGGATAACTTGGACGAATGGCATACACATTTACTAAATGAATGTGCGAGAAACCCACGTCATTATCCCAACTTTCGTGTTAGTGACGGTAAACTTTTTAGATACTCAAAAAATAAGTATAACTCCGACAGTAGCTTTGAGTGGAAATTAGTAGTACCATTAAATGACAGATTAACCATTTTACAAAAATGTCATAATGAACCCACTAGTGCACACTTAGGCATTTTTAAAACGCATAAGCGGGTTTCGCAGCAGTATTACTGACCAAGTTTGTACAAAGATGTTAAAGAGTATGTTAAGAATTATGAAACGTGCAAGCTATATAAACCAGTAAATGCGGCGAGACCTGGTTTGATGGGAAATCCCAAGAAAGTCTCGAAGCCCTTCGAAGCGATATGCTGCGACTTATTAGGACCTTTTCCCAGCTCTAGGAATAGGAATGTCTACTTAATAGTTTGCACCGACTATTTTAGCAAGTACGTTATATTGCAACCTATAAGGTCTGCAACAGGCGTAGCGGTAGCAACATTTATAGAGAAACAAGTATTCTTAGTGCACGGTGTATGCAAATATATATATATAGATAATGGAGCACAATATATTAGCGCACATTTTAGGCAATTACTGCAAAGGTACAACGTCCCAAACGTCTATTACAACCCGAGATACCATCCACAAGTAAACCAGTGTGAAAGAGCCATAAAAAATGTCGTAAACGCCATAGCCTGCTATGTTGGTAACGAACATAAGCGGTGGGACGAACATATTCCCGAAATTCAATGTGCATTGAACACCGCAGTTAACGAAACGACTAAATATACGCCCTATTATTTAGTGCACGGGAGGGAACATGTGATAGACGGCGCGCTCCATAACTTGTCTTCGACACAACCAATACTTAGGTCAGAGTTGTCACTTGCAACACCGCAGTCGTATAGCAAGAAATTAATAGAACTTAATTCGTTATATCGTAAGGTGAGGAAGCACATAGAAGCTGCCCACCAGCGAAACGAAAAATACTATAACATAGGAAAGAGACATGTCGAACTTAAAGTAGGTCAAATCGTTTATAAGCGCACGTTTCATTTGTCGAATGCTTCAAAGAAGTTTACTGCAAAATTAGCTCCGAAATTTCAGAAATGCATAGTAACAGCGAAATTATCTCCCTTAGTGTATACACTGTCCAACATGGAAGGTAAGACACTGGGAGATTTTCACATAAAAGACATACTCAAGTATAATGATTGATGAACGAAAGGTTGAGAGATAGGTATGAATGTAGATTTTCTAAATTGCTGGCGACTTATCTGTAAATTAATAAACTGTGCAAGGTGAGGTATGAATGGGAGTACCTATTGCAGTTCTATTAGGTGAAACCGGTTTGAGTGATTATGCGGGCGACAAAATGCAGTGTTCGATCCGCATTCACACGCGTGGCGCGTTGTAATAAACAAACAACAATTTAATGATTTGATCGCGACTTAAGGACTTAATAGAGTAATGTGTTACCATGAGGCACTTGTGTATCTTAAATATGGCTTACGCACGTAACGCATCAGTGTCCATGTGTTAAACGAAACATACTTAATAACTTAATATGCATTGTTAACAATGATACTTAAAAACTTAAAACTGCATTACTTACTTAACGTAAACAACTGTTCAAGTGTTCATCATAGTGATGTAATGTGATATAAATTAGGAATGTGTTTAGTGTTAGTGATGTGATTAGTGTCACCGGGGAAATGGAGTACTCCACTCCACATTTTTGGGATTCCCATGGGAATGATTTTGTTAGCACGTAAGTTTATTTAATTTATTTAAATTTGTACCCTTAATAACTCCATATAACATAGATAAATAAGTATATTCGGTAATGCGCCGCGGAAATCTTTTCCGTGGATAATAGGTGTAAGTTATTGCAAGTAATAGGGATAAGTTATCGTAAATAGTAATGTAGGTAAAACCGGAGGACGATAAAACGAACAAACGCATTGAACATTAACATCGCGTTATAGAACATAGGTTTATTCGCCTTGGATAGGTAGCAATACTTAGATATTTTTAGTCACAAAATTGTTAGGCATTTAATTTTGCTTTTTATTTTTTAGTATTTTGTAAGAACAGGTTATGTGATTTAATGAGTAACATACTTGTATGAAAGTGAAGGATGCCTGTAGGTGCCTTAACCTCTAAATGTATTATCAGGTAGAACTTCATGTACTATTAGCCGTTCTTATGTTTTTCTGTTGTCTCGTTAGTCGTCTGCTAAAAACTTTTATGTACACCTAAAAGTTTTTAACCCAAGAAAGGGGGCTGTGTAACAATTAATTTGTAAGCCTTAAGGAGTTCAACTCGAATCTAGGTAAAGACGCCTGTAGCAAAAGTGGTGGCAATCATTTCGCTATGATGTTTAGGTAGTTGAAAGTAATAGGAGGACTTATGCCCTGGGTTATCGTAAGTTGCCTTTAGTTTCGGCCAGGGGGCGCAGTGGTAGCGGACCTCGTATGTTCTCACGTATTAACCGTGACGTCATAGAGCCGATATAAGCCAGCGCGCGGCTGCGGGAGCTCTCTTTCGTTTGTCGCAGATCGTCTTAATAAAGTTGAATCGCTGTTAGTGCTCTTTCTCGTCTCATTCGAGAACCTTCGAGATGGCAAATCTTAAGTACTGCGAGTGATAGTATAACGACGGACTTTTAGGTCCAACCCTATAATCAGATGTCGCATCAGCTGTTTGCCCAGTAATGTGAGTATTCAGATTTGTTATTTTATTTAGGCTCTAATTGATTTGCCACTTAGTGCTTTTACGGAATCCTAGAATCATAGAGTGTTTTCTGTTGGTTTTAGGGGTCCTTAGTTCCGGTCATCTTTAATATCGTTCGCCCTTAGTTCCGGTCTTCCATAGCCTGGTCACTGATGTTTCCAACACCACCAATTTAGTCCCGAAGTAGGAGAGTCTGTCTGGGTCTAGAATACGCGGTTATGTTCACACACCTGTTGGATCTGTCCCCTACGCGCAGAAGACGAAGCAAGAAGCCAAACTATATATATATGTGAGACCTAGAGCTAAGACTTAATCCGGAAAGGTCAGTAAGCCTTTTGTTGTATTAACAATATAGCCTTAATTATTATTTTAATGATGCTCATATCTCCCTAGCTGCGACATCTGTATTTTTTGTACTACGAGCATAACTGTAACTTTAATTTAAGCGAAACTATTAGCGAAATAAATTATTTCTATATATATAAAATAATGTGTTTGATATGGACTGTGAAAGGCGCCCCTGGGAATAACTTAATAGGTATAGCTTTCTAAGAGTCAAAGCAAACCGGCTGGGAAAGTTGGTGAGTAAAGGTTTTAGAAAATAAAACCGTTACAGGCTTTGCTCAGAGACTATCAATGCTAGAAAGCTGTAATTTTGCACGAATATATATGTAAACTATGCCGACAAAACAGTTTAATAAAAAAATTTAAAAAAAAAATTTTTTAGTACCTCCCATAGACGTAAAGTGGGGGTGTTTTTTTTTTCTCATCCAACCTTGTAGTGTGGGGTATCGTTGGATAGGTTTTTTAAAATCATTAGGGGGTTGCTAAAACAATTTTTCCATTCAGTGATTCATTTGCAAAATATTAAACTTTAAAGCGCAAATTTTCATTAACATCGGGCGTCCCCCCCTCTAAAATCTAAACCAGTGGGTAGAAAAAATTAAAAAAAATTCAGGACCATAGTAAGTATATCAAACTTGCAAGGAAAACTATAACGGTTTAGTTTTCTTGAGAATTATTAGTAGTTTAAGAATAAATTGCAGCCTAAGGTATAAATATACCTAAACCGTCCGTCTGTCATAGCCAATTTGATCCGAAACTACTAGACCGATTGAATTCAAATTTAGTTCACCTATGTAAATTGATGACCCAAACACGGACGTGTAAAGTAAATTAATTAATTTTAAACACGGGGGCCAGTTTGGGAGGGGGGGGGGGGGGTAAATTAGAAAAAAAATTTAGAAACTATATCATGTGACATATCAAATGAAAGGGTACATTATGCAAATCTCAAATATATATTTTTCATTATTTTAAATTAATCCGTTTTGAAGTTATTTAAGAAAATAGGTCCATACCTATAGCTTATAGGAAAACATATGAGAATCTAATGGTATTTAAAGTAACACCATTTAACCAGTATGAACATTTATATTTCGCTGAATGGCCAAATGAACTAAATTAAAAAAATAGCATAGCAATGGTAAATGAAAGATTTTAGAAATTAATTATACCTTTTTATAAAGAAAATATTCTATTCTTTACTTCTGTCATACATATCTTGGCGGTAAAAGGTTAAGTTTTTGAGAAAACTAACCTTTTAGCCGAAAAAATCGATTAATTATAAAAAAAGTTAATATTTGGTATCATATTGCGCTGGAACTATAAGTGATATCGCTTTTAAATGTATGAAAGGTTTATAGTAAATTTATCAAGGATTATTTCGTTCCTACACACTTTTTATGTATCGTGTACGGTTTTCTTTTATAACGGAAAATACCGCGGTCCGGGACATATTCGCGGGCGCGGGGGGGTGACGCTCCCCCCAGAGGGGGGGGGAGAGTGGGTAAAATTTATTTTTTCTCTATAACCTACATATCCTGATAGATAAACCTCTTGCTTTAATTTTGCCAAATTTTGATCTAATTGTACTGAACTATTAGACTTAATTATCTTCTCGGACTGCTAAATATTTTGCAATAAAAAGTTATGTTTCTTTAATGGTGTGCGTTTAGGATTTGCCGCTTTAAATTCAAGTAAAAATGTGCAATATATTCTAGTCCTCTATGCAGGTGGGGTCTTATACAAAAAGCTTAGTACTCTGTTTAACCTGTGTATGCGGTACTCATATCTCCCGCCGGATATGATGCGTACTGTAGTTGTCCCGATTGTTAAGAATAGGACTGGTGACCTGTCGTCTTCGGCCAATTATCGGCCGATCTCATTGGGTACGATAGTAGGAAAGGTGTTTGAACGGTTGTTGCAGCCGGAGCTGGTAAAGTCAATTCAAATTGATGATGCGCAGTTTGGTTTTCGTCCTGGTCTCTCGACTGACTCAGCCATTTTTAGCTTGAAACATGTCGTGAACCACTATCTGAGTCGAGACACATCAGTTTACGCATGTTTTCTCGATCTGAGCCGCGCTTTTGATCTAGTGAATTATAAAATTCTCTGGAATAAAATGCGTGGCTCGGGTATACACGGGGAGCTTGTACAAATATTTGAGTACTGGTACGGAAACCAAACCAACTGTGTAAGATGGGGCGACGCGACATCTAATGATTTCAAATTAGAATGCGGGGTACGCCAAGGAGGGCTCACATCTCCGGACCTCTTCAACCTGTATGTTAACGAATTGATGGGGAGACTGAGAAGCACCAGGACGGGGTGTCACGTGGGTGAGGTCTGTGTGAACAGTCTCAGCTATGCTGATGATATGGTGCTGCTCAGTCCCTCCATCAAGGGCCTAAGAAGGCTGTTATCAGTCTGCGAGAATTATGTTAATTCTCATGGACTGATATACAATGTAGCCAAAACAGAGCAATTGGTTTTTAGAGCAGGGAGAGGTCCGGATAATGTACCTGATGTAAAGCTGAATGGTTTGGCAGTTCGTGTTGTGCAGCATTTCAGATACCTAGGTCATATTCTTACCGAAAACATGAGGGACGACATGGATATGGAGCGGGAGAGAAGGGCTCTTGCTGTCCGGGGGAACATGGTCGCTCGCAGATTTGCCAGGTGTGGGAGGCAGGTGAAGTTGACATTATTTAATGCCTACTGTATCTCCTTCTACACTTGCCAACTCTGGGTGAGGCACAGCAGAAAAGCATATAGCGCCATCAGAGTGCAGTATAATGACGTATTCCGAACGCTGATGAGGCTACCGAGGTTCTGCAGTGCCTCGACCATGTTCGCTGAAGCCGGAGTCCCGGACTTCTTCGCCGTAGTGAGGGAGCGTATCGCCTCCTTCTGGGAGAGACTGCGTTGCTCTCGTAACGCTATATTGGCGGCCGTGTACCGCGACATGGGTAATCCCACTTTTAAGTATTGGCTATCTGTGCACCAGAACGAGAATCGAAAATAGAGCGATTTGATGACACCACCTACTCCTAAGGTAATGGTACCATTTTTAAAATTGACACTCGACTAGTGTTTTTATTTTTACATTTGTGTTTTAGTTTTAGCTTATTTTAAGTCATTTTTGTACTTTTAAAATATGGGTGTCACACCTGCAAATAAAACTTTATTATTATTATTATTATTATTATATATTTACTAATCCCATAAGTTTTTTTAAATTTATTTTGATTACTATATTTTATGTGGAACCAAATATACGATTCGGACCCAAATCTTTAATATCGAAATTGAGGCGGGAACGTGAATTTCATTTTGTCAAAGATTTTCTGCCGTGTTATTTTTACGAAAATAAAATGAGTTCTACAAGTAGTGATGAAAATATCCTAATGAGCACACCACAAACTCGTCGTTGGGCAGCATCTTCTATTAGTAGGTGAGGTTAATTTTTATTACTATTAAAGTTTTAATTTTACTTAGATTGTAGGTAGGTAGACTGTTAAATAAATATATTGTGTCGAATAAATGTAATGTTTTCGTTTTCTTTCCTCGCATATTTGGAGAAAAGCAGTATACAGGCCTCGGCAGGAATGTCATTTCGTGGACGAGTATATATTGAAGGACTCGGCTACGCCTCGTCCTTCAAAACTATACTCATCCACGAAATGACTTTTCCCGCCCTCTGCAGTAATATACTATTAACTTGTTTTCAAAATTTAAACATAAAACATTAGTTTAATTACAGAAACACCTTTCTTTTAGTAATTATGGTGAATTAATCAGTAATCAAACAAAATCTTGTTATAATTGTTGAACATGTCAAACAAACTTGTGTGAGTACATATTTAAGTACATCAGAACAAGTGCTAACTGGTAATGTGTGAATAAACAGCATAACAAACAAACTTGTCATAAAGGTCAACTTTAAGTCATAGTGACTAAATAATCTAAACATTTTATGAACTATTTATATACATTATATACAGTGTATTTGACGTGCTTGTAGTGTTCTAGGTGACAATTTTATTACAAATTAGGTTAAGCAGGGTTCCATCCCTTTCTGGACGGCTCAATATGATCGTGCAAGTAACTTTGAAAAAATCCTGGGTTCGCGTAAATCAGCTTCTCACGGCCGGCCCTATACCGATCGATAGTGCAAACTCTTGCGCTACTGCCGACAGGCGCGAGGGGTGGATTCGTTGCTTCAGTCGGGTTTGAGACCGCGTCGAAGATTGCAGCGTTTTTTGGCGGCAGCAGTAACACACGTAAGTGTATTTTATTTTAAATTTTTGGTAATAAGGTAGTGATTTCGCACCCCCAACCGAATAAAGCGGTAAAACTTTATACCCGACTTTTAATTTTATTACATTTTTGAATTCCGCACATTAACATCTATCACGTCAATTTTTTTCGTACTCCTCAGACGTACATTCACGGAGATATTTACACACACGTGTTTATACCTCCGAAATTAAAATTAGTGTATGTCGGAGAACAAAACCATTACAATATATTACGCGGCCTCGATATAGAAAAAGTTACCTGAATAAGGACGTTAAAAACTAAAACATTTTTATTCGCCCAAAAAGTAGGAACACGTAGAATTGTACAACTTTTTACGTCGTTATTCTTACTGAACAAATCTTTCACTCTAGACGTAAAGAATTTATACAAGTTCAATAGATTTCTGTTTTTAATGTAATGTACTTTTATTGTCTGGTTTGTGACTGTTTCTATGTTGTAATGATATTTGCAAAACTTTATTAAATAATTATGGACGTATTTGTTCATTATGTCATTGTACTTCTCACTATATATCCAACGATTTAGTTTTGCAAGCTTGCTTGTAAGGCCTGTTCGTCCTCCAGCGGGGAATCCCGTTTTTATCAGTCATCGGGAAAAGTGCAGATGACAGTGTTGAGTGTAATAAGTGAATATAATATTTTGAAAACATGTCTTCTTTGCAACAAAAACTTACGGAATTCGCAATGCTGACGAATGTTGAACATGATCGACGATCAGAATGCTTGTAAGTACCTAACGTAATGTTGCAGTTTATTAAGTAGGTACTAGGTTTTATTAAACTTGACCTGTGTTGATATACTTATAGATACAGTATATCTTAGGATTTTGAACTCTTTACATTATAGTATAGTTTTGAGCTTTTGACAGTTACAAGTGCTATGTAGCTGATCTGACTTTTCAAAGTGCACTACAGACTAAAACATAAAGCATACCTAATAGTGAACATGACTTCTGTTATTGCGAGTGGTAATCATTAAAACTTAGAAATAATGAAAAACAAGTTATGTAGGTTATAACTGGTCCATAAGGTTTAGTTTCAACTGACAATGACGAAACTACCATACCAAAAGTAGGTACCTCCGTAAACATTCATTCATCAGCGGCACCTACATTTATTATAATCCATACTCACTCATCATCATCATCATCCCAGCATATATACGAGTACGTCCCACTGCTAAACTATTCGATCTGTAGTCGCAATTAAAGTTTCAGGATTTTACAAAATTCCACTGGGAAATCCCAAAATTTACCTATATCGTGGTTTTCATTGAAGTTGATATAGAAACAAATGTCCAAAATTTCAAGACTCTAAACCCAGCGGTAAAAATTTCAAGATTTTATCCCTATCCCGTAAGAATATCGGGATGAAAAATAGCCTATGTGTTATTCCAGAAGTCCAGCTACCTACATACCAAATTTGATGACTCTAAGCTTAGCGGTTGTTATTTCAAGGTTTTATCCCTATCCCGTAAGAATATTGAGACAAAAGTATTCTATGTTAATCCAGGTTATAGACTAACTTTTCACTAAATTTCATCCAAATCTGTCTAGCCGTTTCAGCGTGAAGAAGTAACAGACATACTCACTCACTCACTCACAAATTTTTATATTTCTGATACTAGTGTTTACCCGCGACTTCACTCATAAATCATTAGGTACAGTAGCTGAATTCAAATTTAAGGATTTAAAAAATTCTCGTGGGAATTTCCGAAAGTCAAATCATGGTTTCATTGACTTTAAATTAATAATAAAAACAATCATGTCAAATTTCATAACTCTAAGCCCAGCCGCTTTTGTTTCGAGATTTTATCCCTATCCCATGGGAATATCGGAATAAAAAGTATCTTATGTTTTATTCTAGATATCCAAATAGCTACATACCAAATTTTATTTAAATCCGTCCAGCAGTTTCAGCGTGAAAGAGTAACAAACATACTCACTCACTCACTCACAAACTTTCTTATTTATAATTATTAATAGGATTAATAATATTAAGAAATCCCTTGTTGATTTAAAGAAAAATAACGTGTTAATCAGTGCATTATTATGTAGCTACAATATGTACACATTTAAAAGTTTAAGTATGTAAGGATCAATCTGAACTTAAAAACTAATTTTAAATAACTAACTAGATTATCATAGTTGTTCTGTGTTGATTATACAAGAAATATTTTTCTAGAAGTGAGAGAATACTCATACTCATACTCATACTCATTTATTGGTAATAATTATTACATGTCATGTTTGATAAATTATTCTAATATATAAATTATACAGTTTATAAGTTCGAATATATACTTTAGTACAAATAAAAAATGTTACAACTTGAAAAAATATAATTATGTTATTATTTTCTACAGAGAAATTTTATTGCCAATGTTTCTTATTTATGTTTTATTAAATGTCCAATAATTTGATTAGTTCTTGAAAAAATATCTGTACACTTATTTTTTGGAAATCAAAATACGTATTTCGATTAATTTAAGCTCATTCCATGTACAATAAATACTAATTTATCTGTTTTTGCTGATTTTGTTGGTTTTTCGCTGACGTCCAGATAATATTTAAGAAATTATCATGATTACGTTCTATTATTGGGTATATTCATAATGAAAGTGATTGTTCCTTATTATTTCATTAATATAATCAACGTTTGATTACTATATCCTTTGTTTTATCCCGATGATCCCCTGTGAAATCATTTTTACAGAGTTTTTACACTTATTTTCGTGATATTGTCACTGAGTTAATAAAGCAGTAATATTAAAATACTAAAATAATAACTAGTTAAAAGTGCACGAATAAAGACGTAAACGTATAATACGACGCTTAATTATGGCACAAATACTTCTTAAGAATGTATGTGTGTGTTTGTTACAAAATTGTTTTACCAGCATGTTTAGCCGAATAAAGACGTATAAACAGTTTAAAAAAAATGACTCATAAATGCGCATGTGAATATAAATGTAATGTATATTTTATTTTATTTTTAAAGTTTTATGCATTGTTATTTTAATCTGTCAAAACCATATAATAGCTTATTTATTTCTGCGTAGCCTTTCATCAAAACACTAAATATTTCATCAAAAACTTAAGCAATACGAGCGATTTTCCTTTTTTTATTTTTCCTGTAAACTAAGGCATTTCATATTACTGCTTTATTCGGTTGGGGGTGCGATTTATTGATTAATTATCATAGATAATGAATGAAATATGGTAAAACAGAAGAAATGTATTTAAAAAAATACATATTACTTGTATTTGGATGTCAGTAAAAAAAAATTGCACGTTCGTGTGTGTTTGTCCTTAGTGCGTCACGCGGTTGTAAATATTATTTGCATGATTGTGTTTCCTCGGCCATGCGTAAATCTATATTTTACCCATTAATAACATTTTTCATTTGTTTAACGTCATATTTTATTTTCTAACTAATGTTGTCTATATTTTTAGGGCGCGCGCTTACAGATGATCACATATAGAAGATATTTTGGGGGATGGAAACATCTCTGAAATTGACGATTTTGATCAAGACGAAGAAATTGACCCCCATTCATAGCTTGACTGGCTTGAAAAAGATGACGCTGAGTCGGACACCGTATTAAATCAACTTGTAGTAAAGGATCTTAATAATATACCCACTAATTTTAGATCAAACAGTACTTTGGACTCTGTAACTTTGAAGAATACTGACCAAACACGCTCCAAATCTACTCATAGCTCCAAATGCCGCGCTCCAACTGCTGCCGAGCCGTCTAGAGATAGCACCAAGGAAAACCGTATTGATAATATTCACACCAAATCTACTGGCATTTCGAAACGTTGCCCAACCATCACTAGTAATGCTGCAAGCACATCCTGTTCTAGTAATGTCCCTCATACATTTGCTACACCATCCGCTGGAGGTACTATAGGACAGCAAGAAAATCGTATCACTGCCGGCATGAGTACAAGCACAAACACATCCAGTGAACTAGATGTGTTTGTCCAGCTAGAACAGGATGTGCTTGCAGCATTACTAGTGATGGCTGGGCAACGTTTCGAAGTGCCAATAGATTTGGTGTGAATAGGTATTATCAATACGGTTTTCCTTGGTGCTATCTCTAGACGGCTTGGCAGCAGTTAGAGTGCGGCATTTGGAGTTATGAGTAGATTTGGAGCGTGTTTGGTCAGTAGGTATTCTTCAAAGTTACAGAGTCCAAAGTACTGTTTGATCTGGTTCCTACTACGTAATTTTGTGATAATAATAATAAGCAGTGCAAAACTGATTACTTTATAAAGATTAAAATATGTTTTTGATAAAAACAAATGCCTTTTATTGACATTTTAGTGATAAAACTATTAGTTTGCACGATCGTGCATATTCACAAGTAAGGCCTAACCCGCACGATCGTGCAGTAAAGTTTAGCTATAACTAAAAACAACAAGATTTTTTTTCATATTTTTGCTGTACATTATAAAGCTAAAAAACACAATTGATAGGTATTTCTAAGTAGATTTCGAAAAAAAAAATCTACGGCCAGAAAGGGTTATACTTTGAAAGTTGTTCCGGGGGGATTTATTTTCTTATTGCTACAAAAAAAAAAATAGCTAGCAATTATTTTTCATTGTTCTTTTGCCTAGCAAAAGCTAGCAATTGTTTTCATTGTTCTTTTTTCTAGCAAAAGCTAGCAATTATTATTAAAATTTCTTTTTTGTAGAATACTTCTAGCATAAATGCTAGTTGATTCTTTTCTTATTAGTGTCATATGTAGGTATTTCTGAGGAAATAATGAAAACAAATGTTTCTTTCTTTTAGTATCTATTAAGGTACTGTGTTAAGTATAAATATATCTAGGTATACTAGCCAAGAGGTTAGTTTTAACTTAGAAACTTAATAATTTGTGATAAATTTGTGGTACAGACCTCCGGGTTACAAATTAACTTAGTTGTTAGCAAATACTAAACTAAGTTGTTAGTGTTTTGCTTAGCAGTATTTCTGCTAAATTACTTCTCAAATAATATCTAAATATCTTTTAATTAAACTGCATGTTAGATTAAGAGTTATTTTCAAGTACAACCTACCTACCTAGGGTGTACATTTGATTAAGAACTTTTACTAAAAAACTTAGTTACTTACTAAATTGTGATACTGGAGTTCTAGTACCCAACATTTCTTGTATTTACTGTGTGTTGCAGTTATTTTTAACTAAACTACTTGAGTTAATATACAATAAATTAACATTTATTGAGTTTGGTGTAAACTTTTACTGGTAAACAGTATTTTGTTACTCATTTTGTTAGGTCAACCCCTGGGATAGAAGAGAAATTGTGTTGAGTGTTTAACAATTATATACATAAACAAAACAAACTCATATAGAGTAACACTTGGACTTTGTTGTTTCTTATCTACAAAATGGATTTAAAGAAAATAAATTATCATTCGTTGCTTCGAGATGAGTTGACATATGAGATTAGTGTTAGAGCAGAGACACCGGGAGACACAGTTTCTATTATGAGAAAACAACTTAAAAAATTATGCACAGAATTTCTGCCCGAAGAAATTATAGGTGAAGATTTGCGAGCTAGTGAGGAGTTGACTGTAATTACAGAGAAAATTAAGGAGTTACAGTCTAAGCTCAGTTCTTTGGAGAAAACTAAAGACAGTTTGTTAGTCCGTGTCAAAGCTTTGTACTGTCACCTTTATTTTCGACTGTACAGGTTAACTGTATTTGAGTTACAGGTAGAAAAGGAAATGAGTGCTAATTTAAAGTCAAAGTTGGAGCAATGTTCAGTTGTTATTAATAGGTTCTTAATAAAGCAAAGCGATCCTGGAAGTACCGGTGTTGGTAACTGTGCTGATTTATGTGACGTTACAAAGGAGTCTACAAGTTTTAATATTCTAAAATATGTCAACAACAGGTTCAACAGTTTGTCAAGTGTTCATTCGTTTTTAGAAGCGGTAAACGAGCGTGCCCAAGCGTTCGGTATATCTGATGAGCAGTTATATAATTCAGCTTGTTGTTTATTTATCGATCAAGGTCTTTTATGGTATAGAGGAAATAAACACAGGTTTCAGTCTTGGAAGGGGTTGAGCACTTTGTTACTCGAGGAGTTTGCACCTACAGATTTTGATTATAGACTTTTGCAGGAAATCCATTTACGAACACAAGGACAAGACGAGCCGACTCATATTTACTTCGCGGTTATGAGTGGTATGTTTTCACGTCTTGCGAATCCAAAAAGTGATAAGGAGCAATTAGAAATCCTGTTTCATAATATTAGGCCATCGTTTTCGGAGCAGCTCGCGTTGCAGCAGATTAGCTCCGTCGAAGATTTACGTCGTTGTTGTGGGATAATCGAGGCTGCACGTCAAAAAAGCAGATTATTCGCGGAACTGCCAAAACAGTCTTTATTAAATCCTAATTTTGTTTATAAAGGTAAAACCGCAAAACAGGACTTTGCTGCCGTCGCATCTACATCTGGACAACAGCAGAGGTCGTTCAACACTTTTAGTCATGGTGCTCGTAGTCGAAATATACCGTCACAATCACAACACCAACGACAGTTAGTTGACCAACGGCCACAGTACAAACCACCGTCACAGTTTCACAATCAAAAGCCGTCACATACCGGCAAGATGTATTGTTATAGGTGCAAGGTAGATACACATCATACTAAGGCGTGTACTGACAAGCGTATTATGTGTTTTAAGTGCGGTCAACTTGGGCACAGTAAAAGTAATCTTAACAGTACTCCGACTCGGCCGTATTCTTGAAATTTATACCTACGGCTGCGCGGAGCGCTAGGGTTGACAACTACAAAAAGTAAAACAGATGTGTGTAGATT